>JAMBLF010000251.1:0-334899 GCA_030578115.1 Leucoptera coffeella
AAATTATATGTTAATCTCATGTGTTATGGTGTATATGGCCACTATCATAATGCTATAGTAATAAAATAAGTCGGTTTTATAATATAAACTAGGAATTGTAAGGATAGTAGGCAGCTGTATTTCTTCTCGATGATATTGTATGAAGTTTTAAAAGTTTGATAGTTTGTATGGGTAGTAAATTTACCTCTTATTGGTGAAGATTATATTTTGAACATAAATTATAAAAATATATGTAATAGAAATATCTCGCAGTTTATGTACTATATTATTTATAAGTTCTTAACAGTATTGTGAATAGAAAAACGTTTATTCACAATAACAACAATACAACACATATTACAAAAAAATTATATACAAGTAAGTTAGATAGATATATAATGTATTCAAATAACAAACCCAGGACGCTATGCCAATGTTGGTACACAAATAAAAAAACTCATTTAGAATATTGTAAACATTGCAATGTAGTCATATTAAAAAATAATACCCGATCTAATAGCTCCCAAGTATTGAGTTTACCCTTATCTCGCTAATACCATCAATTAGCACATACTCCGCACATGCCTTAAAATTATAGTTCTCAGTCTCTTCGCAACCTGCGATTTTTTTTAACATCCGCTAGCCGGTGGAACGTAAGCAGGCTGTTTCATTTCCGGCGGAAGTCGGCAGATGAGATTTTGGCGGGCTTTTTGCTCGAAAAACAAAAATCTTTGTCGTGGTTTCCGGTTAATGAATGAATGTGGTGCTTGCTTTATTAAAAGGTTGATTAAGGGTTTTGTGTTCCGTCGGATTGAGAGGTTTGTCACTTGTTGGAGCTTGTTCTGACAAGTTCGTGATTTGGAGCCGAGGCGACTTGTTATCAAATGGAAGGTAATGTTTTAGTAATAAATGTAAGTGGACTAGGATTACAGTGTAGAGTTTCATTTATACACATCGCGTTGGTTAATAATTAACATACATAACATAACATAATTCCAATACAATTGGTTCAAGATTCATGTCCCTCAGTTAATTTTGTAATTACATTTCTACCGTAAATTAAATTACGGCGAATATTTTACAACTTCAAAAATAAATAAAACTATCTAGAATAACTGCACAGTACTATATAATGTAATCTCTTACAGCTTTTAAGAACGATACTATTTGAATGGACATATTATTTCGAATACCTAGGTTTAGTAACTTTAAATTTCAATATGAAGATCTATTAATTTCAATTTTCATATACAGACTTCACAGCTTAGCTTATCTTTACATCTGAGTTTCTATCAAATTACTTGTCAAAAAAATGTTTCAAATATTTCTTAAAACTTTAAATAGAAACTTCTGGTATAAGGTGCAACAATAAGGTGCAAACAGATGCCATTCGGGAATAAAGCAAGTCCCTATCAAACAAAGCTATACAACCTTTTTTATCACAGCATCTGGCGACAGATTCGTAAATTAAAAACTTTTTTTTCTGACAGCAAACGTCATATTTGCATCCCACTAACACATGTCAAGGTAAGATTTGTTAGAAAAAAGCTTCTAAACACTCGATTTTTGGCGAAAAAAAGGTCGAAGATGCGAAAAAAACGAAGGATCGACAGATGCAAGTAAAGAAACTTTAGAAGCACGTGCCATCTGCCAAATCTCAAGGAACCACGCACACAGGCACGGCTTAGGAGCCACGAGGAGCGATAGCAGAGAATGGTTGAGTTAGGATGTGTGAATAACTAGAATTTATTAATGTGTGTTACATTTGATGTTGCTTTTACATGTGATAAAATTGAATTTATATTTTAAGGGATTAGAGAGTAACTTGTGTTATATTATTTATATAAATGATACGTATTTTAAACTCATTAGTAATTAAACATACTAGGTCGTTACTTTACATATAAAACATCTAGAATATTTTTTTTAGTGTTAGTTTTAACATTTATGATTAAAATTTGAAGATTCATATACTGAATTCTGGTGATAAAGGTGTGATGTGTACGAATGTATGTATTCTTATTCTTTATTCCAGGTAAAGATAAATAACCACATCTCATCAATTCTCATAACCACACTTATTTCTGTATTTTCAATTAAAACACTGTTTTCCCTTATCAATCGCCAATTTATTAAATCCCATTTCAATGATTTCTCTAGTCATTATAAAAACGAAACCAACCTTCATCTACCAACCGTACATGTAACACACACACACTCTCGTACAGGATTTATCAATCGCTGCGCACGCGCCTAGGACGGCAGATGGTGCCTCCTGATTGGCCCAAGAACGCTTCCGCGACGCTAGATAACACCAGTTTTAATTTTTATACACATTCACTACCTTACTACCAACTACAGTGAGGGAAGACATCGTGTGGAAACTCTATACCTTGGAATAAACAGTCAGTGCTTGTAAATGGCGACACGGATTACCACCTTTCACTAGGTACTGATTCTCGTTAACATGTGGGTTCGAGATAGACATAGAATTACTACCTAAGTACCAAAGACACCTCTGACTACCCCGCAAGGGTGAAAAGGTCGTGAAAGTGTTGGGATATGTTTTGTCATATTTACGACACGGAGCCATCATTTTTAACACGAGTCTCATTAAATATTCATACAACACTAATGTGAATTTACATTAAAGACAGGTGAATGAATTTATTTGGAATAAAATTTAACGCGATATATATTTATGTCGAGTGCTGTTATGGACCTTGGATAGAATGCCATTCTGCTCGACGCGTGCTGTCGATTATTCAGAAGACGTCATTGATGACGGTTTTGGATAGTCAGCCAGCACCCCATAATAATATAAATTGTAAGCAACGTATACTACGGCGAGGGAAAACATCGGGATAAAACCTAACTGTTCCCCAAATAGTGCTTGTAAATAGCGACATAGGTTACCTACTGTCATAATGAGTACTGACTATCTGGTCAATACGTGGGTATAAGATATCCCAAGAAGTACAACCTCTTTGATTGTGGAGATGGAAACCTGAACTTCTGATTTACCCGCAATGCTCGTGAACGAGTATGTTTTGTTGTTGTGATCAACGTTGTCCTAAACCTATGTTGTGTGGATAAAACAGATTTTCTCATGTTTTTGGCACTGTCGAACAATTGCACTCATAATAAATTTCTTGCTAAATCGCTCAAAATGACTCCATGAAAGATTATGATCTTAACAATCGTTAGGAGAATGTTTATATAATATTATTAACTTTTCCTAAATTCTCGACTGTATCGTTTCGAAATACATATTTAGTGAATTAAGTGCTCATTGTCTGCTTGTCTCATTTAGTCTTCTAGTAAGGTTTTCGGCTACTCCTAATCTGATATTCTGCATCGAAAGCGATAGGTTGTGAGTCTATCACTGTTTATCCAAACTGATTGTTAAGTATACTGAAACATAAATAGCATCTTCATTTTGTTATACACATAAAAAGGTACTAGTTGTATACTGCATATGCGTTGGTTTCTCACACATTTTTTGTTACAATTTCATTTCATACACATTTTACTTGGATTTACTTTTTTCTGCCAAATCTTTTCCGCTTGTTGATCTTGATCTATGCCTGAAGATTAGAAAGGGATACAGGATTCTAAATTGCTGTAGTTAGAGCAGGATGAAAGAGGGTATCGTTTTAACCAGTGCAGCTGTCAGTACTGTCAGGTAGAGCAACCTTCTTTGATTCTTCAAAGGTTCCTTTACTTACTATAAGTTCTTGTTGTTCGATAAATGAATTGTTTGAATTTCGGTACCTATATAGGTCCAAAAAGATTACTTATATTTAAATGTTTTATGTATTTTATAGAACTAAGACTAGAATTGTCTAATATCCAATCTCAATAAAAAAATACACAAAAAAACTTAACGCATGTAAATATTCGTTGGTTGCTGGTTAGGCTGCAGTCTCATTCTGATGGATTATTTAATTAAGTTGTTATATTGTATTGAAATATGTCTGCAGAGTTTCTTGGCATTTCTTCTCTGCAGGATTTTGCTTTACGAAATGCCATTAGTTTAATTAGATTTATTTAATATTTTTTATTTAAATTGATTAACTGTAATGACAACTTTTCCGGTGGAATTTTTTTTTTTTTGACCTTCAATAAGTGATTTTATAATCCTCATGTTGAATAAAAAGCATTTCATTTCAAAAGCATTTCATTTCATTTAAATTATACTTAGGTATATTTATATACACTCGCAAAGTAATGTAACTTTATTACAAAAAAATACATTTACTAAGGGCCTCTTATATAAGCTTTAAGGTATTCTATCAACAGTTTCGCATTTAAGCAACGTGCGTGCAAATTTAAATAAAAATCTTTTCATAAAAGTATTTAGAGTACCCGCCACATAAGGTGGCAGTTGGAGGCGTCGCCACAGTCGCGTAATCCAGTGTTGCCAGTAAATACGCCAAAACTAGCACTCACTGTGCCATACGGCTCGATACATTATATTGAGGTTTCATTTGTAACGATCTTTGGTTGCAGAGCTATAAACTCAAATAAAACAAATTAATATACCAAAGTCAAAATATTTTTATTCAAAATAGGCCCTATCATAAGCTCTCTTTGAAAGTTATTTTATGATCTAAGTACAAATTAAAAAACTATATATTGACAAAAGGAATATATATGAGTGAAGTGGAAGGGCGGTTACGTAGGGGCCGGCCTAATAAGACATATATGTAACAGTCAGATAGACGCTATATTGAAAAAAGGTGACGTTAGGAGTACCTATAACCGCCGAGAGTGTATTAGAGAATGTATGAATGTCAATGAAGCGAAAGTGGTCTGTCAGGATCGGGACAAATGGGGATCCGTGATCTCTGCCTACCCCTCTACAGGGAATCAGGCGTGATGTGTATGTATGTATGTAAAAAACCTATTTCAAACATGGCACTGAGCATTGTCTTTACATATTTTTTACCGAGGTTAGATCAGCGGAGACCCTAGCTTGGAGAAGAACTAACAAGAAACTCCGGAAGTCAATTTATTATAATCACCCTTAACAAACATAAAAATTACAAAGAGTGGGCAAAAAACACAACGCTGGTAATACTAAATTTACCTTTCATACAAAATAACACGCAATGGCGGTAACGTCAAATTTAGTTCCAAGTTTGGCTACTGCCACCTTATGTGGCGGGATCTCTAAATCCTGAACCAGCTGATTCCCACAATCTGACACGTGTATTTTTTCTTTTCGCTTATCCTTGATGCAAGGAAATCATCTCTGTATGCCTTGCGACACATTTGCGCAAGGAGGCCGTGGGAACGCGAAGGTTCTATTCGGCACACGTGCGCGACTAGACGAATTTATGTTTTTGCAATGACGTACAAAAAAGACTCAGCTGTTCTTCATTCAGCCAAAATTATTCTTTGGGTATTACTTTTTCACTTATATTACGTGGTTAATGTATTCCTTGTATGTAGATAAAATTCCATTAAAATTCATTCTTAGTATGACGATATAAAGTTTATAGACTAATAATTCATTGAAACCATAAATTCCGGTTGGTTCATAGCCACGTTGTGTGTGCTAAAACTATAAAATTTTGATTATCAATCTAGGCACAGGCGTCTTGGCGGAAAAATCTGTAATGGTTTATTTTTCGATATAGCTTACCTGTTGCTTTAATATGCAAGACTTTATAGCATATGCAAGAGTAATGATTTTTTAAGAAAGTGCATGCATATTTCAATAATTCCCATATCATAAGACAAAAATATAAACAAAAATACATTATTATATATTAAAGTTTTCGGATTACATATTTTCTTAAAATATTATGTTTGTAACCATTAATTCACATTCCTAAAAAAAAAGACTTCGTTTATAATCTAACCTCCTTGTCTTCTGGTTTCTATGGCACCGTGTACATAATTCAGAATTTGTTCAATAACTTTTTACATAACATTACGGTTTCAAAGTTGGGCCTAGACGGAACGAAAGTCGTCGCGTGCCCCTGGCAGAAATATACCAACTGTAATTGGCTCGTTACGACAATCGATTTGTAACGTTTTATAATAAAAATTGGCCTCTTTTCAATCGCTGCTGAACACGCCACGGGGTTCAAAAGTTAGGTTGGACTAGCGCATTTGATTTGCTATGGCAAGCTAAAATGTGTAAATTTTACGAATAAATTATCCTGTTTTGGAGGTTACATGTAAAAAGCGATCATATTAGAATGGATAAATGAAACTCCAGATTCTAAGTAATTATGGACATGATAAGGCATGCATTATTAAATTTTTTTTTATGATATCCCCCAGATACTAAATGTGTCGAAAAATTTGTACTTTATAACTCTCGGCCAATTTTTATGGACAGTGAGTGTATGTATCCTTAAAGAGCCTTAAATTATATTCTCTTTGAGGTATTTATAATAATCCTTGGCTGTAGTTCTATCCCGTATGTATTTCGTGTCATTCCCTATCCCAAATTCTGTCTTTGTCAGCTGAAACATAGCTCAAACAGGAAGAATTGGTTGATTTGCATAAAAATATGTAATCAATTTTTTAGCACCACCTACCCCTATTTTGTAATTGCTATTTTAATTGTACCCGCATTTTTAGAGGCAACATATTAATATTCTGAATGTAAATAGAATTTTTACAACTAAACTTTTATGTTTATATATACATTTTTGAAAAGTTACTGTAATTTCCTATTAAGATGTTGTCATAAACACTCCTTTTCTTCTATTTAAACCATACCCCGCCTGACACTTATGCATGTAAAACTTCTAAAAAAGTGTGGGACACAAATACTATCAGGGCATTTTGAAAGAGCAATGCATCATCATCAAATGGGTAAATATATGCAAAACGTTGCATCAATCTGCAAAACGTGGGGAGAAGTATGCAAATTCACGATACTAAGCCATATCAAATGTTATCTTACACCGCAATAATACGTTATGTCCGTTTATGAAGACTTCAACTGACAGTGACAGGCGCACTGGTTTACTGAGTCCTAAGTTATAGATGGGGCACATTATGATGGCATAGAACGTAAGCTTATATGGGTAGCATCAATGTTGAAGATAAAAGACGTTATAGCATGGCAGCTTTGTTAAAGATAAAAGATGATATAGCACAGCAGCTCCAATAATTATTTAGAATATTTCATATCCACGTCAAAGAAAATGATTACTTAAATATGGTAAAGATAGTACCTAATTTAGTTCAAGAAATTGGCAATGGCATTCCGTCCGTTTACCTACTATTTATTTCCGTTGACAGAATAAGAGATCGTGTCTTTACACAATTATAATGATGGTTTGCTTCAAAATGTTTTTAAATAAAATGCAATGGTATTATAACAATCACCATTTATTCTAAAAAAACCCCACCATCATAACACATTTTCGAAATGATATAACATTTCCAGCTTCAACAATTGTGCTTAGTATTCTAAATGATCTGAAGGTACCCAGTTATGTACTTACATAAATACACGGCAGCGTCCCCATCGGTCCCGATCCTGATAAACCACTTTCGCTTGACACTCATACACCTCGTACACACTCGGCGGTTATAGGTACTTCTAACGTCACCCTTTTAATATGTACCTCTCTAGCACTTTAAATCACTGGCACAACACATACTTTAGGGAATTCACGAGATCGTCCTTGCATTGTCCCATTGTGCTTAAAAGTCTTACAAAAGCTTTTAAAGGTATTCAGGGATCTGATTTATTTATCTAATATTTGTTGTCTGAAGACGAATGGAGTAGCTTAAAGACATTTTAATATCCGTTTAAAGCGTACGTATGTCTTTTGGCAGCTGCAGTTTTGAAGGATTCTTTCAAAACCATTGTCATTTTATTCTATCTACGAAATAAGTGAAGAATTAAATGGAGAATGGAGCTAGAAAGTAGGGCAAGTATTTGATTATCGTTTATTATTTTAAACTCATTTGTTCAAGTAGCTACATTGTATTTCTGTGTAGAAATGTAATATTAGGGAAAAAACTTTTGCCAATTTAATATGCAACTTTAAGTCCTACTTATTTACTATGAACTTTATATCTTATACCGTACCGACAAATAAAAAATTAGGTAACCTTTCGGGATGTATTTTCATTCATATAGAACCTAAGTGTGAGTAAACATAATATTATGTACATATTATATGTAAAGAAATTGAACAGTTACTTCAGAGAGCAAACAACACCTTAAACTTATCTGCTGGCCGATTTGTTAGTGGTCCACACTCGCGTCGGATAGATTACGGGCATTAGAAGTTTGTCGGTTGTCTAATCGTAATCGATCAAATCTTGTGGTTGCACAATGCATCCATTCTGGGGCCCAACAATCGTTCTCTTAGTCATTGTTGACCCCAGATCCTATCGTTTTCACATCATATTCTTTATTAACTATTGTTCGCTGGTATTTGTTAAACCAAAAAAACCTTAGAAATTTTGGACAAATACTACCTTGAGATGTGATTTCAGAAGATAGTCCGTGGCAATTCTAAGAGTGTGTTCCTATAGAAATTCGGTTTATATTTTTATACGAGTATTGCATCGTGAAATGGAGATCGATTACATTATTAACTGATTCGATAGAAAGTTCATTATTTGTAGTTTAATGTCGATTTTGTTTTCGATAACTTCTATTGTTTCTGTTGGGAGATAAAGATAATGTTTGTTAAAATATAACTACTTCCTTAGGTGTATTATATACTGCACGACATTGGTTCCTATTTTGAACACCACTACACTACCTGTAATCTACTTTGGAACATATAATAAAGGTAAAGTTAATATATTTTAATAAGAGTAAGTTTCTCCCAATTTTGAGCTTGTTAGTATATGGCACGTGTTTGGCCAAACTATGCTTATAAAAAATCATCTATATTCTGATCCTAACCATCCGTGGAGACGAAATATTTTTTCTGTCCTAAATTTACAGCTCTTAAGTTACCTCAAGCGTAAAATTGAAAGCTTAGATTCGGGAAGCGGAAGCCGGCTGCGAATTTCTCTCCTAATGATCTCGAAACACATTTCTTCCTTTTCAAATCTTAAGACACCAGATGGCACACACAGGTACTATTGCAAATTCTAAACAAGTAACCCGAACGAATCGAAAATGCTCTACAACCTCGGCAACCGCTTAGGATTGTACCTCTCCAAATCTGTCGGGTTATCCTGAAGGGACAGATGCGAAGCACCTTTCACGGAAGCCCAGCAAACCAGCGCGTGCTCAATTCAAAATGGCGACAAAAAAACGTCATACGGGCACAAGTTGCAGCAACCATATTGCACCTTGGCTTGGCAAAAAACGCAGCGAAAAGATTTCACGTGAAAGGTGCTTTCTGGGATGCTGGTGGTATTATAAAGACAGATGTTTCTGTTGCAATTGTGCTGGGTAATTACCTGTATGGAGGTGGTAAGGTGGCGAGGGACAGGTTTGGCAAACGTGACGCGGTTTTATTAAATCAGTAAATGAATGAGTCGAGCCTTGTTAGCGTATAAATGGAGTAATTTGCAAGTATGATCCGAGAAACATTTTAATTTCATAATGGATTAACTGAAGAAACGAGATGTTAATTAGGTATGTCTAGTTAGCAGACATTTTGAGTCCATGTTTGCTAAAATATGTATGGAGGTAATAAAAATTTTACTGCATTCCGTGATTTATCAGACCTTGAATCTAAATAATTAAAGTCGAGACGAATATATTCAATACTATGATATTATATGCTTCTCTCATTATCATATTTTTAAATAATGATTCCATTAAAGTCATACTTTATATGAAACAATGTAATCCGCTTCAATCCGTAACCGCGTAAAAATCCTTATTCGGTTTTGACACATACGTTAGGGTTAAGATCTTTTCGATATCTTTTAATTGATTAAGGACATGCTCAATAAGTCTGGTAGCATTAATTAAAAATACCAACTAGGATAAGAATTGTTGTCTTTCCTGCTTCTATATTTAATTCTAACAGCTACATAAAAGTGCACTGGTGGTCTAAATTATCTCATCCCAAATCATCGAAGAGCCCCTACAACAATATCTATTGTCTAAAAATATAAAACAAAAAAGTCATATCACGATATAAATCTGACGTTTTTTGACACTTCGCTGTCACGTTGACATTTCCGAATCTTTTAAAGGCCCCCATAGACTGTTTAGATCAAGTTGCTTGTTTGCACACATTGTCCTCTGTTGTGCGATAATGATCATCCTCCACAACCCTGGGTGGTCTCATCTGCAACCCTCACACGTGCCTCGCACCAATGGAGCCTTTGTTCTAGCTTCCGTATTTTATCTGTACATAAATAGTGGTTCTATAATGCTTAAAACGTATATGATTTCATTTAGATTTTCTCTTATGGTTACGCTAAGTTGCTTTTGCCAATACTATCTGTTATTCAATAAGTTAAAGTTTTGTTCTTGCATTACAATAACAGTATATTGTAATATCAATTTCCTATTCATACTATCCCAACAGATTACTGCTATATGTGACCTATGAAATATTATTTGATGATTATCTCTAAAAGTAGTTCATCATTACTGAAGAAAGGATTCCATGCAACCAGAAGGATATGCTCAGGGTATGTGCTCTATGTATTTTTTAACTTACTCGTATGCTCTTTATTGTAAATTCATTAATTACATACTTAGTAAAGCTATATCTGACACCTGAATTCATTCAGAATTCTTCCGCATTTTTGGTTTTGAGAACAGTGTATTAATTAAGGAAATATAAAGACATAATACATGGCAACTTCCTACTCAGTTTTGCATAATGACACGATCTATTGTGCCGCTTGTTAGCAGGCGATTTGCTACTTGGGATTTACGTTATATTGACAATTTATCAGCATTTGTTCGATTGTGCCATAATGGCTAATAATAACGGCAAATATTGTTTCATTAACGAGCTAATTTTTATGTCTAGACTCCAATGACATTTCTTCACAAATATTTGGAAGGTTAATTGTGATTTATTCAGTTGTGGACTCCTACGCAATAAGACACTATGATGCGTAGGAATAGGACATAATCTGACTTTGCTTAGGGAAACTAAACTATACTAGGATTGAGAACATTTGAGCTTAGTCAAAGCTATTTTAATTAGTCAGAGCCACAAACACAGTCAAAAGAAGTTTAATCTATTACATGGTCAACATTATTTATTAGAATCTCAGCCTCAATAATATACATATAAATGCCTAAATAATATAGCAAAATCTCCGATCGGTAAGTACTAAGCTAAAAAAAGTACTAGTGATTAGATAAAACTATACAATTTGCAGTTGATTTATATACATTACGGATCGGTATAGATTCATCATCACCCTTACAAGTTAAGAGCTTATTTCTAAAGAATCCTTTTCTTAAAGATGTTCCCCGCAGTGCCACTGTTATTCGTTTCCATCTCAAAAGCCCATTTGTTTATACTAGAAGTAGGAACATTCATCAAGACTTTATCTCTCCCTCGATACAAATAAGAAGATTCTCGTGATGTTAATGAATGAATTTATAGCGTCAGAAGTTAATATACATTGCAAGTCGGAAAAATTATGTGTTGGAAACGAAATGGAACGAATAATATTCGAATAATTTACTAACATATTAATTAAAGAACGTACGTTGGTAAAATCACATTAAAATATCGATATTCTTCTCCAGTCTGGTGTACGCAGCGTGAAGAATAGAAGTGTATGTATGAGAAGGTGTGATTAAAGCAAGAGAGATTTGTCTCGATCGATCTAGGTGTTAATCTATAGTGTCTGCCTATACCGTAAGAGGCTTAGAGTCGTAAAAATATGTACATAACATTAAAAAAAAACGATGTACCAACATTTCGTTTCAGGAATTTTATGGTCACTAGATAACTATATAACTACGATTGATTTTTAAATACAATCTATTTAACCCCTACGGAACCTCCTACAAAAATTAATCTCCAACTGTTGTTTATTCTTTGTAACGTTTAAAACTCGCAGGGCTTCCTGAAAAAACAGCGTGATACCTAAAAAGTACCCGGTAGCCCATGATTAATCCTCTGCATGCATCTGCGTGGCACATCTGCCCTCAGGCGTCTTAAAGAAACCCTTTGCCTAAGACAGTGTATATAATAAAAAAGTAGGTAAAAATCCTGACATTGCAATTTTGACATTGTACTCCGTTTCGTTACTTTAGTGATGTATAGATGGGGTTAATTATAGCAGATTTGAACAATAAGATATTACTAGCTTATAAAGCAAAATTTTCTTTTTTATATATATGTTTTGCAATTTGTGTTTTAATGAGTGTCTGTCTGTCAAAAAGGCAATATTATCTTACAGTAGCAAATTATAAAGAAACGCTTTGTTACATGTACTCGTACAATTATCATCTTTAGATTTAGTTTTGTAATAAACGGTTCTACACACAGTTAACACTTGCCAATACCAACTAGTAATGTGCAAATAACTTTAATTAACAAACGCTAATAAACATCTTAACAGATTGCGGTGCTCATGCTTTATAATTGGTTAGTGGCTTAAAATAATCGATAATAATCGCTGACGATAATAATTTATGTCCCATGCTTATTACATGCAATTGGCCTCAAAACTTTGGAGGTGCCTAACTTAAATGTTATTTTACAACTTAGATCATAGCTTAATACATACTTCGCAAATGTTTGATGACCATGTTTGTTTATAAAAAAACAACAATGTCGAAATGTGACAACGACGAGTAGCTAAAGCGATTTAAATCTAGTTGTATGCCACGAGATTTTGCAGTATGAATTTTAAGATCTAAATATTTTTTTGTCTCAAATTATTAAACTTCATGGAATTAATATAAATAATAATTAAGAGTAATATAGGGTAAATAGGTCTAAGCTAAAGTAATAAGGGGTATGTTAATCCTCTCTAACACGGCGCTTATTGTTACTTCTATTGTCACTTTACTTAAGGAAATCTTCGATGCAGCGTATCCTTTTAACCTCGTGTTACATTTACATATTAATCTCCTAAAGAAACTATTCATTATATGTACATAAAACAATCACGATACAGCGACATAATTCGAGAACAATCTGTCCATCGCTACCTACAAGAGTACATAAAGCATTTCCTCCCCTAAATCTTCTTTGGACGAAATCAGTCACCGCAACCGTTGATTCCTGATTAAGATTACCATGTGCCTGCGACGTGCATTCGATTTTGAACCCTGTCCCTTTGGAATAAGTGTGTCCAGTGTAAATCATAGTATTCTTCGAGGCATGGGAACTACACCTGTCTTTTGCATTCAGTCGTATTTTTTCCCTGGCAAGGTGTGTTGCAACTTTTTAATTTAGGTTTATAATGTTCCAATGACGCAAGGATATGCAACCGTTGGCTAGGGATTCTAATGCTCGTGTACACGCTAAATAGGGATGGGCAATAAAGCTAAATATGGCAACACTAGGGCTTACTTGTGACACAATTTCTCTGGCTTTTTTCCTATTTGCGTGGATAGGAAATTAATTATGTATGTTAGTAGTACTTTATGTGTTACATACTATCTTGAAATACATTGCCATCTAGATATTATAATTTTATTTGAAATAGGTCCTTTTTTGCTTTTAGTAGTCAAAACTTGGTCTAATAAATACTTTTAGCATATTAATTTAAATTCTAAGACTCGCAAGCGATGTATTTTTAACACTATGAAACACTATTATTATAGTATATGTATACGCTCTCTCTTGCTGGTATTACATTAAACGTTTTCCCCTTACACACAATCCTTAGGCACTACGCCATTTACGTCATACAGAATACTATTGCGTAAATGCGCCATTCATAACAGACAATGCAATGAAGAAGCGCCATAACATTCGCGAATTGTATTCGAAATAAAGGTAACGAGATATGTCCGATCAATAAATGATTTCCGTTGCCTCGGTAAACATAGACCCCTCGCAAAAGACTAAGGAGGTCGAGTTACATTGCAGACCTATGTGGTTGATACTAAAATTAGTGACAGTATTAGTTTTAAATAAATAATTGTTACATGTCATTGTCAGGAAATCTATTTTCGCGCCTATTTTTAACAGCAATGGAATTCTATTTCAAGACAGTAATTACATTTCATTATAAAACTGATAAGTATGTTAACAGATGTTTATATATAGCTGCCTTTCTTTTCTCCTTTAAATCTAAAGGTATTCATCGATAAATAGGTATTTATTATTAATATAATAGGTATTTATTATTAATATAATAGGTATTTATATATATTTGTTTAAATTAGCAACATGTCACGATTATTCCAGATAAAACCACCACAGCCTTAGTAGTGTTGTCGAAGTTTGATTAAATATGACGTGTTATGTCTCCTAAATTCTTTTCACTCTGAAAAGGCTAAGAAGGGTGTTATCTAATTAATTGAATAATTCTAGTGCTATATAACTTTAAATTAAGTAAGTGTAATATTATTCCTATGTATATACCAAATTTATAATATTCATTTCTATAGTAATAATAATTCAATATAATATATACGATATATGTAACTCAGGAAGCACTTGCGATTATCCAAGTTTATTACTGGAACAGATGTTTCCCGATTCCCGCCTTTTGTTCTGTCAAAAATCAAGTGCATTGAACCTGTCAAGCAGATTTTATTTATGAAATTTGGCAGCTTTACATGTTCGTAATTTATTTGTTGTAATTTTGGACATTGGTGTTGCTAATTACTCATTGTAACTTTGCGTTTTGAGATATGTAACCAGGCTTAGATTTTATTTGTTTTGAATTGAGGTTAATCGTAACTATTAAACATGGTAATAAATATTCGTGAAGTCTAAACATAAGGCTATTCTCATTTAGGTATAATCTAATCTAAGTTCTAATGAATATGAAGTCTTCCATTAACACAATTTTAATATCTTAAATGAGTGTATTGAAACAGTAAGTTTGTAGATAATAATTTAATAACCATTGTGTTATAATCTTCTTTTTACTCTAACTCTACATGAGTCTTTTGGAAAGAATTTTTATACCTCCATTGGCTGAATGACATAAAATCTAGGTCTGCTATACAATTATAACGAAACCAAAAACAATTGAATTGTCCGCGCCAAAAAGTGACGTCTATATTTTGGCAAATCAACAGGGGTTATAGCACAGATATATAATATTTGTTTAAATTAAGATGATATCGATGTATGTTGGTTTGAATTAGGATAAATGGTATGTTTGGCTGTAAGCTGTAGTGGTTAGCGTACTTGTTTGGAGCCAATATGGCGCGGGCAGGTGACGGGGCAGCTGCGGGATACTGGCCAAGGTTAAGCGGCCCGCGCCTCGTGTTTACTCGCGCTCATCTGCTAGTGATGCCCACGTGGATAACTGGACTTCTTGGTACTGAGACGCTTTTTTGACAATATTTGAGCGTTGTATAGCATACAAAAATAAAAAGGTTTATTGGTTAATTTTGGTCGTACTGTGATCAAAAATAATTAGCATAAATTAAGGTTAGTCTTGATCCTATATTTTGAATATTTATGCAAAGTATTACTGATAGAGGAATGTTTCAATAATAAATATCAGTAATGAGCCAACATGAGTATATTTATACTGGTAAAAGTCAACACGGAAAATATGTATGTATATTAAATTGAATTATTAATAGTTTTTAACAAATAGCTTAACAAATGCACACTAATAATCTATTTCTGTCAGGATACTAAAGCATTATATAAAAAATTACAACAATTAAAAACTTTCTCGAGACCAATCTCCTTCCCATCCCTAAAAGAAATGTAAATTACAACAATATCGTTTGAGGTGGTGGCGCGTGGCACGCGTGGCGTCCGATTACTTTATAGCACAACCCGATAATGTCTCAAAAGGCCCCTTTACAAACCTCATTGTGGTGATATAAACTGGCTCAAGGGATGGGTTATCATTGGCTCGAGACGAAAAAAATGGCAGCTGACGTATGCGACTAGCTATTCCCGCCAACTCGAGAAAAGGTGGCGTTGCGTCAGCTAACCTGCTTTTCAATATTGGGTAAAAGATAATGGATTTTAATCGAAATTAAATATTACGGTATATAACTTGATGTACTACGTTAAATATATAGATAGTATTGAACTAGCTACATATCTATATGTATGTATGAGGCTGTTCGTACCATAAAGAGTTTCTTATTTTTTCTATTATTCTAAATTGGTATCGGGATTAATTTCTAACTGATGACAATATCGTGCATCATTAGTTACTTCAGAAATATATATAATATTCCTTGTATAATTGCAAAGGCGATGTGTTTTACTTTCTTTCAGTATGTAGTTTACTATCATGAAATAGTATTACATACTTGATTATTAAGACATCAATGTTTGAACTTAGATAAAATATAATCAATAATTTTTGTATTAATACGATTATAAACCACTCTTTTTGAATTCATTCTGTTTTGATTAAGTACAATTTTATATTTAATCATATAGCCCTGAAGGTTATACGGACGGAATCTGTCAATTTCGTACTAATTTCCTTGTGCCAAGGTTTCCCGTAACGAAACAATGGCGCCTGTACACCTCACGGGTAATGTCTCACCAGTCCTAAGATTTGTTGGCGCGTACTTAGATGGCGCATGATGCGTGACCGACTATGAGGTAAACACGACGTCAGAAGTTATACTGTAGAAGCTATAGTGCATCTAAGCTATATGTGCAAAGATAATTATGTTTCTGTATAATTTGTTTTTGTAACAGGCACTGGGTAAAAAATCCTGTAAGCCGGAGTTTCTTGTTGGTTCTTCTCCGAGCTAGGGCTTCCGAACCAACGGTAGAATTTCAATGCTAAGAGACAACCAGTGTCAGGCAAATGTTTTGACTTTCAATGAATGTACTGTACTTTTACTTATGTTGAATAAAAACATTTGACTTTGACTTTATAGGAATAAGCTGTCGAAAATTCTTTTTACATACCTATCATACATGCACGTCCTGAGTATTGGGGTCATGATGTTCTATGGAACATTGATGATAGGCTGCTAGATCATTGCCCAACAGATTCCATTGACCCTTAGTCGCCTCCTACTGCAGGCTTGGAAGAACGGCAGCTAGTTTGCATTAGCGTTACAGAGTAGCACGGGATGAAAATTCAATTTCTGCAGAGATAGATGATGATGATAGATTTCTAAAGAAATTTTACAGAAATTATTCACGAAATTATAAATATAATGCCTGAAACGATCTAATCATGTTATTGTGGCAGCGAAGCTTCTTTTTAAGTGAATTTAGGTAAATTTTTGTGGTTCTACCAAACATACTATAAACATCTTGACCATTATTCCATGTTCAATGTTTGATTATTCCATCTTCAGAGTTTAGTTATATATTTCTCCTAATACAAGACCTTTATTTGCCCTTCTACCGTTCACCTTCATGTCTTTTGTACCGCATTACCCATACCGTGTGTAGTTAAGCGGCGACTTCCTGCGGTTCCACTGGGCGGCTGCCCTAACGACGTGCCTTATGAGAACTGGAGCCTTCTTAGACTCCCTTGCAATGCATAAGGTTCAGTACAACGACTTGAATTAGTAGGGAACTAAGTTTTGGCTATTGAAGCTCACGGAGTAGTCAAAGGTTGTTGTCGCTATTTTAGCAATCGTGGAGGTAGTAATTATAATTTGGCAACTTCGACTTTACTATAACGCACGCGGTAAGGAACCTTGGGTTTAAAGTTTAGCGTTGTGCGGACGATATGCGAAAGTAGTAACGATCAAAGTAATTACATGATTACATTCTAAGACGAATTATAAAAATATGAGACCTGATTGTGTTCCATATAATGAATCAATTCGGCGATTAGTGCATATACGAACAACTCTTGCTTCGATGTGTTGATATGAATTTAATTGTACATTGCTAGTTTTTATGAACAATTAAAAAACTAAATACACTACTCAAATGACTCTTTCCAAAGAGTTAATAAAGGCTCTTGAGTTTTAAACGAATACTCCGGAATGATTTGTAAACTCTACCTGAACTATGAATTGAACGGAATACTTAAAGTTTCCTGGCTCATCGACGATCAATAACCGATATTTTTATTCATTTCATTGTTTCCTCGAGAAATGTAACAATATAATACGTATACATGAAAGGTGAGGAAGTAATTCCATCAGGCCAGAGCGGCTTAACAGATTTCACTAGACACCTCTGATTTAGTCCGAGATAACCCGATCAATTATGAGATACCGTCATTTAAACAAAAAGTTATTGTCCGTTCACACCTTTTGTGGTGATGGGGTATTAAGTTGTATTATGACAGCTAGACAGATGTTTCAGATATCTGTATTGTTTGATTTAAAATGTGGATTGTTTTGTGGGTTTCTCAATTAAGTTATCTGGGCTTTTGTGATGACGTAAAAAGGTAAGACTAAAAAGTTTCTGCTGAAAGTTGTAAACTATTAATTGAGTTACATCTGTAATTTAATAAGGTTGTAAAATTTTTAACAAATAACTTTTTAGAGTAAAAATTTTATTATAAATTAATGATAAATGTTTGTCGTCAATTGTTTTGATTTTACAAAATCCACATGTAACAGATATACATATCTTTAAGGGTTATAAAATAGAGTCAATGGTAGACGTCAGATTTTATTAAACTTTTGCAACAACAAATCTATAATTCAGTAGATAATCACTTACATTTCTGGTAACCCTTGCTTTCATACCTACTTGTATAGAATTTATATATACAGTATTAAAATTAGTCAGAACAAATTTTATAAGCTGTTCCTGAATATAATCTGATGCTCATGTTATATTATCAACCCCTTTCAGAGATCATGAAAATAATACATTACACAACTGTATACGTCGCTACGCATTATTATTAATCCCAAAAGCCTAAGTCAACATATCATATTGTTTTAACCTCTGCTTACACAAGTTATGTTTGCAATGATCTCAGTGATGTCAAACACTGATTGAATCATCATTCAGCAGAGAATTTTCCGTGTATTTGCATGGATTTGGTAAAATAAGCAATGTTGTTCAAATATCATATTTGAATTGTTAATGTAGAGTGATGAAGCATTTTTGAGATCTGTAACTATGAACTGTTTAAAATAATTGTGTATTTTTATATTTTAATTAATGTTTTTATTGTAAATCGTACTTTAGTTTCAGATATATGAATACTATACTGTCTGTCTATAAACAAATATGATTATTATTCAAATTAACATATTAACTAGACTAACTTACAGTTATAATAATATTCTTAGAATACCAAATACTTGATAATCTGACCACCTTTAAATATTTAGTAAACATTGGAATTTCTTACAATGTTGTATGAGCGCACTATTGTTTTAATTCTCAGTGGTCAAGATTGAGATGCTGTATCAACACGAGATGACAATAAGATTACTCGGAGAGGGAATGTCAACATCCATTATCTGAGTTCTTAAGAAAGTTTTTCAATACCTGTCAATGTTTACGAAAGGGAAAATGTACGCACGCGCCATTTTTAAACAAAAGACTTCACAAAGGCTATACGTCACTTTAAAGTACACATTATGTGGACCAAACAAGGGGTCAGTTTATAAACATATCTCGACAATTATAAGATCTCCTTGATGTAACCCATTTGGGTTAAGTTTATAATATTTCACAATCTCAAAATATTTCTCATCCATTTCTCATAACTATTCTTACTTAAATTATTTGGTTATCATGTGCCAAAGTAATCATCATTATTTATTTACCAGTATTTTCATCACAAGTATAATCTTTATAAGACGTATTTTAAACGAATTGAACATGATAAGAATATAACCTAAAGATTAGTCCAACAAAAATCTAAAATCTATTACATTGTTTTACTATTAAGACATGCCAGAATCTTGTTCTATTCAGCCACACAGTAAGATAAAATGTTGCTATACTCTCAGAATGTCAGCAAGAGTAATTCCTTCGCGTACCTGATGTCCCGTTTACGGCCAATTACTTAAAAAACTATATTTAATTATAGCCCTCCTTATAAAAGCTTATGATGCAGAAAGAGATGGCTTGATAATGAACTATAGTTCTGAAAACAGGTTCTTAATTGTTTAAATGAGGTTATAAGTCTATCATGACGTCATAAATGGTGACGTCAGAGGCTAAGAAAACCTAATTCTAATTTTATTAACTGACTTACCCTTTGGGAACATGGTTAAACGGGAACATAAAAAGTTGGTACGTTTTTTAATTCTTCATACTTAACTGAATTATAATTAATTATTAGAATATAATGTATGCACTACAAAAAGAGTAATGAGGTAATTTATTTTCTGTTTACTATTATTCCTCTGTATCCATGGCCTATAACTGTATATTGTATGCTATCTGCTAGAGTCTCTAGTGAGTGTAACCAAAGACATCGCAATGAAATTCAATCAATTTGAGTTTCATATGTCTATTTAACTATCTGAAAAAATTGCAACATTATTCCTGAATCGATTTCCAGCTGCATGCCTGAAGGTTATTATATGTTAAGAGGGAGAGAGTCAATCCCAATGTACGTACATATATTCACGCCTCTACATCCCTAAGGAGACACTATCGATCGCCACCTGGAACAATCCTGACAAATCTCTTTGACTTCACTCACACCCATGAACCTCCTCATACATACTCTTCTATTCTTAACGCTGCGTGCAACAAAATTTATAAAATCCAAGTCCTATATGAAAGTTAATAATAACCAAGCAGATATCTCAAAACTCCTGTCCACTTCGAAAGGGATTAAATGACATGTTTATATATGTATGTATAATATGTATATTCAGATCAATCATTATGCAGCTTCATTAATACTCGTGACCGTTTAGCCCAATTGCCTCCACAGTGAGACGGGTGTTGCAACATTAATCTGTCACTTTTGCCTCTAATTACAGGGTTTTGGGTCTGGTGCTAATCGAAGACGGACAGATGAATCGTTCTTGGTAGGTATTGGCTATAGAGCTATGATGGAATAGAATGGACCTGGGGTCTGAGTCTACTAAAGCTTTTTGCATCGCAGTTCGATTGTTTCAGTAATGGTGTGATGTTGTTTGTTGCCATTAATGGTGAAATTTGAGACTTGCTACTTCATTACAAGTTCACACCATTACTGATGTAAGATTCAACTACAATTTTTCTAAAACGCATTAGTGGACTTGGGCTCCTGTATATCTCTTATATTGAGAAGACATAATATGGTTTCTCATTATTACTCGCATTATTATTTATATTATCAATGATATCATCTCAGCAAATTTTTCCTTAGTCTTGGGAAATTATTAATTAATGACTCTCTAGTAGAACAACCTACCTGTATCATCAGAAACTTAGCATTATCATTTAAGCTCAGGTTATTATTTAGAATAGAATGTCAAAAGAAATCAATTTTATATAATTTCAAGTTATATTTTTTTATAATTACAAGAGAAATAAGTTTTAAATGTAAATAATTAAATAAACACAGGATTTGAACCGTAAATGTCCGTAGAAATATATATATATAAAGGTCCCAGTAACCTTTTACGTCCAATGTATACATCAGTCTATAGTAGACCCCTGCTGCACATAGGGCTTGCACAGGGTATCCCATAAAGCATGATCACTTGGAAACCTCATCCCATCATAAATGTAAGATGACAAAATATTAGCACTTTTCCAGTTGTTTTACTAATTATATTAAGATAACAAAAGTGCATGTCCTGTAATAAAGATTTTTAAATTACTGAAAAAATGAGTTAACACCATATTATATTTTATTGTCAGTGAATAAAGATAATGCATAAAGCTTATGGCAGTGCAGTAAATAAAGATGTTCTTTCTTAATATATTATTTATATTCCTAATGTATTATATTGCCAGTTCTACAATAAAACAAACCTTTATCAATACAAAGCTCTATCTTGGAACTGTGTTATACAGTATCATTGTCGGTTCGACCTCGGTTACCCGATGACTCAATAGGTCATTACGAACAGCAATGTAGAACCAGGTTCTATGTGTTTTCGGTTTGTTCAGATGGGAATCAATTTTATTACACGCATTTAATAAGCATAACTTACCCATAAAATCAGCTTATTACTTTACTATCTGCAAATACTATGCTATGTTGCCTTTATTACTAGCCGTTAATGATATTCCCATGATTAACAGAATAACTGCGATCAAATCAGGCATAACAATAGCTTTTAGTGCCTAAAATTGACATGTTTATAGCCACTTACGAATCTGAGACGTAAATATACAATATCTATAGTAATTATACTGGTGATCAGTATTTGTCTCCTAGTTTCTATCCAAATACATTTTAATATAATTAGCTAAATTTAGTATAGCCATTGGATATTTTTATTAACTATATAAGATATCACCTTTCTATCACCCGACGACGTATGGACCCAGTTTCATAGGCTGTGGTGGCGGGAAGAAAAATGAATACAAATCGCGAGCGTTTAAAAATAATTATCCATTGGATAGTTGAAATTGCTAATTACTATAGCTTCAGTTATTGCTAGAGAACCAAAAATATGGTATTCTCTACTAACGAAATCATATTTTATCTCATCCATTGACAGAACTATGTACATATATATATACCGTTTGAAGGTTTCGTTCTTTATAGCATGTATCGTAAAATATAATTATTAAACAGATTATAAGATCTAGCACAGGCACAACCCACACCGAAATAAGTACTTTTAAGAAACCTTTATCCCAATTGATTAAATCATTTTTACGACCAACTAAACTACATACATACAAAGTATGATAACATATCTTACGCAGTATTTGGCGGTACGCCAGCTGGCTTACTCGCTTATTAAAAAGCAAAACAAAATCAGTTGCGACCAACAGGTGTTGAGTTCGAGGGGAGAATGGTATGAAGGGTGCAAGTGGAGTGTACTGTACCATTGCTAACTTGTTTCAAATATTGTAGAAGAAATAATGTATGTTGTAGTTGGGACGAAAAAGTTATATACATAGTAATAGATGCTTTTTGGATAAACGTGATAATGTGACTGATAATATTCCAAAATTGTATGTAAAATAAAATGAAGAATGCTCATCAATGCACTTTTGAACTAGATAGCTATACGTGACAGAAAAATATTATAAC
Organism: Leucoptera coffeella; assembly: GCA_030578115.1. Classification (NCBI taxonomy): domain Eukaryota; kingdom Metazoa; phylum Arthropoda; class Insecta; order Lepidoptera; family Lyonetiidae; genus Leucoptera; species Leucoptera coffeella. The sequence continues at coordinate 23,128 of JAMBLF010000251.1, forward strand.
GTCTTTTAATTTTTTCCACCCTAACATAGTTTATAAGACTTGTTTTGTCGTAGTAGTTTTACGTTAATTTTGTCAGTTACCTAATGCTACTTGATTCCTGCTTACTTATATTATAAATGTCAATTGAACATACATACACACTCACGTCCTTTAATCTCTACCGGTATGGACAAAACCTCGGAGTTATGATATATGCCTCCAGCCGTGCGATTCTTGAAAACAACAACTTTTTCAAATCGGTATTGATAGCGCTGCAGTGCAGGTGCAGTGCAGATTTACTTTCGTATTCTTGAATTCCTTTTACAAAGCTGCACCATTATTGACTCGCAGCGCTCTCGTTTTATTCCTGCACCAAAACCGATTCAAAACCTTACACTTCTGTGTTACCATAATTTCACTTTTACAAAACTACCCAGTTCGTTTTGTAAATGTTACGTCAATGTGCGATATTTGACACAACGTTTTGGTTTTGCCAAGCACTCTGCCTTCAATATTTCCCTCACAGTTTCCGTTACTACTAAATAGTGTTCCCAAATATTGTTGGTTTTATTTCAAGAATACCGATTCATGCCGATAGTGATTACGTTTTGACTCAATTTTTTTTCAAGAATACCAAATTGAGCGTTAAACCAAAACAAAACTTCAATCGGTAAAGTGAGGGTATTTGACGTTTCAAGAATACCAAAACCAAAAATCAATCCTGTTTTGGTATTGTTTTACTCTTAACTTTTTTCAAGAATCGCACGGCTGCTTATTCAAAGTCACTTTTTAGCATTCATAGAAGATTAATAAAAATTTATATATTTTTCTATACTAAGCAAGCACCATGTCTATATAAATGACTATTATTTGTCTGCTCTTCGATTGGGGTTGGAACGGGTCTTGTTTAGTCGAAATTTATGCTAATACCACTCGTTAAGTCAGTTGTTTAGGCAAGGAGTGGCATGGACAGATGCTAGCCCTCTGCCGTGTTTAGTTACGTTGTTTGGGCCATTCATTCGTAGGGCATTACAAGGTTTTTTATTTGAGGTGGCACGCGAATGAAAGGATTGGTTGAGTTGGTGCGCTTTTAAACAAAAGTTTTGGCTGTAATAGTCTTGTCTCTTGCTTGACTGAAATTGAAGGTCAAATAAACAAGGTCTATTAGTTAGAGTGATTTCTGTTGTTACTATTTATTGAACCGGAAAATATATACAGTAATTTTACTGTAAAAATACTCATGTATACAAGTATACATTAAGATATAATCATTCTTATGAATTATAAATCTATTTACTCATAACTAAGCTGCAATCGTCTTAGACTGGATGAAACAAAGGCTAAAGCAATTTATTTCTATGTTTTTTATAGTTTTATAGCTACCTTACACAGAACTCAGATATTATTAATAAAAGGTTGCCTCACAAGACCTTAAACTATCTAACCCCATCCTTCAAAAAACCAATACAACGTCATTCAAAGCCTCCTTCACATATTAGTCATCACATAATGCAATCGCGGGAAAGGGTCGTTCCTAACTCGTGATCGCGAGCAATGCGAATAGGAATGGCCCGAGATTTATTACGTTTGGAAGCCACGGGAACAAAGGCTGGAATTCACGACGAATTACCTGGGAAAGAGTGTTAGGGATAGGGCTAGACTATGTTGTATGGGTTAAGTATGTAAATGAATTGTTGACACCACTTAAAGTAAGCAGTTAGTAAGTTAAGTTTACAAGTTAAGTTGTTATGTTTAGTTACGCAAGTTAATTAAAATTTAATGTAACACACAGAGCTCAAAAAAAATTAAGTTTTGTTTCGGAAGTTATTATAAGGTAACATTTTATAGTAGTCTAATAACAAAAACATGACAGAGCACAGTTGTAAGATATTAGTTTTCCACAAAGTATTCTTGTGCCTATAACGTAAAATTTTGATAGTTCTTCGAAATTTCGAAGATGGACAATCCGCCATGATATAACTGGAAATTATATACATGACTCGTAAAGTGTATACATTTTTATGCAAATACAATGAATAATGCATTTGTGAGTTAACTATACCAAAATTCAACCGAACGTCTTTAGGCAAATTATGTACAAAAAGACGTATCCTCATAATACCAGCACTAAGACAAGAGGGTAAGTTAAGGCAGCAGCGCAAGAGATCATAAAAGTAGAGCTAGATGTTAAAGTTCGACGAACGATTGTTCCCTCCACTTTGTTTATTGAGAGGACTCGCTATTCACTCACTTTGATGATGGCGCGGCAAATCTGTACTAGGGTTTCGTCTACATTGAAATTACAAGTTGTATGTACATTCCTACATGTAAGATGTAATGTAAATTATCATAACAACTTCTGTAATAGAGAAGTAATTAATACATATGTACACATCACACCTGATTCCCTGAGAATGTAGGAAGAGATCATGCGTTCCAGTCTGTCCCGATCACGTTAAACCACTTTCGCTTCATTGACGCTCATACAACCTCCTCATACAAATTTGGCTGTAATAGATAGCTCTAACATCACCCTTTTTCAATATGACGTCTATCTGACTATCATATGTTTTATTGGGTCGGCCTCTACGTAATCGCCCTTCCAGTTCACTAACAAATATTCCTTTAAAGATAATTATGAAAAATGCCACTAGTACAACATTTGCAGTGCAGACTATATATAGTACGTGCATTCAAATTTCATGAAAATATATAATTAACCTTTACTTAAAGAACATACCAACCGAAACGACTAGTGAAATATGTTACGTCATAGACAGATCTTAAGGATTCTGATACATTACTATATTCTTATAGCACCCCAATGATGTATATATTAAATAAACTGTACCTTTAAAACGGTCCTACACTTTCTATTTCTTCAATCCAATTCCAGTATAAAAAATGGCCTTAAGTTCAACTTACACTATCGACCACCAACCCGCTCATTTACAAATAAGATAAAGGCGACTCCTCATTGTCCATTTGTCATGGCTGCACCTAGTAATGAGGCGGTGGACTTAAAAGCGTCACCCCGCAGCCCTCAATCATCTTTAGCTCGCCACTTACGAGTAAATAATACGCGTGAATAGCAGAGTGCGAAATTAAGTAATTTCATTTGCATCGGTTCTTTCTTGTTTTGTCTATGGGTAGGTGGAATGTTATGTATGTAAGGGAATGTGTGGACACATTCCTGACATGAAGGTAGATTTGTTTTAAATTGTTAAGTTAATTAAATTGTATTTCATATGTGTTAGTTTAGATTTAAACAATAAGGTAAACCCTACTGCGTATTGATATCTAGCCAATAATGACTACTGTCGATATTGACTCAAATTTGTTGGCATGATATAACTTAATAAGACAAAACTATAGCAAATTTTAAATAAGTTGACCTACGAACTACATTTTAATACGTGCTTGTTCGAACATGTTGAAATCGTAACCTTGAAAATCTCATATTCATCTGTAACACTGTGGTCGTACAAAAAGGGAAGACATATATAAAATCATAATCCAACAAGTCTTGTGCCTTATATTGTTAAAAAAGTAAATGCCACTTGGAAACGCGGCAAAAATAAAGATGGCAATCGCAATTGTCGATAGCACGGGTGAGCTTGCAATGTCGATAATTTCCCATCACTATTACGTCGACGAGTAAATTAGGGCGTGTCTTATCGATAATGATACTAGCAATATATTAAATAAAGCGAATCAGCTGCGCATGAGCATTCTGAGAAATGGACAAATAGTTGGACGAGATGACAATTCCCACGGGGAACAGGCATTGCATTCTCCCTTGGTGTTTGAAATCAATTACCTAATAAAATCTGTATCTAAGATGTCAACATTATATACACACTAAGGTGGTCAAATAGTTGGAAATATCTGAGGAATAAAGAGATTAGCAAATCTGGCGGATCCGCCGCTTAATAATAATAATAACAATATTATCATAAACGTAACCGAATGGCTATTGATGCATTTCAGCAAAGCGTCAGTAACTAGGAGATATTATGCGCACCAAAACATTTTAGAGTTTAGTTTTTAGAAGTTTGTTTCCTTATTTTATCCTTGGCATCGATTTTTTTTTTCTAGAACTTTGATCCCTTTCGACGAATATATATTAGTGAATGACACAGCTTAAAACTACAATAATTCTGTTAAATAGACAGTTGATTGAATTTGACTGTGATGGAGTATATAGGGTTCGAAACCCATAATTACGGACGGAAGGGACATTAAAACGTGCAATTTGTGATCGCCATTCAACTGTTAGAGTGATAGAGTCGGGTTATTCATGAATAGCAACACCAATATAATATAGTAATATTTGTACAGTCATTAATGATTAAAAAGAAAAGAATCATAAAGAAGTATAGTTTTATATTTGTTTTGTGTACTTATTTCTGTTTACATAAATTTTAATACATACATACTTCAAACCTTGCAAAGTAACGTTATATAACGTGTACACACAAAAAATGTTAACTACTTACCCTCTGTAGAAAAACGTGCGTGATGTCTATGTATTTACCTATAATACAAAGAAAAAATTAGACATGGCTATTCACAATAAAAATATACTTTCAAGAGTAAACCACCTACGTTTCATCACAGGTAATATGCGAACATAGACAAATGAGGTCTATAAATCAACACGTTATTGGCAGTTAAGGCTTCGAAGGGACTGGCAGGAAGTCCGGCTAATAGGCCAAATGGACGTCCCATTCGCAAATTATCGAAACTGATAGTCATTCTTAATAGCCTTATTATGAAACAAAAGGAATAAAAAAGGTTCTACTTCCTGTATAGGCTGTATTTATTTGGGAGTTCAGTAGTCTAAAGCCTATATCCTCAGGGTAAATCCTTTCGGGTTGAACAGAACCAGAGATTTAGTATCTCGTAGTTAACTTTTTAGCATAAATATTAATGTATAGCTATGTTATTGCTTAATCAAATGCAAATGAATGTTTATGTATTACATAAACAAACATACATACGCTTTACGACTTGTGTATACATCCCTTTTTTATTATGGCGGGGTAGTCAGAGGCTTGAATGCCCATTCCCGAAATTTCGAAAGCATGTTAGGTATCGGTCATTCGAAGCCCGCGTAGCACTAGATAGACAGCACCCAACGTGATAGGTAGTTAACCGTATCGCCGTATATAGGCACTGACTATTACTTATCCTGAGGGAAAGGCAGGTTTCCTCACGATGTTTTCCCTCACTGTTAGCAACTGTAAATTATGTACGTAAATGAAAAACACATTTTTAAATTTCATTCATTGGTACATGCCAGAATCGGGATTCGAACCTAGGACCTTTCTCATATGAAGTCCGAGGTCTTACCCACTGGGCTACAGCCACCATATTTTATATATTATATATAAAATATAGCACTATAGTTTATGTATTATTGAGAATAATTAAAGAAAAAAATGAGTCATCATCATCATTAGCCTGTCTGAATCCACTGTTGGACATAGGCCTCCCCCAAATGACGCCACTTCTCCCTGTCAGTGTCTGCCCAGCGTGGAGATTAAGACAATACCCCCCCCCCCCCCCCCATCAAATGAATGACGACACACTAGTAGTAATCTGAAATTGTATCGTGTTATGTCAGTTGTTAAGCTACAAATAGTTTGATGTGTAATATGATTTTAAAGCAAAACAAGTAAAAAACTGAACATACTAAAAATTCTTGCAAAGCTGTGGATCTGACAGATAACACAAGAAACATGAACTGAACTGAACCCCCGTCAGGCAGATGTGATATGATTTATAATTGTTCCTTAAAAAACTCGATCTTTTTAGTGCAAAAAAGCATCTGGGCCCATCTGGAATCTCAGCATCATATCACTATGGGATGCGGGAGTGAAACCTTAGAATGCCAGGATGATTTGCAAAAGTAATTGGCACTGCTTTTTATTGTTGTATGCATACAAAGGACGGTTTCAAAAGAGATGTCAGTTGTAAGAATGGATGGTAGCAATATTTCGGATGGTTACGTTTGTAAATTAAACGAAAATTGTAGGAATGTAGGTGTGTTAGGGATATAAGCATTCATATTCTACATTTATTATACTATAGAAAGATAGACATAGATATAGATCGTTACTTGCGACCCTGGTAAGTAGTGTTTACTTAGTAATTAATCAATTTCACATGTAGTACTTGCAAGTTAAAGTTTAAATTGTATATATCCCCAGAATAGCCAATGTAGCCAATTTGTACAATATTTGTAAAAAGGAAACGTAAAAAGATAATCTTGGAAAGTAATTGAGTGAGTGTAAGATGAGGTAAGTAAATCAAACCTTTAACTATTCTTGTAATATATAAACAACGTCATCATTATCTTATTCGGCAAAACTTGTGCTAGACACCAAAAGTGTTATGCCCTTCAAAGTTTCTCATTAAAGGTTTACGCACATGTTGGAACACAGCCATTATTTGCTATCCGTCACAAATAACACACATTAACCACGCGTCATGGTGATATTTAACTGTAGTTTACAGTTCGCTTTAATTCTCCAGTAGGAACCGTTATATCACCTTGTATGACCTTTTCCCCTGCACATAGAATAATTTTTAATAACCCATGTTTGTGAATGAACAAGGATAAGACATAGTCGTGAATTCTCCTCAGCGATTATAGTATTATTAACCTTACACGCGATCTTTCATTCATACGCTCGAGGATAACTGCACGTGCAGAAAATTAGCTCCGAAAATATATGTTATGAAAAAGGGTGTTTTGGCGAAAGATTTGTTCGACTTGTTATATATTAAAGCCTCGTATGCTTAGTGTTATTGATTTATTATTTACGTTCTAGTCAAGTTTCACAGGCTAACAATAGGTCTTTATCAATATGAGAAACTATACGTAATTGATGAAAATCATAGTTCATATTTTAACTTTTTCGTAGCTCAGATCACACATTTTAACATCAATAGGGGTTAACAAATTGATTGAAACATTCGACAAAACCACAAGAAGATAAAAAATAACCAACAAATCTTCAAAAACGAAGAAAGACTCTCAAAACCTTCCATTTACCCGGCGTAACCTTTATGGTGTACGGCATAATAAAGATTAAATAAAACTCCTTTTTGACCTAAATGTAAACAAAGAGGAATCTAAACCTTACGCTAAGTACCTTTCACAATATTTTTGCTCAAGAATTGGCATTTTACTGCATTTGTCAAGGAATATTAATTATTGTAATCTGACAGCAGCATTTTTCTACACAATATAGTATACTATAGTCTGGCTAACGAAAGTAGATACTGGATAATTTTGCAAACTTTTTATATGACAACACTAAAGTGTTCCTACCATCGGATATTTACCCTAGAATTTGAGGTATTTTAAGTAGAAAGTACTTAGGTACAATTAATTCCAAAAAGGCATTTTTAAAACTAACTCATTTTGAACATTTTATAAAATAAGTTATAAAAATTCGTACGTCTGCTAAAATTGTGTTAATCGAAAATAAGTCTCGTATGTACGTGTTGGACCATTACAAGAGCTACAGTAAGCCTTACGTTGGTCTAATAAATAGCTTAAGTAATTAGGTACACTATATCTTAACTAATTAGGTAGAAAAAAACTTGGCAATTTTATTTTAAAGAAAATAATTTTTGGCTGTTTTCCGAAAAATTTGGTAAAATCAGAATTAATGTATGGCATTCCTATTTCTGACGCCGAAGTTGGCGTGTTGTTGATGATTCTTTATGGTTGACTTGCGTTCTTTATGGTTAGGTTAGTACGGTCAAAATGTCTTGATATTTTTTATTTTAATTAAGTAAGTACATATTATTCGTTTAAGTTATTTTTTGTTTGTCCTTTTTGTTCCTTTAATACGCTACAATGGTGTGACGTATCCGTGTGATGTTTGGTATGGAGTTAATAAAGAGATAACAACTTATATAAGCTACTTTTAATCACGTCATAACGCGGACGAAATTGGAAGCACCACTAGTAAAATAAAAATAAATGTCAAACTATCAAAGTGAGTTGTACCGCCTTTCCTATTTATTTTAGGGTTGCAATGCTAATATATTTTAAATTTGCCGCGCTTTTTCAGTATCTACTTTCGTTAGCCAGACTATAGTTCAATTGAATGAAAACAATTCGGAGTGATCGTTCTGTGCTGCCTCTTATCCTATGTGTTCCTACTAAATACCCCTTGCTGAGACAACCTTGTACGTAATTAAAGGTCTGACGACGGAAGTTGATACGTTCCCTCATACAATATCTCCATTCATAAGTTCAAACAACAGCGAGAGGCAAAGTTATGGAGAACTTTAATGTTTGTAGTGGATCAACAACATTTTTGAGATAGGTATATTCACATGTCGTTTGTTGGAAGTGGAGTTGAAAAGATAAAATATTTTTAAGCATGCGGGTGCAATGAATTACCTTTTTATTGAAACCTTTTTTAGTAAAAAGATACATAATTGGATGTACATTACTTTGTAGTTCTCAAATTGTAAAATTGTCGTGTATCGTAACACCAAGCAAGACTTAAATAAACAAAAACGTAAAATGTCAGATCGTTCCAAGTGGCAATCGATCGTCTAGATCGATGAGAGTTAGAGGCGTAAATATACATATGTATGTATGTGAGAGATATCTATAATCTCGGCCCCAAAAATGACCATGTGTTATTATATTTACCTTTCCATAATTTACCTTTCGTCTTGAAATTTTGTTTAAAAAATAACTGGTAACTGCATAAATTCATACAACAAAAGTAGCCAGAGAAACAATAATTCATTTACACGAAAAAATCAAGTATGTTTACATTGACCTAACTCTCTGAACAGATTTAATTGCTCGTGATATTTGATAAAGGCCGAGTTACACTGGTCGCTTGAAAAGCTCTCCCTTAGATGTGTAAAGGATTCATGTTTTTTGTTTGTCAAAAAACAGTCACTTCCGATTCTACCTACTTTTCGACTCTCTCTTTTCACTCAGGACCATGTGGCAGCAACACGTGCTGGTAAACCTGATTTTTTAACCTGATTCCTTTAATATGGGGGTTGGATGTAGTATTATTTGATTATAGTGAAGAATTGCTGGTAGGATTAAGGTTGGATTTCACCGAATGCATAGCAAAGTCTGATTAGTTAAACAGAATTAAACTCAATCCCAATTAACTTTCGTAGTTGATTGTGATTTTCGCAAAATGGATTTCACGGTGCTGTATTAATCGTGGTTAAGAAATCGCCTCTTTTCGTTTTATTTACGCGATTTGACATTGGCAAATGTCAAAAAACGCATAAAAAAAATGATACATTAAAAAAAGCCGTTTATTTTAATTTTTTTTTAATCTATTCGCCCAATATTTTGACAGCTGCCCTAACCCGGGTTAGTCACTTTAATTGACGAAAATCGGCCAATTAAGCCTTAACCACGTTTAAGTCTAAACATGATTATTTTTGCAACGGTGAAATCAGAAAACCGTGATTAAGCTCTTTAACCCACATTAGCGTGTCTTAATCGTGTTTAGTAAGTTTGGTGAAAACCGCCCTAAGAGGTTAAAACTTAGAGGCGACTTTCTAATAAATGTGTTTAGAACGAGTGTTGTTTGGATATTTTAAAGTTGTGTTTAATTAATAATGTCCTTTAATTAAACTATGTATGTATTTACTATTTATAGTAAAAACTAATATGCCAAAAAATAATTAAAATATCGTATTGTTTTTTAAAAGCGTCAGATGGATAATGTAATGTGCATGCATTATCACCAAAATACTGTTAAGACAATCAAAACAAAATTTAATTCCTATTATTATACTTAGAACTTACAATCAGGAACTTCATTTACAAGTTCAAGTATTTAGCAAGATACTCTTCCATTTTCATTCACCCCGCCCTAGTACAACTCTATCACCTAAACAACCACAAACACACTCTACATCCATATTACATACACCTCCAACATCCACCGGACGTAGAACCATCCATAGAACCAACTCTCTTACAAAACCTGTGCATCATTTGAACAAAACACGCTCTACCTATTTAGTGCACTTCCTCTCCTTTGACATTCCACAGCTGCTTCCACGGTCTAGGAACACGTGCCATGCGGGTTGGGGACTGGGGTATTGTTAGAAAGACTTATAGAGGAGAAGATTTTCGTGATCATGAGTTTCTTAGTATGATTCCCGGTGGAGGCAACCTGTAACAATCAGATCTATCTATCTTAACACAAGTCTTCAATGAACATATCAAGGTGTTCAATTGGTGTTAGTGTTTCATAATATTATATAAGAATAATAGTATGATTATATACAATAATAGTATTAAAATAATTATATGATAGGATTTTCAACCTTAGCAAGGTCTGAATCAATGTTACAACCTAACGTGACACCACACAAACACACACTGCTAAGATATTTAAGATTTGTTGTAAATAATTGACTCAATTCCATCAAGAAGCGATAAAATAGTTGATAATGACATAAATAAATGATTTGAGTGTTAATTAGACTGACCACACAAGTAGAACTATTCGGATTATATAGGAATCCAAATTAAACTATTTCATTTATCAAGTGTAAGTTGGTATGAGATTTAGATGAAGATTAAATAATTGAAGATTTATCAAATTGGAGACATTCTTTTCAAGGCGGGTGTACGGATTGTGAAGAATAGAAGATCATATATAAGAAGCATCGCTCTAGGTGGCGTAACCTGTTAGGGACGTAGAGGCGTGAATATATGTATGTATGAAGATTACCCTAACTAAGTTCATTAATTTCATTTTGCCAAAGTCTATTTTTTTACAAATAACGGCATTTGAAAAGACAACACCAAACAAAATGGAGTTAATTGATTCTTTTTCAAGTGACTGAAAATGTTATGATGTCTATAAGAACGTGATATCCATTAAGAAATTGAATTATTGCGTGAAGAAATCCAAATACCTAGGAATCTGACCCACTTCCATTGTAATTCACTTTAAGAAATCAAAGCTTCATTAAGCGGCCTATTCTATTCACCCATTTTTAACAGTACAAATAAAATGTCAATCAAACACACAATAACACATAATGGATGATGCCCAGTACGATTTTGGTGGACCTCTGGGGTCAAAGCATGCAGAAGGCCCAATCACTTTCTCTAGACTCCATTAAATCACGTAGGAGATACTGTTACAGATGGTTCACTTCGTATGTGTTTAAATGGTTTATATAAATTAAAAATAGGGGAAATTATAGTGCATTTATTAGTTTTATCAATCATATGACTGTGGTTTATTAAAACTTTTTACTCTTATATCAATCAATCAATCAGCCTATATTAGTCCACTGCTGGACGTAGGCCTCCCCAAGGGTACGCCACAAAACACGATCATTCGTGGCCTTCATCCAGCCACTACCAGCAACCTTCTTGAGGTCATCGGTTCAAGCCCCTGCCTGCCCCCTGGGTTATTCTGATTAAGCGTCGATGGGATTCAGATTAACACATAGGATCCATTTACGAATGTTTTGGGAATCATCACAATCACAAATCTTGAATAGATAAAACAAAATGATATGTTTCAGTGAATATTTCCCAAAGTTATTTGAAACATAAGACCATTTGAAACAAATTTAGACCTATGCATTATTACGTTTGATTAAGCACTATTCAGGATCTACTATATTAGCTTTTAAAAATACTTCATATCCGCAAAAAATATGTATATTCCTCACATAGCAACTCTTCTGTCCACATATTTGTATTAGCATGATTAAATTGAAACCCACCATCCGTCTGCGTCAAACTGTACACTAACACAATTTTTCACACATCAATTAGACAACAGTGCTTCTAGTCTCATTGGAATCGAATCAATCATAAGATAAACTTAAGCATTTTTATGGCCATTATCGAGGTTTTATTATCAACGCTTAATGAAAGCGAAAGGTCTATGACCCTCTTACTAGACTTTGATTGTTGGACTTAAAACGTATTTAGAATTACGTATGTACTTACACGTTCAATCACGTGTTGAAATGAGAAGACGTGTGAAACATACTCAAACAGTTAATGTTTTTTGATAAACATACTCGTATAAAGTATGACGTTGGATGCAGGCTCAAAAATGATTATCCACTTCTCACAAGGTAGTGGCCAATAATCATGATTGTCATGTTTACGTTATGTTTACAGAAGAATAAACAAAGTCGAAGGGTTCGAAGGATAACGTTGGATGGAAACACTTTTGAGTAATAAGCTATTTACTAACAGTGCGCTTAATGTGTATTCTGTTGGCAGACTATCGATTGATGTTCCTGTTAAGATTTATATGCTTTTAGCCCCCGACGTTTGTTCATCGACGGAAGGTGGCCTCAGAATATTTATAGAGCTTTGTGTAAGCCAGCAAGTAACTCGGACGACATCGCGGAGAATCCCAAAATAATTACACAAAGCGACACAAAAATCCCAATGTACCCCTTTTGGACTGAACTAATCAAAAATAAAGGAGTGACATCACCGTCTGTCGCTGGCACATGCTACTCCGAAAATAGCTTAAAAATATTCTGCCATATGCACAGAAAACGCACATGTAGAGCCAAAAAAGATGCAAGCAAAAACTCGGCCAAATGTCTTATCTTGGCTTCGCGACCTCAGCCCGAAATAGTTTCCTAAGTCTCAGAGGGTAAAAAACAAATTAATTTTCGGAAAGGGGTAAAGTACCCCAACGGAACTCAAGAAAGGGTTCGTTCCTTATAAAAAGCGCTCTTTCTTTGTGAGATCCCGCCAGGTGCGAGTCGGGACGTCTTGCCGGAAATCTGTGGTGCATGTGTCTGAGCAGTCTGCGCCGGAAGCACATCCCCACCTTACTCTGTGGAGGCACCTTGGATTTTTTATTTATTAAACGGACGCTGGACATGATAAAGCGAACTGATTGAACCTTCAACGAAAATATTAACCACTAACGTCCGGTGGAGCTCAAATGGGGCATCAAAACTCGGAATGTTTTGCCAATATTTCGCAAGGAGTTTTGCAATCGCATCAAAACTTGCGTCATGCTACGGGCTCTTTCTGATGACTAAACGTGAGCAAGCTATGTCATTTTTAGAGAAAAATAATACAAACACTACATGTTACCCCCTATAAAAGGTTAGATAATTATCCATATCATCAAAATCCATTTCCCTTCTATATGTATCTACTCTATGTATGTAATAGTAACTACAGGTAAAGGATAAGAGTGACCCTGGGTACTTACTGTATTGTGAATTATACAACTGTTTGTGTACCCGATATTTAGAATAAGAATATACTAATATATGTACAGTAGAAATGCATACTTGACAACTGTAATCACAGACTCTTGACACTGTGATTTTTACAGAAGCTAAATAAATTATAATAATAATGACGTCAAATGTCAATGTTACTAGACATCATTCTTAGAATAGTCCGCCTTTTTAAGAACTCATTTCTCTTTAATTACAAAACCTATTCGAAAGGGTTGGAAGCTGTCATTTATTCTTTATGATTTATACTCTCTGTTTAGTAACTCATTTGTCATCGGCTAACTGAAGCAAGGTGATTGTATTTTTAACTCGACACTCACGATTAAGATAAGATTTAGAAAAACTATTACTGCTATGATGAATGTTCATTGCTTTATAGTAAGCCGAATATACGTAGGTAACCATTGTGTGGGTTGGAGTCATGTTGCTGTTATATACTATATTTATTTCATTGCTTTACTGTGTAACGGTTACCTCGTTATTTGTGTTATATATATGTACTGACAACCTATAAATCCTTTTGGGATATCTCACATTACAACCCCAGTAGCAGAGAAGCACAGAAAATGTTACTTCGTGACATAGGTAGCTGAAATAAAGTTGGTTCTAGTGGTAAATTTTTAAAGTCACTATAATCTACATTCAATAGTACATTATAATAGTCTTCTAAACACGTTGAGGATACAAAATGATATTTGTATATTCTCGTCGAATTGGTAGAGTAATAATCTAATAAAGGAATGTCATACCAACCCTTCATGACATTTACAATTACCTTAACTATTCTCTTACAACAAAGTCTTCATAATATAACAATTTGGTCTAAAAATAGCCCTATATAAGGATATTTAATAACAATTTAAAACAATAACTCCCCTGAGAGCCAAATTGGTTGCTCATCTCAAGATGTTCCCAAATGGAAACAGAGGAGCGTAAAAAGTAACCGAATAGGACTTAATCTCATCTGAAAAGGGTTACCAAAAATAAACATTCAAACAAGAAGGCAAACGGGACTATTCTGGTACGATCTATGAGAATTACGTTTATTTTAGAGCAATACATTTCTTCTTTTTAGTTTAAGATTGTTTATTGAATGCATAAATTTTATTATGATTCAAATTGAACGGAAATAAAATAAGTAATTCATGTGCGTAGTTATATGGTGTATTTAAAACAATGGATTAAAAATATCGTGAAGTCGAACATAAAAAGCACACATGTGTATTATCTATTACTAAAATTAAAAAAAAAACATATTATGTAAAAACTTTCAATTTGGTCTTCTAAAATCTACATATCTTTAATCTTAAAACTAGATATCTTCATAAAATATATTTTGACTAGCTCTAGCCTAGTTGTAGACCCATTTCTGTTCCAGAATAGACCCGTTTTATTTTTTAATAAGACTTTAACTTGTATCAAAAGGCATGTAAAGATGATTTATGGGAACAGTGTGTCTACTCCGAAGCTATTTTTAACCGCTTATTATCGGAAGTTTATTAAGGTGATGAGAAAATAACATTTTTTTCTATCTAAGTATGCTTCTAGTGTTTGTGGAGTTTGTGCTTTTAAATCTGCTTTTTATGTGAGATACTATATTGTTACAGGATTTGGGATGCTTTTGAATGTTAAAGTAAGTACTATTATAGTCTTAGAAATTCTGTTTATCTATAAAGGGTTTATAACGCCTAATAGATATAGAAAATTGAAATATCTAATCTGAAACAATATTATTAGCTTCAATAATAAAGGTAATTATGCCGTTGATGAGTTATGAGAGAAGCTTGGTTATGTCAGGTGATATTAATGATCCGGTGTTAATATGAATCTACAGACGATGAGTGTAGGAGAAGAATTTTGACCTAATATTCAATTCATCATTGCAAAAATAAAGCTCTTGACAGTACCTTGAGTTACTTAGACCAAGACAACAACCTCTCGTAACTCGTACATTCATGAAAGGTGCCGATGTGCCAGGTTTTGGACAAAGCACCATAAAATGTTCCCATAAAAATATGACACTTGAAGAATCATCATCTCAAACAGATGTTCTGATTTTTTCTCAAAGACGGAAACAGGAAGACATCGGGCGTCCCTGTCTGGCGTATGGTTTTGTCTTACTCGCGCCGATTTCATGAAGTGTTTGTCTTTATGTTCAGAGATCCGTCGATGAAAGTTCATGTTCATACAAGTATCGTGTAAAGTGGGACGAAAATAAAAGCTAAATATTTATCCTTCCTTTTGCCTAGTAGAACTAGGGCTAGATAGTAACTATTCCGCCATGAGCCAGACTTTTAACACATTTCCATATCATCATTCCATTCATCATCACTGATGATTCATCAGTCATTGAATTCCGCTGGTTACTACGCACTTTAAAATTGAAGATAAATATGTTTTATGTACGAGGTGTCTTTTCTATTAACACTGAAAGAAACAAGTAAGTGTTAACATAAATATGTCAGTAAGTAAATAAAAAATATTGAGTAGGTACTATCTGAATTGAGTATTACTTATTATCAATTTCACAATCCTGATACGCATGACTAACTAAAACTAACCGAGGAAATATTACGTACTATCCACTTCCCACAAGATAAAATAACATATGTTTATGTAACAAATGCATAAACCACGAAACCGAATTTTTCAACACTATATACAGAACCCAGGCATTATTTTGGGGCCATTGCTTCGTCGATTCGCAGGTTGGGCTCAGATTGCGGCCACCACCTGCCGCGAACATGTTGGTAACAACTGCCGGCATATGGCGCAGGTACGCCACACCATGACTTAGGCTGTCTAAGAGGAACACACGGGGATGGATAGAATGTAGGCTCAAAACCCGTACAGGGATAAAGTGGGAATAGAATACTAGGCTTATCCTGCTTGAGGGTGTCAAAATGCGTGTAAAAGATGTTAAATATATGTAGGTCATATTATGTTATAAAGACATATAAAAAGTTCTCCATTTAACTTGATCTTGGTACGTTAGTTTTGCTTCATTGTTAATTCATTTACATAAAAGCCTACTCAATGATTATATATCGTTTTTAAGTACAGATAGCATTTATTTCAGAATTATTCGTCATACGTAGAGCCATAATATGTTCATAAAAGTCTAAATTAAACATATTGATGTTTGAATCCGGGTTACAAACTCTATGATTGTGATCCCTTTCAATGTAAGTATCCATTGACGACTAATTAGACGGATAAATAACAATCAATAAAGAGATATAGAGATGAAAATATGTAAGTATGCAAAGCATCCTCTTTTGCAACCATCCTTCTCACATTCATCACCGGAATTCCTCGAGAGCTCCCGTGGGACCGCGATCAGCAAACAGCAGATGACAAACAGAGGCTTATCATCACCTGATGGATAGGCGGGGTTAATGACTCGGGGAAAGGGTCATTGTCGAACTGATTACGGTGAGGTAGTCCCGTGCGAGTCTCGGGTATAAAGAGTTGTGGCAGGTAAACAAAATCATTCGATAGACTGTCTGATATACGGTGAGGTATGGGACAAACATATCAGTCATTTTGTAATGCCAGTGATGAGTGGTAGGCATAGGTTTAAAATTAGTAAAAGTAACTGAAAAACCTCTCGTTTATGAAATGTCAATATGCATTCCCATCAATTACAATCTGTCAAGAACTTTCTGTAATTCTAAATTATTACGTTACATGTATCTGAATGCGTATTTAAAAATACTATTTAAATATGTATTCTCAAAAAGTAGAGTTTGATATAATAGTATGATATATGTAAGATGACCATCATTTATATAAAGGTTTACCTATCCATCAAAAGGTAGCAAAGAATAAGTTTCCTTCTGAAAAAGCAAGCAACTCCATTCCCTTCAGATCCTATATCATCCCGGGAAGATGCAACAGTATCCTTACCTCGAGAGCCTCCCTCCAACCTACTTCCGGTGCACGTTATTGACATACCTTCACTGCCTTTTGCAACCTGATACTTTGGTCGGATATCCGTTTCCTAGCGAATATGTTTGAACAATTCACTGGGAATGCAACTGGTGGCAGCGTTTGTAAGGTTATTTAGAGTAGGTGTACAATGTAGGTGTGTAGTTAATTCAACGTAGCTCAGTTGTTTGGGGCTTGACTCTGTATCAGTGGGTACAGGGGTCAAATCTCGCTAGAGCATGTACCAATGGAAATGAAGTTTAATGAATTTCTATGTGCATTTTCGTCACAAAAATACATTCACGAAATGCATCGAGTCTTACGGTGAGGGAAAATTTCGTGAGGAAATCTACCTGTACCCCGAACAGGTAATAGTTAGCGCTTGTAAATGGCGATATGACTTACCACCTGTTACATTAGATGAGCATATAACTATCTGGTTTAGTTTAAATACCTTTCACTTTTATAGAATTACATACACATCAAGCCTATGAATTCTAACTAGTTCAAATGACCTTATATAGTTTGAAATAGAAACTCAAAACTACACTGACCTATATTACATTGCATAAGCTAAAGTAGACATTTTCATTTCCTTTAATAACCTAGTAAAAGTCTTTATGGCAACCAGGTCCTAACCACCCAATCAACTTAGTGGCTTTAAACTATACTATGTCATCGTGTCAGTTAGGTACAGTCAGCGCTAAAAGTGCAGTCCCAGTATCTTTTTGTAAGGTTTAAGTTTATAAGAACAAAATACAATATTTTACATTTTAAAACTAGCGCCACTATGCATTGTCATGGCCACTATACGATCGCGTGTTTCGAAATGAAAAATATTGTCTTTTGTTCTTATAAACGTAAACCTTATAAAAAGTTGCTGGGACTGTACAACATGGTCTATTCTAGATATTCTTGTAATTTCTTTATAAACAAAACAATCCCGTGCTAGCTGGAACGCAAAAGAATGCAAACTAGTTGCCGTTCTTCCCGGCATGTAAGAGACTAGGGGACCATGGCATCTGTTGGGCGATGGACTAGTATCCTGTCTGGAATGTTCCATATAACATCCCAACCCCAATATTCATGCTAAAAGTGACCTTGGAGATATTAAAGTGTCCAAGGTTCTGACCACTCCGAAAGGGATTAGAGGATGTGACAGTGTATGTATGTAAACAAACAAACAGCTTCAAGACATTATCACACCATAACCAACTATTCAGAAATTAGGGTGTCCATCTCCAGAATTACGAAGGTAGTATAAATCTAAAGCCACTCCGATCCCACGTATTGGCTAGATTATCAGTACTGATATAGGGTACAAGTTAAATCTAGTTGCATTAAGAGACCTGCTAAAACATTTAACATTATCTGGACTATAAACAAAACACATTAAAACAATATTAAACTTTAAACTTCAACGGAAATAATAAAATTTGCATCATAAAATGCCATTACCAACCCGATAGTAATGCTTAAGGTGATCACGAAGATACTATATCTCTTAGATTGTGTCAAGCCGAGAAACTACTTAACTTTTTATTAAACGAGACCATTTTGTAACCCTCCTTTCATCAACCCATTTAAACGAGATAATATTGTCTATAATATTGTTATAGTAATGAATAAATACAACATATTTGTTTGTGCGTAGAATAGGTCTCCTAACATAATCCTAGACTATTACAAAATGCAATAACACAACACAGTAATGTAATGAGGATCATTAATTTTTAAACCAAATAACCACAGTGCATTCATGAGCTTTCCTACAAAATGGTATTGGACTGTGCATAGAGTATGTTATTGTATAGATGAGATAGAAATATGCCATAAATTTTAAGATATATGTATTAAGTATTAACATCAAATATCAACAGTGGAATATGAAAAATCTGGTGATTGTTTTTGAGATATCGATAGGTAAACTATTTAACAATTGTTCAAATATTGAGAGTCTCAAATGTTTTATTTATCATACTTAAAATTAAAAAGTGTGACCAACCATGCTGCACCATACTAATTGCAATTAAGTTGATATAACTTAGAGTATAAAACATACACTTCACCATATGTATCTCTTTCTTATTGTGGTGGGTTATTCACAGGCTTGAGTTCCCATCTCGCCATATTAGGTATAAGTCACTCAAAGTCCGTGTTTCACTATATAGACAGCACCTTAAGTTATAGTTAGTAAACCTAGAATATAAGAGATATAACTTAACATATTTACAGGTAAAGCGCACGTTTACAGTAACCCGAACAAAAAACCAAGACCTATAGAAAGTTGAATCTTATCTAAATATTCCATTCTGCATTGAATCTTAAAGTGCAGCCATCACCTCCATAGTGAGCCAGCACTTACCGAGGTGCTAAACAGAAGCTCATTGACCTAGAACCATAGGAAAATCACACGGAAGAGTCTATAGACTTAAAAAGTTAATCCCGATACAATGGAATTTGTTATCGGTGAGATAGTTCGGAGGGGAAGGCTTGATTTATGAATCAGTGAGAGATTGGGCAAGCGGAAACGGGGCTTAAAATGTGCTTATTGGTTGGCATAACCGTGGTTTATTTACTTATTTGTATAGGTTTCTTAACTCGCCATGATTACTATCTAACTTAAAAACTGTTTAGTAGAGCCATTATTAAAATACTTGATTACTTTGGTCAATCTCAGTATCTATACAATAGATAAATAAATTTGTGTATTCATAGATGGTCAACATTACTATTCAGTACTATTAATGCTGATTTACTACTATACAGTACACTGAAACGACAAGGATACAGTCGTAACGCTAAAATAGTTGAAGAGTACATAATAAAATGAAATATTGAAACTGAATTACATATACTAGGAACTTAAGCAATTAGCTTTAATAATTTTTAACAATTGAACCCAACCCTTCCAAACTAATTGGTAGACAGTTGTCCTGCATCACTAACCACATTCCCAAATTAAGGCAACGTTTGTTTATTCAATTATTCAAAAAGCTTAATCCGGGTTCACATTCGGAATCATTTTAAAACAAAGCAGCAGATCGTATCAGCTATCAAATTGTGTTTTTGTAATTCCCATTGTGAGGAAAGGGTTAAGGGTCTTGTTTTGTGGTGGAAAGAGTTACTTTTTAAATGTGTGCTTTGATATGCTTGGAGATTATGCTACTTCATTCAAATGGTCGCAGTTAGGGTCATGTGGCACTGGAATCAAAGCGTTTTACTTGCTACTAATAAATGCTCAAGTAATGTTTCTTATAGCACACTAATTAAAACAAGGAATTTGAAATAAAACTGTTTGTATTTTATATATTTGAGATTGTATTTTTGTTTATTGTTATATCTTAAGTTACTGTATTACTGTACTGTGTACTGTATATTATTTGTGTCTTAAGCATAGAATCCAAGAAAATTGCTAATGCAGAATATGCGCATTCGTTCTGTATACATTTAATGCATATAGTAACGCTTGTATCCCTCGAGGTTACTAGGCGTAGACCAGGAAACCCTATTTTCCAATCATTTACAAGAAAATATATAGGTATATTCGTTCTTTTTAAACCAAAGCTTTGTCACTCTCCGTTTAATTTGAATGCACTCTAGCCTAAGAGTGAGTGAAGCAAGTGAAAACATCTGAATAATTCACGCGGCCGCACCGAAGCGTGTCACTCCTTTTTATAAAGGCAGGAAACAAGCCAAGGCATCCTTAAAGAATAATAAAATTTATGCCATTCCTAGAGAAAAAGAATAATTTACATTTTATGATGATAAACAATTGTGGTATTATGTTCCACGGCCGCGCATTTTGTGTGTACTTGTAACGATGTATGGACTTTTTGTAAGTAATTCCTGGCCATAGTTGAATTATCATGAGTGTATTAATATCACACGCATGAATATACATACTCTAGACGATTACCCCGTGAGTCTAAGTCAAAGGTTCAAGATGTTATTATCAAGAGTAAATATAAATATGTTATATCTGGTCACATTATGAAAAAACGAAGCCATTTATAAAGAGGAAGTAAAAAAATAGGCCATGTCTGGTCACATTATGAAAAATAACGTTGAAACACATAATTCATAAAGAATAAGTAGATCGTTGAAGATTTCCTAAGCATTTATAAGATATAGATGAATATTATTTTTATAAAATAATCGTAATCAAAGCAGGTAGTTAAAGAGCACTAAATGAAAGTTATCACTAAGCTTTCATTTCGATGAATGAATGGATTCATAAAAAAAATATATCAGTTTACACACTACCTTCGTTAATTAATTATTTAAGTTACTACTTTATTATATTTTCTGCTAGTCGGGAACGTAAAAAGAATTATATAAATATTAAAATACGTACGTATTTAGTTGCCGGTCTTCCATATGTTGTAGGAGGCGTCTAAGGCTAAATAGAGTCTATTGGGCGATTGACTAGCAACCTGTCAACAATGTTTCATTATCACATCACAACCCCGCTATTCATGCAAACCTAGAAGATATTATACCTCCGTGGTGGTTCTGTTCACCTCGAAAGGGATTAAATAACGTGAATATAGTATATGTATATAATACTTTACCTACGTTGTAAATGAAACTGTCACCTCATTATATCGAACTCAACAGTGTTCTCAAAGATTGAGATCTGACTGAAACCAACCTTCATAATCAAGGAGGCGAAGAACATAATAACTTTCGCCCTTATAATGACATTATAAAGATACAATTATCTGATAACCCCTTATCATTTGCTGACCGGATCTAATCGAACAAAAGTGGCAGAAGCAATTATGAGAAATAAACCGTTTCGTCCCTAACAAACCCCTTAAGAAATGCATGAAATTACTAATGGACATATAAACTTACCAAATTAATGCACCTGCCCCGAATATCCAGCCATTAGAAGGTTAAGCCTCGTTTATGTTATACTGGATTAGGGTTGGTTGCTTTTAAAGGCAATATTTTTATTTACATTCACGTTTTTTAATTCGGTATTTATATTTGCTATTAAACTAGTTGAACTTCACTTTTTGGATTATAAATGAAACTCATGTAAAACTCAATCTCAAAAATGTTTCCAGTCTTGGTATACTTTGACATGGTCATTCCAATTTAACAACTGGTTTTCCATTATCTGATATAAAAAAAATAGTATTAATCGTACAGAAGTAAAAGTAAGTACCCGAGAAAAGTACGCACTTAAATCATTTCCATAATCCAACCAGACCTCACCAAAGCTCCGTGCATAAATTCACTCTCATAAAACACATTGCAAAATTAACAAAAATAATTGTTTTTAATCCCACACACAGTTACGGATTCAACTACATGTAAGCCCGGCTTAAGAATTTAGTTGCGAGCGACGTTTGCCTGACATAAGTCCGTTTTAAGCCCGCTGTTCTTTTATTAGCTTACGCATTAATGAAAAGGCGTGACTGACGACTGTCGAATTTTAATAGCGATAGCCTATAATTAATAAAGACCCCCAGGTAAAGGAGCTAGGAAATATAACTTATACTTTTTATAAAAGGCTCGTGCTTCGATTTGGGTGAATTACTCAGGGGCCACGTAATGGGATAGGCATTTGTTTGTTTATGGTAATGATTCGTTTGTTTCGTGGAAAATAAGTTTTGTTGGTGAATAATAGCGTATACGTATAAATAAGTAACGCTTTATATTTCTTTTCTCAAAACAGAATAATATATAAAAACTTC
Source organism: Leucoptera coffeella (assembly GCA_030578115.1). NCBI lineage: Eukaryota > Metazoa > Arthropoda > Insecta > Lepidoptera > Lyonetiidae > Leucoptera > Leucoptera coffeella. The sequence goes on from JAMBLF010000251.1 coordinate 46,014, forward strand.
TTGGTGATATGTTAAGGAAAATCTCAAGATCTTAATAATTTTAATATCTTTACTAAGAACTATACTAGAAACCTATCCAAGTTTGATCGTGATTAGAATATAAACAATTGAATTCAGTTTAATTATTTATTATTAGAAGACTTCTAGATATAAAGGTTGTAGAAATATAATTTTAACGTTTTTTTTAAACAAAAGATCCTTACTAACTACAAACTTATAAAGCAAGCTTAACACAAACAATATCTAAATTACAAATAACTCAATTAGAATCAAAACAACAGTATGTATAAATCCATGCATTAACCTTTGAGAGGCTTTTCGAATCTAACCCATTCATTCCAACCCACCTAAAAGATTCAAAGGCCAAACATTAATTCCTTTGTTTATCCACCTGACCAGTTGGCTCCATGGAACATCTGGACCCAAACAGGATCCAAATAACTTGACAAACACAAAATACTCTCCTTGGTTACTCTTTCAGTTAGCAAGTCAAATTAATATCTAATGTTGAGAAGGGCAGTTGTAGGGTTACTCATGGTTTGTAGTTGTTATGGATATAGGGAGATCGTTATATGGTGATTTAATGAAAGTTGTAGGTGAATGTTAGAGTGACTGAAGCTTTTAAAGAAAAGTTTAGTTTGGGTATGTGATAACCAAGATAACTCTGAAATTCGGTTGCCAATGAAAGTCTTTTTAATAGAACGATAACAATATGAGAAATTTTTGACAATTCTGAAATATTATGTTGTATACCTGAAGGTTTTTTCTTCGGGTATACCATATTATATTTTATTATTAATATGACGTACATTTATTAAGTAAATAATTTCAAATTCATACACATGTTAAAAACAACTTCGTTAAATTAACTATATATAAATATTTACCCAGTACTCAAAACGACAACGTGGAGTAAATATATTTAAAAATTTATTCATGTAATACCCAAAATGATAAATTCTGAAATATACTTACATAGAATTCTAAACATTATTGTTTATAGTTCAAGAGTATCCTCCCAAGTGATGTTTGCCTGCCTATTAACGCCTGCGCCCGCGCACCGTGACCGAAGGGTTAGTTTATGCCTCAAACATCTACCATTTTACACCTTAACCCCTTGACTTAAGACTCGAAATAATTCTAATCCGTTAAGTTATGGCCAAGGAGCTGTGATAGGGTCTTGAATTTTGATCCTTTACGAGATAGTGTTAAAGTTAATTTTTGAATGGATTCAAGATTGATTTGACCAAACTCGCGGTTTATGCTTCAAGAAAGTTATCCTGTGACACAGTGTAGGAAGATTGGACGTTTAAAACTATAGTAATGTTGATCATAGATTGATACGGTTAGAAAATTTTTGTGTATGTAATTGGTAAGTAAAAGAGACAAATACAATACATACGAACTGAAATAATATATAAAACGTGAAACAATTCAAGTTTCCAGTTTACAGAATTTGGAAGACCATTGGCGTGATTATCGTTATACACACATATCTTATGATATAGGCAGAGATTTGAGTAACCATTGTCCTCACTACAAAGAATCTATATTTTTCTTGACACCATGTACTTTCTCAATTAATCCACACACTGTAGAAAGGCAAATCTTAAAATCAAATGAAATGTACTCAAATAACTGATATATAATAAATCAATTCATAATACTATATCAACTAAAACAATATATCAATATATAATAAATCTTCCACGTATCTATCTATCACAAATTGTACCTCTATATTCCTAACCTTCTACACTATGTCAAGGGTAGCAACCACAGGATTGCTAGCCCTTCTTATTGTTCTAAGAAGCGAAGGCGCGAACCGTGGAGCGTTCCGACCCACTGCCTTTGGGGGTGGATTGAGCAACGGAAGTTATAAGTGTGGTTTACTTTACGACCATGGCCTATATTTAAGCATGAGTTTTATGATTATACTTATATTATTTTGTATCCTCTTGAGTTATTACAGTACCTAGTTGAGTAGTTTCGTGGAGTAGGAATGAAATGTAAAAGTGAAGAAATAAAGTAAATATAAAGAATATAGAAAGGGAACCAGTGGTCTATTCTCGCCGTATCGTAAGATTAGGATTCAATTTTAGTTGAATATGGAATGATGCATAGTATATACGAATTTAGACTGATAGGACATATGTATATACCGATAGAACCTACCTTAGTTCTAACTACACGTTTTTTGCGTACAATAAATGTATGTAGCCAACATCTAAAATAGCTTTAAACACACAGGTGTTACGTAAAAAATACTGTAGTTATTTTAAAAATACGTTATTACAGAGGATGTACTCACGTAATAAAGATCTAGATTATGCAACCGTTACGGAAAAGATAATCTCCATTTACGAGCAATTTAATTAATCGGCAAAATAACTTAAGTGCAGCCATTTTGAAGTTAACTTCATTAAAAATGGAAGGAGAGACACTCGTAAAGATGTGTATGAATATTCATAACACGAACCCCTAATGCGGTGTTGGACTAACTAGTAGCTGGGTTTGGGACTGCACACATAATTTATTTCATGAAAATTTTGAATAAATATAATTATGCACACGTCTATGAAATAATGCTAGTGATTTATTTGGATAACAGATTTGAAAAAAATATTTAAAAAATATATAATATAAAATAATATACAATGCAATAAATAAAATTAAATAAAAGTTTTATTAATATGTAATCGATAACGTTGTTATGGTAAAGTCATTACTATTTAATATCAAACAAAGAACATTCAGTACATTTGGGTTTCTTTTACTCCGGAAATAAAAAGTATTTTGATGGTACCTGGGTCAAAATCCAATGTCAACAGAGAAGCAGACTCTCTAATCTTAAGTTGAACTACGCTCATCGTAAATTAATAAAGAAACCCCATCCATCATTCAAACTTGACTGTTTGAGATAAGGCACTTTAAATGTACAATTTATGATAATTTTATATTAAATGTTGTATCTTATAGCGTCCAAATATTTCGACTCAGATGTAACATATATCAAACGGTGAAACCAATGGGCTACTTCAAAATTTCATTCAGTTTATCTTTATCATAGATACTAGAATAAGGTTGTTGATACTAGCGGAGATATGTACTAGTGTATTGTAAATATTGAGTAATTACCTCAATTCATTCTTCTTTATTATACCATTCATAGTTACATATGCTAAACTGCGAAGATAATGTTAGAAAATAAGTGAATTATTAACCTAATGAACGTGATAAGACTATCAAAATCGTTGACGTAATGCTACCTTAGTGGCTTTGTCATACAACTTAGAAATAAAATGACATTTTTAAAAGTCATGCTCAATTCTTCACTTTAGTGACCATTGAAACTACCCTTCGATCCATGTATTCTAAGACATAACTTTCGTTGATCTTTTATCATTCACCCTCATACATATAAAACCATCCAAGCGAATCCTTTTCAATCATAGTCATTACATCTTCCTTACATTAACTCTAGCTCATAACACCATTCGATTCTATCATTCAATGTCAAAACCACCTTGCTTACATACTACTATTATGATGACTATGATTGAAAAGGATCACGTCTGTTTCCTAGTACAAGGGTAGGCAGATATCACGAACCCCCATCTGTCCTGATCCTGCCAAACCACTTTCGCTGTATTAAGACTTATAGACACTCGGCGTACTTTTAGGAGTAGGCAGAGATCACGGCTTTCCATCTGTCCCGATCATGTCTAAACACTTTCGCTTAATTGACACTCATATACACTCAGTGATTATAGGTACTTCTAACGTCACCCTTTTTCAATATGTCACCCATCTGTCAGTCATAAGTTTTACTAGGCCGTCCCCTACGTTACCGCCCTTCCACCTTACCACCTTGCTTCTTTTATTATTGGCATAATAGTTTAACCACAATGTGATACACTTCCTGTCATAGTCACTTGATTCCACGTCGAATAATAGCCGGTCTATTAGTAACGTATCAATTAACTCGCCTTTTGAGTATTGGGTTCCATAAGATGAGGATTGGTGTATTTTTTGTTTTAAAGGGAAAGTTACTTTGCAGTGAAGATCAGAAGTGCATGAAAAGGACAATGGTATATAATGGTGGTATACGAGATAGTCTCTACTCATAAGGGTGATATAGGCGTGAATATATGTATATAGTATTTCCCTTAAATTTATTAAATGTAATTTTTTGTTACTATTAAATTTTTTTCTTTTCTCTAAACATAAACGATTCCAACTTAACCTGAAATATCTTATTCAATATTACTGACAGTTCTTATTCACCGACGCTCTATTTCTTTCAAAACAAGAAGCTATATAAGTTATTTGCATTTCATACAGCACAGGCTCAGGTTGAGGCTCCAAAAGCCAGTACTGGCCGGCCGGGTCGTGTCCACGCCACGGAACGCTAAACACGCGTCGTCACGCCAAACTAACTAGATATGTTATTGAGGAAACGTCTGAATACCACTTTGTAAGATAAAAAGAATAGTGTTGTATGCCTCCTTAGTGAATTAAGGAATTATTGAAGTCATAGACATTATAGAGTAGCGTTTGAAAAAGTTTTAAACCTCCTTATGCTAGAGTTAAGGAATGACATAAGTCATAGACAATATAAAGGAGTAGGTTAGGAAACTCCTTTCGATAAGACCTTTTTACCCATTGTGTGTAAAGTTCCAAGGAAATTTGTTATGAGTTTTAAAACGGGGTAGAAGTTTTTGTCGGTAAACGACCACATAAGACGATCAATTAAATAAACGTAAAATTTTAATTTACAATTGCAGTTAATATACCACCAAGGTAAATGTTCAAAAAAACTTTAATTATTTGTATTGATTGAGTAATAAAATCATTCATTTATGATCATTGCCTCGTTAAATTAGTTTTCATTTAAAATTATCTTGTATTATGACCTTTATTATAAATTTGACAAGACGTAATTTTTTTAACAACATATTAATTATATCTTTAGAAATATGGTTCCCAAGTATTAAGAAGTTTCACGGAAGAACGATGTATCTTGGAACTAACTCGTTCATATAAAGATCTGAATCATATAACCGTGGTCTACCTCACTAGTGTGGTCACACGACCACTCTCTCATTGAAGTCAGGGCGCGTGTAAGAACACTATTGCCACTGGAAAAGTCGGCTTTATAGTGAGACGACTTTGGTACTGTTAATGTTTTGTTAAAGTGTCAATTGAGATTCATACAACTGACGTTCATTCTAAATATTATGGCGATATTTTAGGGTGAATGTTACGGGAAATTGTCGAGTCTAATTATGTATGTATGTATTTATTCAGTAGTAAGACACATAAATAAAGCAAAATTAAAAAAAATTAAAAAGTAAAAAGTTTTTTATGTTATTTTGTTTTGTATATATATACAAAAGTAGAATTTAAATATGATGATCTTTAATTAACATGATGAGAAGTTTGCAGACACCAATTGCCTTCAATCATTCATCAAGACATCAATAGTTTCATTTTGTTCGTAATTGAAGAAACATAATTTTTTTTAACACATTATAGTACTCATAAAAACTATTTCATTCAACTAAAGCCGAGCCGCCGTGTCGCAAGTATCAAGCCGACCCACCTAATACGTAACGTCGTAATTATACAGTGTGTGCTTACCAAGTGTGATGAGCTTATGGGTTGAAGAAACGACAAGTCATTTACCCTGTTCTTTGGAATACTGCCTTATTATATAACAGTTGGCTTAATATGCCAAAGACATGTGTCCGAGCGTTTATAGATAAATAAATAATACTACATATGTATTTAGGGTACAAGAAAGATTAAAATGTTAAAATTTGTAAATGGAACTTTTATGACATACAAGCTTAGATAAATATATAACATATGTATTTTACAAATGACATGCTTATTATAAACTTACAAATTTTTTTTTTTTAATTCTTTACTAAGCCATTCACAGGTTATTTCGCCTGAAGTACAAACACTGACGCCACGGCGTTTTCACTTCTTGATATTCCATCGCCATGGTTACACCAACGCCGCCAGCCGCTACAAACAGCTGCTGACTTTGTTGACGAACCATAGACGACTGAACAAATTGTTTATATACTAATGTTTATAAATATTCTCGTTAAAAAAATACGCGTCATGATATGCACAGGTTTAGGCCAATGAGACGTGAGCAAAAGAGGAAATAAGTCATATTGACCAATCACAGACAACTTTTATAAAATCTCATTGGTCAAATCGTGGTCATCAAATCGATGACGTCACTATTTTCTTCACGCGAATACCCTATAGTAAATTCATTCATATGAACAGTTACTTTCAAGAAGAGTATTTTTATAAGTAACGGATTGGCCTTTGAATGATTCAGTGGGGATTTTATTATGAACAGCACGCCTCAAAACACCTCGATTGAATCATAAGCGTGTTTATACTAAAGTACTATTACTGAGTATATACTAGTATAAAACATTGGTACTTAACATGTCCTTTTCGTAAGATGTTGATTAACTGGGGAAATATAGGATATAGTAGCATAGTAGTATTTACATCGCATATTCAGGATTAAGGTAACAATATATAAAGTGTGATATAAAGTGTGTGTGTATAAAGTGCCCTATGGTACTTACCAGACATCATAAAATTGTACCTATAACCGCCGAGTGTGTGAGGAGATGTATGAGTGTCTGACGCGAAAGTGGTTTGTCAGGATCGGGATAGATGGGGATCGGTGATCTCTGCCTACCTCTCTACTGGGAACGGTGTATGTATGTATTAAATTGTTGCATGAGAACTGTGTAGTAATATGTTACTTTGGAAGATTTAGAAATTAATGTTATACTGGAGCTATAAAACTCTAAACTCTTACTATTTATTATTATTTTAGCTTAATATTTCTTGATGAGGTCGATAAAGATTCTAAACTTGTGTTGTTACTACATTTTATTAGATCCCAACTTTACGTACTTAAAATTTAATGAATTATTAATTTAATAACTTCCGAAGTTGTAAAACACGAGTATTGTACGTACATAAACAATTTTTACGATTCGCAACAAAAGTATAATAAAGATTTCATAAACATATCTCTTAATAAGTTTCCCGAGCTCATTACCAGCAAAAAGTCGATCAGGGCATTATAAATTTCAAACTTATCAAGCTTGCAATAAAAACTGTAGAGGACGCTACGTGTGGGTAAAAAGTCGGGGATCCTGAGCCGGGAATCTTTTAATTACTTTCCGAGACATTAACGGCCACCAAGGTAGTAAAACCCAACTGGTGGGTTATAAAACAGACAATTTCAACCTTCATACGTGGTTTATTTGCTAATTATAACCCGTGAAATAAAGTTTTTCTCTTATAATTAAGATTGAGAGATTGTATGGAATCTGTATTGGTGTTCCGAAATTCCTGAAAAACAATAAGCAACTGTATTAAGTTCAATATCCATGTAATCAGTTCCTGACCCCGTCTAGAAAAAGTATTCAGTGGATACTCATACTCCTACATACCCTGAAAGAGATCACAGTCTTGATGTCTGATCTGGTCACTAATCGTGGGTTCGATTCTCGTTGGAGGTAGAGTTAAGAACTACGGTTTTCTTTTGCTTTGTAATATACTATACAACTATTCAACAATATGTGTGTTAATCTATATATAATAAGTATATATTTCTTAACTATACGTTGACTAGTACCATTAACACATATCTTAATTGAACTTACAAAGGGGCTAGTTCAATAGATATGATAGTGACTTAAATATAATTATTATGTATTCTGTCTCAAACTCTATAACAAATCTATTTAACTGACAGCCGGTTACATATTTACAATCCCTTCCTTAGGAAATAGATTACATTGTCAGCGATCTTCATATAAAAGAACACGTGTACCTCACAATGGCCGCCATAATTATATCCTCAGTTTCTACTCCTTGGGTGAACTAATTGCATCATAAATGCATCATCACGCTCAGGCGACCACGACAGGCGGACAGAACAGTCGCTTCGAATAACGGTGGCCATTCGTTAATTTTGACACGGCGTATTAATATGCGTTTTGTGCAGGTTTTGTTTTAGAGCTTTTGTTTCTTGTTGGGGACGCGAGATGGCTCTGTGTTACATAGAAAGCGCGGTTTTAAGGTCATTATTATACAAGGATATATTGTAAACTTGCCCTATCCTATTACTAGTGACGTACTAGTACTGTTTGTAAATACCATGGTAATAATTTAATATTGTTTTTTACATGCCAATTTTATTTCCATGACTAAAATGTATTCGGTATACCCTTGTCTTTTATAGAACTGTTTTTATAACGTATTCCGTATCCTAAAATAGATTTAGAAAAATCTAAAGTCTAGAATTTAATACTACTCATTCAGGATTATTGATCAGCCGGCGGTTTTTTATCCATCCAATCATGTCTGACACGGGTAACGCACCGATCAGCCAAGCAAATTTTTACGATCATCTCAAATTGAATAATTACAATAATCGAATGCGGAATGTTACCAATCACGACTCATATTAAACCGTAACAAAGTTTAATCGATGTTCAGAAATAAAAGATTTCGTACACTTTATTGTGCGCACGCGCGTTTTCTGTTACATTGCTTTTGTATTGAAAGACTTGGTGACTGTGTTGAGCGGAGCGAGTATTGAATTACGATCCATAAAATGAACTTGAAAATGTGCAGTTACATATTTTAACGATACCTAAAATTTATAAAATAGGCATAAGATGCATTAGGATAGGCTCTGAAAATATAGTAATAACTATTAACAGTAAAAACATAACACTTTCAGAAGCTTTTAGTTGTTTAACATTTAATTGTAATAAATAAAAGAATTCTATACGATCACTACTTCAGAATGAATCCACGAATAATAACAATCATATAATGAATTCACTCCCAAATATGCATTGAAGCATAGTTGATCCATTATCAATGTGTGAAACCATTAATTCCATTAGGTCATTTCTAATCAGTGCACCGTATAATAAAATTCTATGACAATTATTGATTAATAATTCATACATGTGATACAAAAAGCTGTTACTCAATAAAATATGGTGAGCCAAAATTGAAGGGAACAACCTTGAAAGACTACTGACGACCTCCGTGGCGCAATCGGTTAGCCGCCGCCGGAACGCTAATAGTGAGGTCCCGGGTTCGATTCCCGGTGGAGGCAGAGTTAAGAACTACGCTTTTCTTCTGCTTTCCAGTCAGGTCGTTGATTATATATGCTATATAAGTATTAATCTATGTATAATAAGTATATATTTCTTAAATATACGTTGACTAGTACCCTTAACACAAGTCTTAAAAGAACTTACTAAGGGGCTAGTTCAATTGGTGTAATAATGTCCAAATATTATTATTATTACTTATCATACGTTAATTTTCCCTTTTCCGCTCAGCCCCCCGCTCCGCTCTCCCGTGTCCTCTCCTCTAAGAGGTCAATAACAGGTCACAGCAACAACCTGTGCAGTATGCATGCCTCGTGTGCGCAGCCTATCCTAGATGGGAGAGCTTTCACGGTCACGGTTGAAGGTTACGTAGGGACTTATGCTAGGGTATAGAGTATGATATGTAATAAAAAAAAACATATGATGAGTTATATAAGAAAGAAACATGCATTATATATGTCGGAAGGTTTGTTAGGTAATCGATGCTTTATATAAATAGATGTTTTAACAAAGATTTGAAACCCATTGTTAAGTATAAAACGCGTTTTCTAACATTTAATTCATGTATGTTATTAGAGATAGAACATTGGGACGAAGTACGTAATTAATTTGATATTTTAGAAAATTAACATGGATGGACCATTCAATTCCGAAATTAGTATATTATTGCACTCCAGTACCTACTAATAACGTAGAGCAATCGAATTCCTCAAAACGTCGAAATTCGTCGAAACGTCATCACATTACAGGCAAAACTAACATATTCTTATTAATAAATCTTTATTGTTTTATCTAGATCATTTTAAAATACACTCTCTAACCTCCTACTCATACCTATTGTTTATCCCCTACATGTTTCTTTTTGTCCTAATAAAGAACCTCAGTCTCTCCGTCACGGTGGTTGCTCTGTTACAGAACACCTCCATTATGAATACCACAACATATATAGGCATAGGGCAACATATACACACGGTGCGTGTTGGCACGTGTGGTCGAAAGAACCTTACATACTTATACGTGCTTGTATTTGTGTAGCTTGTACTGTACTAGTCTAAGAACTTAAATTATGAACTATAGGCAATTCGTAAATAGTGACGTCATTATATTCAGAGGTTAAAATGGCCAACGAGACGTGAGTGAATGAGAGAAAAGTCATATTGACCAATTTCGGAATACCGTTGTCAACGCGCATTGGTCAAATCGTGGGGACATGGTGATGTTTCTATTTTCTTAATGTGAATATTCTATAGTGGGTTTTAATGTTACAGGTGTGATTAAAAAAGTAGAGGTCAGAATAGAGAATAAATGTATTTACGACCTTTAATCTCTTTGGGAAGGATTTAATTTAGGGATATAATGTCTATTGGTCAGGAAGTTGATTTACGCACTAATTTCAAAACTCAATAATAATCACGCACTAAGTTAGAATACTGTTGCCAGCACATCTAATATGTAGATTCCATCGAACCCTAGTACCTTAATATCATCTTATGAACTACTGGGAAAAAAGACGACTATTTCGTATACAAGCTTATGTCTCAACTAACATGGGTTATTCTAACGTCTTCAAAACCGCTTGTTCATTGTTGACAGCTTTTCCAAAGCACGGAAGTGGTTTGTGTGACAAGACGATCGTATGCCACTTTCGAGTAACAATATGCGTTTCTATCCAAAGGAAGCTATTGGGTTATATCGGTTCTGAAATGTGATACATCTAGCTTGTATATACTACACGAACATACTCTAGCGGAGGTTAGTAGAACCCAGAGTTTCAATCATTGACCCAACCTATATATAGTTTTTATAATTTAAGCTGGAATATGTAAATTGCTGGAATATATAATTCGTTTAACATACACATACTTTCACGTCCTTTAATTCCTTTCGGAATGGATAAGAACTTGGAAATGTAATACCTGCTAGGTCACTTTTCATCCTAAATTAATAATTTGATTGATGGTTATTTCGTTAAATGTTTTGTTATATCTCTCATTCTATCTTTTATCATATAGTAAGAGTCTATCTCCCGGAATAAGATAACACGTGATTGAATCCCACCTTAACTTTCACAGACTAGGGACAGACAGAGTGGAGATAATAATCGTGTGCCATCTGCGCTGCGATAGCAATTGTTAAACAATTGGCGATTTCCTCTGTTTACAGCGTTCGAACGATTTCGGCGATAACATTCCTGTATTGGACAGGCTCTCGGTTCTGCTATTGGGATATACTGATGGTTGTGTTCAAGTAATTAAAGGTTTAAACAGTCGTATAAGAAAGAAATATTTATTGTATATATTCGTAAATTATCTAACAAAACCACTGTATTATGAGCTATTAAACTTTTTATTTTAATAAAATGGACATCTTAAAACAAATTTATTTTTTACTGTAAATAAGTATCATTTTTATTCGAGTTAAATCCAGAATTTGCAGGGTCAAATCTCGCGTCTGTTAAAATATATCCAAAAAGTTTTCTTCAAACAGATCCCTACATGATCTAGTGGTTATCATTCGTCATTGTGACGCTCAGTCTTCATAATAACTAGTATTTAATAATTAATTATTTTTTACTATACGTATGTAATGTTAAGAATTTTATAAGACGTCCTGTTAGCCAGAAGCAGAATCAGCCGCCTCAAAGAAAGTAACACTTCGATTGCAGACCATCTGTTTGTTGCCTGTGTTTGTACTTGTCTGGGCTCACACTAAACTATTGTTTGCTGCGACGCGGGCTTAAATTGTTTTTACGAAATGTTGCCGCTCGCAAGATAAAATTCATTTTGTCACAGATAAAAATCTTTACACCAATGAAAGATATTCTGTGAATTTCCGCCGTTTAGTGACGCTTTGTTGAAATTGTTGTTTGAAAGGAACATCTGTTGACGAGTTCTAGAAATTATTCACGTAACACGTGGTTAGAGACTCTGACTCATTATGAGAAAGAGTAGACTGCGTACATGTTCCAATAGTATGAGTAAAACACTTTTGTTAATGGTCAAAATCAAATGCTTAAACCTTTCACATGGGCTGATTATTCAGTACCTAAACGAGAAAGAACTAATATTATAATATATTATATTATTATAGGGTCGCGTCACTGTAAAGTCCACCCTTCTAAATAATTTTGGTTTTACATACACACCTACTTACGTATAAGAAAAATACAACGTCGCTTTCAATTAATAAACCTACCAATGTTTAAAGCGATTAAAATCTCCAAATTCAATTCAGCTGGCAACCAAAATAACATTGTCAGGGTATTAGACATAAATATATCGACACGTTAATAAAAAATGGAAAAAGGGTTAAAAATTAAAAGGATGCACGTGTTTAAGGCACGAGCCCTCCCTATTATGCGTAACAAAGATTCAACCCTCCAAGCCGTCCCTCAAAACTAAAACGATGGTCTCACTTCCGATAACGACCCCTCTAAACGAAACTTAAACTTTTGATTTTAATACGACCTTGTTAAATGCGGAGTCATTTACATACCTACCTTGTTCTTATTTAAATGCAATAGGCATTATTATATTATAGGCATTTCTAAGGAAATCAGCTGAGGCTGTTTATTATAAGGGTTTTATATATTAGATTTTTATAGTTGTAACGTAGCATTTACTCTTTTTCTATAAACTCTGGACTCGTATTTATTATGATTTATTATTATTGCATACATGAAAAGTAAAAGTACCTACATTAAAATAATAACAAAAAAGTCTTATAATCCACCAATGAGTTTCTAATTAATCTGACTGACAGTTCATTTGGCGGGCACCGTTTCGGGAAGTGTTACTTTTTTATTTTCCACGAGGCAAAGGGTTGGAAAGACAGATGCATGATTTCGAGCCAAGTAACCATTGCCTAATTGGTAATGTTACAGTTTAATTGGGCCTTTGTAAGTTCGATTTTATAAAAAAAACTCTCAAAACATCTGCTTTATAATGTATCGGGTCGAAATTAAGAATTCGTAACAGTAAATGACATATAGATTGTTATTTCATCGGTTTCATTAGTTTAAATTGGATGAATTTTGGTCATATCTGGTAGACATAAAAAGGTGACAGAATAAGTGGAAATAACTTCAAAAATACTTGTCCAACCCTTGTAGAAGTATTCTAGTCATGTCAGTCTATCTCGGGATTAATAGAATAGATTGTGTCCAGCAGCCTTTATTCCGAAAATATCGAAAATACTAGAAGTACACGAAATCTTTCGGATAATAGGCAGTCATTTATATTATAATTATAATAAATACAATCGAAGTTTTGACCATCTCAAAAAAAATAACAAAAAACCATAATAACATACATACTTCACAATTTCCAATCACAAGCCCTACTTTCTACCATTCTAATTATACATACGCCTCTAAGTACACACATACCTGTCACCCCCAGAAAGTGCAAAGCGTGAGCATGTCCACGTAACGGTAGTCGCGCTCTGTTTCCCCCGCTCGCTCTCGTGGCGTGATAGTGAAGATAGCGAGCACACGTAACCAATTAAGCCTGCTTGCTATGCATAGGATCACGCTTCTAATTTGGAAAGGATGGATATACGTACTGTTACGCGAATGAATTCAAAAGCATACATACATACATACGCTTCACGACTTGTGTATACACACTTCCTTTTTTATTATGGCGGGGTAGTCAGAGGCTTGATTGCCCATTTTCGAAATTTCGAAGGCATGTTAGGTATGGGTCATTCGAAGCCCGCGTATCACTAGATAGACAGCACCCAACGTGATAGGTAGTAAACCGTATCGCCGTATATAGGCACTGACTTTTACCTATCCTGAGGGATAGGCAGGTTTCCTCACGATGTTTTCCCTCACCGTTAGCGAATGTAAATTATGTACGTAAATGAAAAACACATTTTTTAATTCATTGGTACATGCCAGAGTCGGGATTCGAACCCAGGACCTTTTTCATACGAAGTCCGAGGTCTTACCCACTGGGCTACAGCCGGAATTCAAAAGCCTTTCTAAAAAATAACTTTTTATCATCCCTAGCCTACAAAACCATCTCGACCATTCGATGGTTGGAACAAGAACTCTACTATGAATTGAGTGATGCCAATAAAGTAGTCAACAACGCCTTGTCAGCAAATGTGTCCTTTGTAACTGACCAGAGATATGAAGAGGCAAACGCGTGCAAAAACTACGTGTTATATAACAGTCAGATAGACGCTATATTGTAAAAAGGTGACGTTAGGTGTACCTATAACCGCCGAGAGTGTGTGAGAAGATGTATTAATGTCAATGAAGCGAAAGTGGTGTGTCAGGATCGGGACAAATGGGGATCCGTGATCTCTGCCTACCCCTTTACAGGGAATCAGGCGTGATGTGTATGTATGTATGTTATATCACTCCATAACAGTACCCAATGGTTACTGTGGTAATTGTTACTTCTTGCTGTTAATAATTTTATTACAATAAATGATACATACAGAATGAATGATTATGTATGTATATTTTGCAGCATTAACTATGACAAGTCTAAAGAAAAGTTCCTGTTAATAGGCTTTTGGGTATGGGTTCTAGGTGGCCATTGAATTGCTATATTCGCATGATCACACGTACATCTGGCTACTCCGCAGGAGTTAATGTTCGTGAAAGAAGAAAATAGTTAATAAATGTGCAGTATCTACTATTTACAACTGTATTCACATGAATATAAACTTTCCTGTTAAACTATTTACTAAATTATTTATAAATAAATTATTATAAAACTATAAATAAAATATTTGAGCCAAATCACTGCCAACAGGGAGAGTGCCCAAGATGCTGGCAGCATTTCCGCGCTGAATGGCCAAACTTATCCTTTGGCCAAAATAACCTCCCCGTCCCCGCTGACCTCCTTCAGGCATAATCAGGTATCTACTTAAAAAAGTGACTTAAGAAGTAAGTTCTATATACAGAAATAATAATTAAAAAATAATTTACTTCTTATATAACCAAATATTTATGATGTGTAAAGATTTCAGCAATACGTTTATAAAGATCGGGAAAAATGAGAACCATGCATGGTCTTTGCCTAACCCTCTTTAGGGAATCGGTCCCAACATGTATTGAAGTTCTAGTTAGACATAGCCATCTCATACGAGGCGATTAAGGAACTGTGATCTATGAAATATTTTGCCGACATCACCATTATTTTATATCAATGCCATGAAGACTTCGAAAGATTTAATTAAGATTTTACAGAAGATATTTAGGTTTCGAGTATGTATGAGTTACAATGAAGCGAAAGTGGTCTGTCAGGATCGGGACAAATGGGGATTCGTGATCTCTGCCTAACCTTCTACATGGAATCAGGCGTCATGAGTATGTATGTATGTACAGAAGATATTAAGGTTCTGCCTACTCTAAAGGAGATAGAAGGAAATGTGTATATATGTATAAATGAGCTGTACGTTACAGCTAGTTGTCACAATGGATGCAAATGGAGTCACACGGACCAATCACGTTGGAAAGCGGCAAATTGACTAGAAAATTGTGAGGCGCTTACTGGCCAATTTTTCTTTTGCTTCACTCTGATTGGTCACACGGGGATTGTAAAAAATAATAAAAATAAAAAATCATTGAAGTATAAGATACCCTTTCACTGCACTTTACAATAGTTATGTGTCTTGTAATTATTTTTGGTCTACATATACAGCGTTTTTGAAGAAAGGCAACCAAATATTTACAATCCATATTAGCGTGAGATAGGCCTTGCTTCAGATATACTTTATTAACTATTATTAACACTGTGATACAGTATTACAATTCCGTCTAATAAAACGCAACCGATAAATGAAATAAAAATCATTAATAAAACCAATCAAAATTTATTATATTTTGCTCATTGAATTCTGTTAGTACTTTAAATAAATATAAACGGTTTTATGTTTAATAATAATCACTTATTCTACAAGTACTTATTTATGTAATGTACCTATATAAATAGAATAACAATCTGTTCCATACTAGTCAGAAACGTAAACAGAATGTTAACTAGCTGCCGTTCTTCCCGGCATATCCAATTAGGCGACTAAGGGACTAATGGTAAATGAGATCTATTGGGCGATGGGCTAGCAGCTTACCAATGTTCTATATGACATCAAATACAATATTTATTCTAAAAATTAACCTAGTAGATATAATATGTACCTCCGAGATTCTGTCACAACGAAAGGGATTATAGGACATTCATGTATATGTAGAATAGCAATCATGGATCCCAAAAGTAAACTACGTTCTCTGCATTGCCATCCACTAACCTCATCATACACTCTCGTCATTTATAGCTTTTTTCAGCCTTTTTGCACAATAATAGAACAATGTATGAACAATTAATACTACGGTGAGGGAAAACATCGTGAGGAAACCTGCCTTTTCCCCGAACAGATAATAGTGGTTGTAAATGGCGACATGGCTTACCACCTGTCACATTCAGTACTGACTATCTGGTCAACACGTGGATTCGAGGTTGCCATAGAATTACTACCTTCGCAATTGCGGATATGTACACCTGAACCTGTGACTACCCCGCAAGGGTTAATGGTTGTGAATGCGTTTGTGTCTATATTATCATTTTGACGACCTCCGTGGCGCGATCGGTTAGCCGCATGAACGCTAATCGTGAGGTCCCGGGTTCGATTCCCGGTGGAGGCAGAGTTAAGAACTACGTTTTCTTCTGCTTTCCAGTCTAGTCGTTGATTATATATGCTATATATGTATTTATCTATATATAATATGCATATATTTCTTAAATATACGTTGACTAGTACCCTTAACACAAGTCTTAAATGTACTTACCAAGCTAGTTCAATTTGTGTAATAATGTCCAAATATTATTATTATTTATAGAACAATTTTCCCCGTATGAGTGGTATACGAGTTGTACTTTTCCAGTGTGCAATACGTTACATGACCGTTGCAGCACATTACTGGCCACTGAACTGTGACCATATGACTCGTTATGCATGCTAGGCTAGACTAGATTTAGCGTACCTGCTATCTGGGTTTCAAGACGAGTTTCTATTGGTTTGGAATTGATGAATTATTGCTCGTTAGTAGTGAGGAAACTTGGGTTTTTCGGAATGAATAAAACGTTACTCGTGGTAAGTACTTTTTGTTTTCGGTATGTTGTTATAGGTTATAGCTGCATGTACATTTATTAGGGATGGGTTAGCAACCTGTTAGTTATATGGATGTCATCACATTTTGACATTTATGTTATGCTTAAAAGTAATTGAGGATATATTATACCTTATAGATAGCTGTCTAAATTTGCATTTATAATCTGTATTTACATAAGCATTTAATAAGCACATTAATGTAGCTTTACCTATAATTATCCCTCAAATTTGATCCTATGAGACTGATATCATAAAATGTTTACCGACATTTTTATCTACACCCAGCTAAGTAGCAAAAATCCCTCACCCTCTAAACGCCCCTTAATCGGAAGTTGGTCCTCATACATACTCTAACATATCCGGTACCAGGATATTGTAACTTCATATTGCTCAGATAATCAGTTTTCGAGATTCGTTTAGTTATAACGATTATCTTTTGCACTTTGGGAACCCTTGACGTGATCAAGTGGATGATAGGTGGAAGAGTTTGATGATATTTTTTAATGTGATATTGTAAGGGATTTTTCTAATATTTTATGTGTTGCAAGCCTCTTGCTAACTAAAAATTAACTCAAATCTTACATTTCAAAGCTTACATTTCATTGATGTCTAAGACCAATAGAACTAAACCTTACAAGATTTTACTGTCCTAAAGTTTATATGTCCTTTGTTTACATGTTAATTGAATAAGAGGTTTAAATATCCCAGGGTTCTGACCACTTCTTCCAGCTTTTTAAACAGATTTGTCAGGATCCGTCAGGGGGCGATCAGTATCTGCCTATCACTTTAGCTAAGAGACATGTGAATATAATCAATGTGAGTGGATGTAAGTATATATGGATGTCATTTTTAATAATAATAATTTCCTTTATATGTTCTATTAAACAATTCATGTCCTTTACTCCCCTTCAGGGTGGACAGAATCTCTGACATATAATTATCTCCGCCACTTTATATATAACGTAAATACAGGGGTTGTGATATCATAATAGAGCATTGGTGACAGGTTGCTAGCCTATCGTCTAATAGGTTATATGTAATCCTTGTCTCTTAGTCGCCTCCTACGACATGCCGATAAGAACAGCAGCTAGTTAACATTCTTTTTGCGTCCCAGACAGGACAGTACAGGTTGCTAGTTCATCTCCCAATAGATTCAATTTATCCCTAGTCCCTTAGTAGCTTTCTATGGCTTGCCGGGAAGAACGGCAGTTAGTTAGCAATCTTTTTACGTCCCAGCTAGCACGGGAATAGCATATTATTCTAATATAGACGCATTGTACAGTCAACGCTAAAAGTGCAGTCCCAGTAACTTATAAGGTTTAAGTTTATAAGAACAAAAACAATATTTAACATTTTAAAAGTGGCGTTACTATGCATTGTCATAGCCACAATACGTTCGCGTACTTCGAAATGAAAAATATCGCCTTTTGTTCTTATAAACGTAAACCTTATTAAAAATTACTATGACTGCAATTTTAGCGTTGACTGTACGTACATATTGTACTATAAATGTGCAAATAACAGTACACCTCTTGTTTAATCACAGGCATGGCTAAGTACAGTAATCAGGTCTCTAATTACGACATTACACATCACAAGGGCAGACAGAGATCTGATTCCAATGATTGTCTTCACGATTAGTGATCACGATTGGCTACACCCGATCACGGTAAAGCTTTGACGAAGACAACCAAGGTTATATGATGGCGTGATGTGTTAAATTACTGTATAATAATATGTAGGACACTATACACCAATTGAACTAGCCCCTTGGTAAGTTCATTTAAGACTGGTGTTAAGGGTACTACTCAACATGTATGTTTCAGAAATATGTACTTATTATATAGAGGTAAATACATATATAGTATATAAATCAATAACTATACTAGAAGGCAGAACAAAAACGTAGTTCTTAACTCTGACTCCATCGGGAATCGAATCCGATACCTCACGATTAGCATTCGGTGTGTAGGACTAAGGTTTCTTGGAATCTATTGGGGGGCGGGCTAGCAACCTGTCACCGATGGTCCCTAATAATATCACAACTAATAAGTGGCCAAAGTAATGTTGTCACGTCCCAAGGTTCTTTCCACCCTGAAAGGGATTGAAAATCGTGTATCATGTAAGCTTTATTTACGTCATAGAATAGGACGAACTTTAGCAACTTTGAAAATTCACAATGACAAAAGAAAAACCAAGAACATTAATGAAAAGCCCTCACTTTAAAGATTTAAACACTCCATCAAATACTTAGCACGTTGATAAATAAATAAAAAAGATCGTTTTCACAACAACCATTGACTCACGGGCTGTCACAAGCAAACCAAACAGCCGAAGCATTTGTCAACAGAATGTACTATAAACAAAGACGGAAAACAAACACTTGGTCGCACTCGAGTTCTCTTGCCTGTTGCTACACACAAATATAGTACTCGTACCTCTGTCAAGATGACGGATACAGGTTTTGTTAAGATAACATTACTCGCTTTATGACACTTAACCTCCTAAATGTACTAATCCTAAACGTTGGATGCGTTTTGTGTATGATTGTATACTGTCTGATACTAACAGGATTTCATTGATAAACCCAGTTGGAGGATAAATTTGTAAGTTTTCACCTCACCAAAGTCTTTAGCACACTGTAAATTGTGTACGTAAATGAAAATCTCAGTTTTACGTTTCATTCATTAGTATAGGCTAAAGCCGGGATTTGAACCTAGGACCTCTAATAAGAAGTCAACAGTTTTATCCACTTGGTTACAGTCACTAAGGATTTTTACTGCCTTTAGATGTGTTTTGATTATAAAAAGGTTACTTGATTTTCGGTTAAATAATTATGACCCTATTATGTTATGAATACAGATTACCAGAAATACATACATACAGACACATCACGCCTGATTCCCTGTAGAGGCAGAGATCATGGATGCTCATCTGTCCCGATTCTGGCAAACTATTTTCACCTCATTGGCACTCATACACCTCATACGCACTCGGTGGTTATAAGTACTTCTAACGTCACCCTTTTACAGTATGAAATAAACTGTGACTATATCCTTGTCTTGAGAATAAAGCTGTGTTTACTCTCTCTTTATAAGCTAATACACCCATGTAACAATAACTTTCAAATACTCATTATAATTATTCGATTTTCACCACTCAGTACGCCTCTAGATAAACTCGTTTAGCATAATTCTCTAAACGAGTACTGTCCATAACTATAATGGCACCTCACGCAAGACAGGAGCTGTAACATGCATTTAACTATAAATAAGCGAAGAGTTAGCTCATTCGATCACATCATATGCAATCATTACATTTAATGGCTGCGATTTGCTGTGACAAGTACAAGCTTAGAGCGGAAATATGTAACACTGAAATCTCTGGCTACACCAAAAGGGATTATAGGCATGTACTTTGATGAGAGAAAACGTGCAAAATAAAGATTTTTATTTTTAATTTGATAATTTACCTTGGTAACTACAATAAGTATCAATTTCTCTTTAAAAAACTCCATTCAAGTTTAAGGGGTATTTATTTTAAATGTTTGCGCTTTTCCAGCTTTAAGTTGACATTAATTTATTATTTATATCTGCAATTGTCTATCTTTACAAGAAATATTTTAATGCAATAGGGAAAACAAAATACATAACGTGACATACACGTATTGTAATGAATTCCGTGTACAATTAATTGAATTTTTCATATAGTTTTGAGATTTCAATAGAATTATCCTTAGGTATTTGTTCATATGGTCTAATTCGTTTTAAAAGGAGTGCTAATAAAAATAAGTTGACGTATAATCACTTTCTTTAATCCCTTTCGGAGTTAACAGTGGACATAAAAGCTATTTGGGTACTTTTAGCATTCATTATATGAATAAAGGAAGATATATTCCAAAATTTTATGTAACCATTCTATTATATATTAAATTAGTACTTGTAAATGGCGACATGGCTTACCACCTGTCACATTGAGTACTGATTATCTGGTCAACACGTGGGATCGAGGTGTCCATAGAATTACTACTTTCGCAATTGCCGAGATGGAAATCTTAACCTCTGACTACCTCGCTAGTGTTTATGGTCTTTGTATTCTATTATTGCCACTTTTGTATTCACGTAAATATATTTGTCATTTACATTGCCATTAATCCGCTATATTCCTTTGTTTGCCTATTCCTTAATCCGGTTCTCAATATTTACCGATTTTATTTCGCTCTGATAGTTGCACAAAATCGTGAGACTGTAAAGTCCGTCTTAAATAATAGTTTACTTATTATAAAATATTTTAATTGTACATTAAATAGAGCGCATATGTTTAGGTATTTGTGTAATTAAAATTATTTGTGTATTATTGAGTATTACCTATATTTTATGATACTCTTGTACATTTTAATGCAACTGTTATCCATAAATCTTAATGTTAGAGATCCCGAAAAGGCTGCTGTATGTAATATTTTTCTTTGTCTTCTTAAATGTTTGAGAAACCATTGATCCATTGTTAAGATTGCCTCTTAAATTGTTGTTTACTGTAAATCTTCTGTAAATATAGATATTTATTCAAATAGTGGCATTTGACACTCTTTGCCATTTATTTAAACACCTCGCCTGACACAGAAACAGTCTCTCACAGGTCTCAAACAAAAACAGTTATTACCGTCTGCAATTTTTCATTCATAAACTGGTAAAATGGGTACAATTAATGTGTTAGCTACTTGATTATGCCGCGCTCGAGACGCCATATTCCAAAATGGCGGATTGCAATCTTAAAACAATAGCAAGAAGATATGAATTCGCAACTTTTTTGAACCGAATTTGAAGCAACATCTTTCGTACGGGGCTTGTACATCTTTGCAATATGAGTTCAATCCTCATTCGCATTAAGTTGCATTTCTACGGAGGCTCTTTGCGGCTGCATTTTCACGGGAAATCCAGCGCTAAGGATGTGGGTTTACGGCGGATTTTGGCGTGTGTGAGCCGGCAGGTTTAATAATAACCCGTTTGCTTCGGTCGTGGGAACCGAGTCGGATATGCGAACAGTATAATCGCTTGTCGGAACCGTTCCGAGACAGCAATAGTCCAATTTTAAAGCCTTTTACTTAGATTATATTTGCGGTGAAACCGAAAGAGGCTTGTTGAAAAAACGCGTATCTCGCTTCCATCGCGCTTTCTGAAACTGAGAGTGGAGCCTCCATATTGTTTGGCTCATGTTAAAATCGAGTACCTACTTACAGTTCAGAAAGAAAGTTTGAGGTTCGGACACAATGAATTCTCTTGTTTTCTCACGTACATTTACACCTGTTGCTATCACGGACACAGAATTTCTGACACGTTATTCGCTATAAGATAATAAGACGTATTTTTCCAATCCTTTGTCTAGTACACAGTAAGGGATTAATCACAAAACCTTGAGATTTCTAGGAAGTGCCTTCAAACATTGGGCCCAGCATGGTTCCTAAAGAGCCTTATTGACCATATTCTAATTATTCACGGACCTTACTGCCCCTGACCTTTGGAAACATCGAATACATCTAATCGAGTAACTACTTCCTACTTCGGTTATTTATATCGTTACAGAGTGCTATTGTTTTATGAATCTGCTGTTTTTGGGGTTACTTTGCAAAAGTAAAACGAAATTCTATTTAAAGAAAATACTGCAAATATCACTGTTTTTACTGTTAGATAAATTGTATGTTTAATGATTATATAATTTTGATATATACAGTAATTTGTTATATTCCATAAATATCAACATTTCCGCGATTACACTTTTACCTACGTACGAACCTACTTATGCAACGTTAATGATTAAAAACCTAATATTTTGACCAACTGTCTTAGCTCGGCTTACACATTTAAATCTGCCCGAGACCATAGCTCTTATAAAACGTTTAAAATATTTACCAATAATCAAGTAAGATTAATAGTTAGAAAATTATGTTTTATAACTTAAAGTAATTTTGAATATAATAAATATTATTCATTGTACGCTGTCCTAATCAATATACGTTATTACATAAACAAATACGTTCCTAATACAAAACAATAACCTTATAAATCTGACACGCACTTGACCCTGATAATGGCGTCCGTATGACCCAAAACAATGACGTCACCAGAGTCTATTGTGTGAGAAAAATCATCTCGTCACTGATGCTGCATTAAGATTACCCGGTACACAGATTAATCATTAAATGCATGTTGTGTACACAGATCGAAGTTACACTACTATGAATTTAAACGAGAACTAGGAACGATTAATTATAGACTATGGTATAATGAAGTTCATGTTTGAGCCACAATTATATGCCAAACGTGACTAGCTTTAGAAGTGCATGTTAATTTTTATTAAGCGAGGTTAAATATCTTGCAATTTTTCTGCTACTCAAATATATTTTACATGTTCATTAACTATTAAGTAAAAATAATTTTACATGTTCAATAATAAATAACCATTAACTCCAACTATTTACTATTAAAAGAATTATATTAAAATAGTTTAAGAGATATGGAATAGAAACCTTTAGAGAAGATATTTCAACTCATCACCTATAATTGATAAATCCTGGTATGAAAAAATAAATTGATATTGATTTACTTATTTTGCTAACTTATAAAACAGTAATTACAGTAATTGCCTATTTTAAATCCATGACAACAACGATACTTAATAAGAATAAATTTATATTATTCGATAAACAATACAGGTATTAAAATATTATTGCCAGAGAAGCACGATTTGTATGTATTTTTTGTGACTCACGCTGAATGGTTATCTGTTGTAGAAAATAATGAATAAACCCCAAGGCTAGCGAACCTATGGCGCATATAATTAAGAATAAAATATAAGTTGATATGTCAAATGTCAATGTCAAAATACCTTTAACTACGCATTTACCGGGCCACTTACTATGGGCACTGCTTTCTATGAGCAGTATTAATTTATTAAATATATTTGGTTTACTATTTAGTTATTATCAGTAGTTTAAAGTAAAAATATTAAAATAATTCTCATCACTCTATTTAAAAAGCAAATAACTATAAAATATTACATTGAAACCGAAAAAAGCTTCGTTTTTTACCTAATAAGCTACATATATTCACTCCACGGCTTCATCACGAATATTTTGGCTACATGGTTCACCAGATATCCAGTACCCATACATATACATTCACGTCTTTAAATCCCTTTCGGGGTGAACAGAACTCTGGAGATACAATATCTTCCAGGTCACATATTATCATGAATATTGAGATTATGATGTAACATCCAGTACACAACGTGTTGATAACTCTATCACTGTTCAAAAATAATGATGTTTAACTTGAGTTCTAGCAAAATTGCATAAGATAAACAATCTTCATACTTAAAGTACTAAAGCTACATTATTCTGACATTTCAATTGTATAAACTACCATAATCCAATCATTACCGATACACCGATACTGTTTAAACAATTTAAACACACTAGAATTATGCGTATTGCACTTGAAATTGCTATTATTCTGATTACCGGTTAGATTGATTTAAAATCGACAGTCGTCTACTTTAAATAAATCGAATTATTTTGATGTCAAGGCAAAGCAATCACTATGCAATGGACAAGTGATGGGAAAATGCTATAGTGGTTGGTTGACATTTATAGCTACTGTAGTAATCCCTTTAGAGGTCGTCAAAGATTAAAGGTACTACTGAAATTTTATGAGGTACTGTCTTTATCTTATATTTTTTCTAAACATTCCTACCAAAGGTGAATGGTAGTATTTAGCCACTGACTATTATCTAACATGCATCGTTCCTAAGTACAAGAATTAGGAACAGATTATCTCGATGTTTTTCCTCACAATTAGAATTCATAAAAGCAAGGGCTATCTAAATATTTTATGTAATATAGATGTATGTCACGCACAAGCTGTTTTCGTCTGTCTGTGTGTTTTAAGTCTGCCCGTGACCATGGCTGCTGCAACGTAGCCGAAACGTTGGGTTAATAAAGGTAACTTTATTATATAAAAACATACGCGATAAGTCCCGTTAGTTATTAATCAAAAGCTGTTTTCATTTTCAATACTAGGGGGTCTCCCAGAGTAAAAATGCTATTGATGCAAAACCAAAACATAAATACGCATACATCGTAAGTCTGAGCATATGGATCGTGTACAACATTGTAAGGGGTTTAATTATTTAATTGTGCTCAACAAAACGCAGTGGCATAAGCTTCAAAACCACATTCAAGATCAAATGTAATTTGTTTCTTTTTAAGAAGCTGAAAGAGATAAACAATTAAACTGTGCACACGCTTATTGTATTGCATGCTTTATGCGGTTTGGTACATACTTTGTATCGCAATGTAGGGTCTGATGTAATTCTTGAGTAATGTTTTGGAAATATAGCAAGGTGTGTTTGGACCTCCTGGACTCAAAAAAATTACGGTAAAACGTAAAAGATAGGTACCACAATTTTGGCTCTGGAACTTAGTTACAATTGATACATTGATAACTTTTTCTATTATAATAATCCAATTTTCTGTATACCATGCTGAAGTTTATGTAGCTATGGCAAGAAATATATTATTTATTTTTTTCTTATCACCATAGAGAATCGTTAAGATAGTTCAAAGTAACGATCAATAGACTACCTACCCAGTTGGGAAGCAGAGTCTTGTTTCAAAGCCTTCATTTCGCTCATCCTAGATTAAGTTACACTTAAATTAGAACAGACATCTCTGTTGCGAAGCCTCTCGAAGCAGCCATCTGTACCAGAACATTTGGTGCGTGCCAACTTTTTGCATCATTCGTAAGACCTCTCACACGTGGCCCAAGAAAGTGGGCCAAAGCCGAGATGAATAGGCTGCGTAGCGTCTGAAAGCAGCTTTATTCTTGACTTGACACACCTGTCAACGTGACATTTGGTGAAAACTGAAATGTGCCAAAATGTGAAGTAAGGTTTCGGTTGTTACTTGTCCATGTACGTGATAATATGTTAGATGAATGCTCCGTTAGATATATTACAGAATATAAAAATGTTGTATGAGTGTATATGAGGAGGTGTATGAGTGGCAATGAAGCTAAAGTGGTTTGCCAGGATAGGGACAGATGGGGGATGCGTGATTTCTGCCTACCCCACTACAAGAAATCAGGTGTGAAGTGTATGTATTATTTATAACAAGTTTTTAAATTCATGTCTTTTAAAACTAAGAACTTAAAAGCGTTAAACATTTATACACTGATATTTATATGTAACGGGACCTGAATAGGCAATATCTAGTTTTATTCCTTATTAACACAAAACTAGGATTATCGCTTCAAACAAACGGGTACTTGAATTTACATACATTTGTGTGTGTGACCAGTATGTCTCCCACTCAACTGACGTCACCGCGTGAGCATAATAAAATAATATGAAGCGTATTAATATGTAAACTAAGGAGATATACATCAGTGAATTCCAGGTACGAGTTACAAGTCTTGGCCGGCCAAATGCTCTTTAGAAAAATAGACTTCGACATTTAAATAGTTCTAGGCAATTATGAACGTTTGACCGTTTATATTGTATGTTGACAAGGACTTTGTGTGGTCTTCTACAGAAATTAAATTAATAACTTCCTTAGAAAATTAAAGGTACAAACTTATTATGGTATTGAAACTTGATGTGCAATTGTAGCTACCTCAATGTGACTTTCTAAAATTATGTAAGGTAATATGAACGTACGAAATACATATGTATGTATGTATGGTCAGTATGTGTAGAAAGATAGAAAATTTAAGTTTTCTAGTTCTGTTGGTCAAGTAATAAAGTCGAATCTTATCTCTTTGAATGTAATTGAACATTTACTTAATGAGGATTCATCAATTTAAAATAGAGGCTTAAACAACATAAAATTATCTTACACTAACCTGAATAATGATCTCGTTTAACTTAAATAAAACTTTAAAATATCCACACTGACGGGACCAAAGCATCGCTATCCTCCAAACATCTAGACAATAACGAAGCATCTGTTCATCATAACTACCTGAATGAGCATCTTTCCCGAAGACATATTATGCCTTGCAAGATGAAGCAAAAAAGCTATAATCAATACAAAAGTTGCCTTCAATACTGTGAGAAACACATCTGCCTTTCGAAACGAATTTCCGTGCCTCGCTTCAACCCTGCGCAGTGTGAATAAGAACCATTTTAACAGGCCAAAATATTGTCTGGTCCCAAATCTTAAGAAGGTTTACTTTAGATTTTAAACCTTATTTCGCCACGTTTAAAGGTAACAGCAAAAAGTTTCGCAAACTTTTCGGAAGCGTTCGCGCTAAAACGCGTGTCTGGGTTATATTATTTAAATTTGCCTGGATATGTAATTGACAGCCACTGCTAAATACATGCAATCATGATGCATTTAGTTATAAAGTTATATTTTTTACGAGGTTTGATGAGATGGTGTTAGTTGGTAATATAATGCATTTCAAAGAACTTTATTGCTGTGTTGAATTATTCTAAAACCGCAGCATTATCGTCATATAAATCTAGTTGAAGATTTAGTTTGATAATAAATACCAACACATATATTTTTTATTAAAAATACGGGTGTGCTTTTCTTATTGCAGACGTGTTTATGGTATCTCAATGGCTTATTAGCTCCGTATGACCCATTAAAACTTATGAACAGGCGAATAAATAAGAAAAAACAAGCAAAGCTGTGTCTACAAAGGTAATTAATTTAGTCAGATAAGATTTGGCTGTACGGCTTTAATATCCTTGCTTAGAAAAAGAAGGAAATAAAAAATGAAGCAAAGGTGGCACAATTTTTTGCCAACAACAATCTTGAGGTCTGTTCATACATCTGCCGAGTCTCGGAAGCGTCTTATTTTTAAAAAGTGCATCTGCATAAATTCAGGACAAAAAAGTTGACCTAAAACACGAAAAATTCACCTTGGGTCCCTCGGCGGAATGGTAAAATGTGACACAGTTACCTACATCTCTTAAGCGCAAGGCATAAGCGTCAATATTCCAAGCCCCTCCTAATTAATGAACACACAAATTTTGTCATGGTGACGGTTTTTTGGAGTTTTTACAGATTTTTATAGAAAAAGTTGCCAATTTCCGTTTTCGACATAATACCATCCGCTTTTTCGAGGAAAAAATGCAGTAAAAAGATTCACATGTGACATATGTACATTTCTTTATACGAAAAAGTTGTTTTGACGTGTCATTTGTAAGTGATTTATCAAACGACGTTTGTCTTATGAAAAAGCAAAGCACCTGGTAATCTTTTTTAGGATTTTGTTGGTACCTAATTTCACGTATGAATTTTACGACCAAATTTTTAACTACTGTACGTAATGATTTATGCATAAAAAATAATGTATGGAGAATACAAGAATATATCTTTCTATCTATTGGTCACCTTTAAAATACCCTCAAGCCCGTAAAAAGAACAAGCATACCAATTTTACAAACAATAAAAACAAACGCAATACATCTTTCATGCCGGCATTACAAAACAAACCAACCTATTTAAAGTCCTATTGAAACAGTAATTGTATGCAATCAATAAAATACCCTACTAAACACGTTCTGATCACTTGCCATGCTGCGTTCCACCTTTCTCTGCATCAAGGATACAAGTTGTCACCAAAAAAGTCAACTTTGACATTACGCGCACCTTTCGCCTGGTTCTCAAGCCTTCAGGGCTAGTGAACAGCCTTCAGGTTGTGTCCCAATAATAGGCTTCAGCGATTAATTCGTCCACAGTTGAATCTATAAGGTTTTATCGTATTTAACTGCGTAGAGTCATAAGTATTGTTAATTAAATTAAATCAAGCCATACCATTGGCCGACCTCCTATTGGGAGATGGCACCTGAAGAAGAAGAAATTTATAAGACAAAAAAAATTAAGTATGAAGTAGTTAACATGATTACATATTTTTATATTGACACCAATCTAGAAATGTAAGCCTAGATGTATGAATTTGAAAACTTAGTATAGCCTAGTATAGTATTCTTATATCTGTGTTATATGGTAAAAAAGAAAAAATGAATAAAGTGACTCTGATTACATCTATTTTTTAAATATAACTTTTACCAATCAGATATTCATCATAATTAAATTTTGTATACATTTAAAGAGAACTACATAATACCTATAACCCCCTCACCAACCATAGAGTCACGCATATAATCGCTTAATCTCATCGCAGGGACCACAACAAAGAAAGGGTTGAAACATCTTCCCGTTCAGCAGATGTTGCATTGAGAACTATCTTAACCCGTTAGATGCATTGTGATGCTAAGACCGTACACAGTCTGTACAATACAACATCTGCCTTTTGGGCCTTTTTTAATATCCCAAGGCGTTTTGGGAAAGATGTGCTTTACCCTGATAATGCTGCAGGTGATGGGAAAATGGGCATTTTTTACCTGAATCCCCAAGATGCTGAGGCATATGTGAGTTTGTCTATGTTATACATAAAGGCACAGGCTTTTTGTATACTATTTCTGAACTAAGAACGTCTAGGAGATAGCTACAGCATCGAATAAGAGCTAATATGATTAATACATAGCTTTAGTCATAAAGAAAAATCATCTAATATTAAACTTATACTGTGTTGCAAGCACTGGAGTTATAGATAATAGTTTTACTCTTTCTTACCAAGAATCTTTATTAGAAAATCAATAATATATCATTCTAACAAGTAATCAGTGTATCAAATAGTGAATGTACTCACAAAAAACCGTAGCCAATCTAAGTATATCTGAAGCTTACAATCTTAGCGCTTAATTTAATGATTCATTACCATACGGCACCGTTTACCGTTCATATCTAACATCCATTCAGAACTTTTATCTTTAAAAGCAATTAACAAAATTAAGGGTCCGATATCCCAAAGGGTCATAAGGTACCTTTGACACAAGTTATCAGATAAAACCCGAGACAGGTGATTTTGGAAGCCTGCTTTCTTTCTTTTTTAATTAAAAGCAGTGGCCGACGTTATGTGCCGTTTTATAAGTGTTCATGTAGGTGTAATTCGTTGACCCTTGCTCGTGTGTTGCGTGAATGTGTTAAGAGTTAGGTACGTGGTTTTCGGAGAAATTATAAGTAATTGAAGTCACTAGTTATGTGACAGTAGATTAAGATACATAGACTCGTGGTTTTTGTAATTTTTTTCGTGTAATTCATATTAAAGAAAATTTCTCGTCATTGCATTTTATCATTTGTTAATAATAAAGGTAACTTTATAATATAAAAACTTACGCAATAAGTCTCGTTAGTTATTAATCATGAGTAGAAATCGCGAATCTCTTAAAACTATAATTGCAATTCAGTTTATAATATTGAATTTACATTTGAAAGAATAGTTAAAACAGTTGCAGTCTCCAGCGAAATATTACTTAAGCCACAGTGACACATAACCAGATTGTCAGTTCTTAATCTTTAGTGTTCCGTTTTGCATTTTATGTGTATTATACGTTGCATAATTTGCGCACAAGTTGACGCGTGCCGCAATAATTTTCGGCGTTTTTAATTGTATATCTGGTTTTTTAAATGCGCGATCGGCGATAAAATTCAGGTGCCTGTCATGAATATTTTATTAAGAAATCTCAATGTGCATACCACTTTATTTCGTGTTTTCTGTGTATTTGGCAGGTGCATGGTATAGGAAGTATATAGGAGTATTTAGTTGGCCGCTATTAAATTCATTCACTAATATTTTGTTATGTTGACATTCCAGATAAGAAATATTTAACATTTTAATTAATTTAAAAGTCATGTTAGGCGCTGGCTACCTGGATACCATACCCACATGTTGACTAAGTCATTGAATGATTAAATCCATAGTTTGCTAGATGGATACTTGAACCTTGATGGAGGTTTAATGGACGTGAATGTATCTTTTTAATTTATCAGCACATGTAACTACCAATGTTTCAAATTTAACTGTTGTTTGTACTTACATTAACTACTACATAAATTAAGACTTTACACTGTTATAGATAAATTAATTTGTATTATTATGTATGTTATAGAATGACAGAACATTTATTATAATGACCTACATGTTACCTATACATCTATTTAATTTATTTGTCTTAGGAAACTAATTGTTATCATTATATTGATAAAAAAGTTACATATTACAGGAATTAAGACTAGATTATACCTCTAATATGGAGGGCACAGCATAATTACATTTTAAAATGTAATTTGATGGCTTAAACAAAATTATTTAACACAGTTAGCTTTTGTTACTAAATTCAATATTATTAATATTACAATAGTTTCTTAATATACACCAATTAAAACTAGAACGAACGCGTGTTCCACTAAAACTTCGTGATCTAAGGACAGCAGGATCGCCTTAGGCAGGTAAAGACCATCTGTTAATAGTTAATAAATCTTTCGGCCCATTGTCTAAGGCCTGTTGGGCAGCATATGGTTCGATCCCCGGGCAGAGCTTAAGGGTTAATTCGGACAGACGTGGACAGGGCACGCCATGTTTTAGATACATTTTTTTCGTTTATTCAATTTAGTTCGACAGTTTTATGTTTGGCAGTAGCTAATAGATTTTCATTAGGTGGTGCCTTAATTAATATGTCGAGTATATTTTTTGTACAGATCTGGAACATGAAATTAAATTACGAGTGAAACTTCAACATGACTGAGTCGATTAAGGGTTGTCGAGAGATCCAAGGTTTGTCCCTTTAGTTATCTGTTTAAGTTAACCCTAAAAGAGTTTTAAACATGTATATTCTGACCTAACTTTCTAAAGAAGCGTGTACACACCGTATTTTACTGAGCACTACACTAGCGTTCGGATTTACCTACTTTTGAATCTTTAGCAGTTACTTCTCAGAATATTAATTCCAATTTCCATCAATAATTTAGAATAATACGTTCAACATATCGAAGCTACTTTTAATTCCAATCAAGTATTAGCTCGCAATTTTTATCGTATGATATTATAGATGTAACATCATTACATTATTATGTACTGACAAGGATATGTTAAAACATTAACTACCAAACGTAATTTCATATACCAACAAACAAACACACTACCTTAAGCTACACAACATTTCCAGACCCCATACAAGCAAGACCTTGTGAAGGCCTGTCTATCCTCTCGTGGCAGACTATTCAGAGATTCCTCAGTACCCCCACTGCACCTTAGGAATTCCTATCCTTTCTCTTTACTCTATGTTTGGTGAATCGTTACCGATTACTTAATATGCCCTAGCATCTAAAGAACAGAATGTTCAAGTTGCCTAAGTACAGTGTAATAAATACACATTGCCCTAAATTGGAGCGATTCGACTGTCTCGCATTGGAATAGTGGTAATAAGACGCTTTATGTCATTAGTTGGAACTTATTAGCGGAATGAGCGAATTGATGTTTCAGTTTGGAGTTACATAGGTACTTATATTGTTTCGTTTACCAAATGGTCATAAAGTAATGGTTTTTCTGTTGCGTTTACTACGTGCTACAGGTAAAACTATGGGTAAGGAAGTCACAGCTAGATTATTCAATCAAAATATAATGATTGAACACAAAACAAGTGAGTTATTCTTGAAAGATATTTATAGACATTAAAAAAGGGTAGTGTTTAAAGAAACATCAGATAATACGAAAATGCTCACTAAAAATACTGTTTTGCACACCAAAATAAAACAATCCCAACTCAAACCTAACCTTTGCTGTGCGTTTAGCTATAGTTTGGTGTAACCTTAAAAAAATAAACTACCAAAATATCAAATATGTATAACTAAAAGAAAAGAATATAAATTGGTATTATTTCCAACGCATTTCCCAATTAATTATATAAGTATGTTAATACAAAGTACTCATTAATTCCGTCAACTATATACTATATATCTTCGCGATGTTGACAAACAAATTGCACTTCACTCTTCTGCGACCACCCACTGCATTTACTGACTAGTGGACACAATAGTTAATAAGTTTTTCTCTCAAGAAAGTTGACGGTCTCTTTAAACAACATTCCTATTATTTCTAAGGACACCATATGGATTGCACGTGAAGGTTTTTCGAAATTAGAAAACCTCTTTACAATCTCTAAAGAATCTACCACACTAAAACATCTGCCAAATATGCATTTATAATGTATTGTCATAACAGTTTTAAGTTTGGACCATGGTTCAAGGGTGTATATGGTCAGAAACAAAATATTTAAAGAGAAAGATTTGTTTGAAATGTGTATTAGTTGCGGCCGAAAATATTTAATTCAATAGGAGATTATAATAACAAGACACACCTATCTACAATCTGTACTTTGATAAAGTCAAAGAAACTTACCTGATAATAAAAACAATAATAAGAAAACTCATACACAATTTCAGCACAAATCGAATCACATATGTTCATATTTTATTTTATTAATACAAATAATATTCACAATCATATGGAAATTATTGTCTTCATAAATAAGTAGTATAACAAGTTCGTATTTTTATATTTAGGTGAATACAGTTGTAAATAAATATGTTAAATGGAAAACCTAACCTAATCATCAGGAATGTATTGATAGATAAATTTAATGGTCATTTACCACATTGCACAGCAAACAATATAATGTTGTGAAGGTAGAACAAAGACCAATGATTAAGTTATAAAGCTACACCTTGATGCACCCCATTGTTCGAGAGTGTGTGGCGCCTCTAACATAGGGCCACTAAAATGTGTAAAATAATAAAAGCCTCTTCTTTATAGAGTACCCGCCACATAAGGTGGCAGTTGGAGGCGTCGCCACAGTCGCGTAATCCAGTGTTGCCAGTAAACACGCCAAAACTAGCACTCACTGTGCCATACGGCTCGATACATTATAGGTTTCATTTGTAACGGTCTAAAAATATTTTGACTTTTGACTTTGATATATTAATTTGTTTTATTTGAGTTTATAGCTCTGCAACCAAAGACCGTTACAATGAAACCTATAATGTATCGAGCCGTATGGCACAGTGATTACTAGTTTTGGCGTGTTTACTGGCAACAGTGAATTATGCAACTGCGGCGACGCCTCCATCTGCCATAATATATTCAAAATTATAAATATCACAAGCTCTCTTTGAAAGTTATCTTATGATCTAAGTATAAATTAAAAAAACTATTTCAAACATGGCACTGAGCATTGTCTTTACATATTTTTTACCGAGGTTAGATCAGCGGAGACCCTAGCTTGGAGAAGAACTAACAAGAAACTCCGGAAATCAATTTATTATAATCACCCTTAACAAACATAAAAATTACAAAGAGTGGGCAAAAAACACAACGCTGGTAATACTAAATTTACCTTTCATACAAAATAACACGCAATTGCGGAAACGTCAAATTTAGTTCCAAGTTTGGCTACTGCCAGCGTATGTGGCGGGATCTCTAAGTAAATTATTAACATCTGTATGGGTTATGTTTGAAAGCATATTGGTGAATTTTGATGGCATTGTCTGTAGGAAAATTGTGTAAATCTTTTATATTTTTAATCTTTATTTTTGTCGCTGTTTGTGTTGTTGTGAATAAATAAAGTATGTATCTTAAAGTATCTTAAAAACTTTCATAAACTTTAATTTGATAAAATAATTTAGGATTATTTCGGATAGTATTTGAAAAACTCCTTCAATTTATTTGATTAAAGTACCAACATAATTTAAAGACAGTTGTAGTATTATGCATAATACATTGTAAGTAAATGCGTATACATTCTCAAAATACTCATTAACTGGGGCTTGATCTCGTAAAATACTGACTCAGAATAGTCTATGGGAATTAGATGGAGTGACTCACTGAAGCGATGAGCTAACATGCGTTGTGTCTGAACCAAGGCTCGACTTAGATCGTGGCTGCTTATCTTAGATCCATGGTCATCTCAACCGGATATCGAGAAATCGGTGTGTAGGCTTCATTGTTTTGTCATTACATCTTCGATTGAGCACACGAGGTATCTTGTCTCGATATAATATGGGACACAAATAAAGCTATTTTTATGAAGCATAAACCAAGCATAGACAAATTCTTATGTACGACACTACCTACGTTTGACAGTTGATTGCTGTTTCCATAGCAACCGATCAGAGGTCCAAGTTTACTAATGATTTTTAGTACAATCGTAGTTCAATAAAATTTGACACTTATGCTTTTTCACGCACAACTTCACACTGTTACTGAAATGATATTAAAATGATATTTTGTAAAAGTCATTAGTGGACTTGGGCACAGATGAAAATGTAAAAACTATTCGATCAACAAACTTATCTAATTTCACATTTGTTTTACTTGCGATTAATGCTAAAACAGGGCTAAGGTACTAGAATACAATTTAGCTAAACAGTACCTACTTATTTGCCAATCCTACCTTAATAGGCTTAGTAAAACATAGTTTAATAGCTCTTTCA
Organism: Leucoptera coffeella; assembly: GCA_030578115.1. NCBI lineage: Eukaryota > Metazoa > Arthropoda > Insecta > Lepidoptera > Lyonetiidae > Leucoptera > Leucoptera coffeella. Next base: position 81,726 of record JAMBLF010000251.1, read on the forward strand.
TCATAAAATCTTGGATCTTCTCACAATTTCGATTACCATCGTCGAAAGTTGTGAGTAGGTGTTACAAAGTAGTCTCCGGTTGCCTCATAAACCGTTTAATGTCAGATGTTAAACAATTTGAGCTATAATACTGAAATATGTGTGTTTTATGACATGTTTTGTTTTTCCCCCTTTTTTATTTTGCATAGTCTAAGTTATTCGCACATTTCTCTGTAATCCACAAAAATATAGAGAGTGGAGACACAAATATTAACATAAATATTACAAAATAACATAAATAATCTTTGAATATAATAAAAAACTAAAGGTTTGCATAAAAAATCATTTTGATTCTTTCGCAACGCGATATAAATATGTTATAGTTGACCTATATAATAACTCCGAAATCATGCCTTATCCAAAAGTGATATAAGAACAGGAGTGAGATCTATCTTACAAAACACGTGCATAATAATCTCTTTTTAGTAAGTAAACTTATGAGCTCTTAACAACTTTTATTGTAACAACATACATATATGGCAAATATGTCGTATTTTACAACATAATACTGCCTGCTACAACATGCTACTACCTTCAAGTACTGCTACTATATTATACAATCAATTACTGAAAAAAGACACATTAAGATAATTTAAAATAAAACAATTGGTGTTTATAACACAAAGACAGATCCAAAAAAGCTAATAAGGATGAATTATTAAACACTCAAGTGATAAGAAAGACACAAAAGTACATATTGAAATATTGTATTGCTCTTGATTATTAACGGGACTTATCGCGTAAGTTTATATATAATAAAATTACCTTTATTATCCCCGATAAGTCCCGTTAATTATTATTAATCATGAGTATAAATCGCGAATCTCTTAAAACTATAATTGTATTGCTCTGTCATTGGCCCTTGGAATTCTTTATTGGAACTGATTCACAGAGAGTGTTGCATATGCCAACACAGACTAGTTAGTGTGGCATTCCAGTGCCTGACACCGGGACCATGCTGCACGAAATGTGGGCATGGATGCATGAATAGTAAAAGGATTGGATGTGGTCTCTCTTAAAGATATAGTAACGTACGATTTGTATATGTATTTGGTCATATTTTTATGTCACAGTTTCAATATGGATTAAAACGTTGAGAGAAAGATCGGCCCTATTGCTTTAAATTCAAATAATCATTAACTTTAGAGAATTAGTAAGATTGGTAAATAAAACTCTAGACTTAAATTAAGAGTTAATACTTTGCTAGAATGAATGCTTAAGAATACGATGATCATGTATCCCATATCTATCTTGAAACAAGTCTTCTGCATGCACAGAGATATCAGTGCTACAAAAACACAAATACAAACACACTCAACGTCCCAATCTATAAGAGAAGTTGCACATCCATTCCTAATTCTCCTTCTTGGTTCCTGGTGGAATAGCTATAATGAAACTGCCGCTAGGTCGCAGGCCGTACGCCCAAAGGTCGCACACACTGCAGATGGCTTCGCGGATTGCGATTTACGAATCTGCCACGCCGATAATGCTGATGTTGTTGTCATAAATATATTGAGGATAGTAATTAATATGGTATATATGACTGGACACGCCTTTCAGATGACGGATTTCGTTTTTTCACGACCTCGGTATGGTTAAAATTAGTTTATGCGACAATGTAAGTTCTTGGTACATTTAGTTTATACGGAAAGATACATGAAAAGCGATAAACGCCTTATTAATATACAAATAAATTTGTGCGAGTTACTTAGAAGTAAAAAATCGCTTGAGATTTACGGCAAAATGCACATAATATGACATAATTATTGGAATCAGAAACAAGAGTGGAATTTAAAAAAGATCATACCATTTCCTATTTAACTTTTCCTTAAATGATACAAACTTGCAGCATTAAACTTATCTTCATGTATTTTTAATGTAATTATACCATTATCCTTATTGTAAAGAGTTTTATGTCATGCTTGTTTGTTGTGGAACCTACAATCACGAGTAAGTATGGCGTATCATATCTATGGAATACGAATGACCCACGACGTCTTTTGTTGAAATATATGTTTATACGACACTCTGTATTCATATAAATTTATCTCGTATCGATAAGGCTTCATAAATAATCAAAGCTAAACAGACATATCCTAAACTTTACGACCACTTTCACTGTCAAATTTTTATCGGAAACAGTAGATAAGCTGGCTTAGAACATCACAATTTTATAATAAGTATGTAAATGACAAATCTGTATGGAGGCATATGCTAATGAGCTTTTTCACTCCGATATCAAGAAGCTGATATATTGTGCGGTTTCCAAATCACCTGGCTGTTTTTTCAACACCTGTTCGACAGAATCACACCACATCTGACGTTTTTGACCAATCAAACTTAAACTCTATCTAAAGGGCACTAAAGTTACTTTTAAAAAAGTGGCCAGTGCTTTTTTAACCCGCAGCCAACCTACTTTGAAAGTTGTCAAAAAGTAATGGAAAAAAGGTCGAGGTTTTTATCGGGAAGAGCAGATGAAGTAACAGCTTTTCGGGAACAGCCTGTACTTTTGGGATTTCTGAGCTCGTGTTATGTGTATGACTACCTTTATATGGTCTGATGCTTAGTCAGTCATGTACAGTTTGCTATGTAATATATACATCGTTGAGAAGCAACATTTACGATAGTTTTTCTTAGCAATCATTACATACCAGAGCATAAAAGTGCTAAGGAAACCATTCATTATAATTATTAATATTATAAATTTATAAATTCAGTACTCTAGTATTTCTATATCTCATTAAATTAAGTTTGACAGTTATCCTTGTACGATAATATGCAGTTACGTTAGTTTGTAGAACACATAATAAATATGTGAATAGGCTCGTTATTTTTTTAATGAAGTATATGTTTCCATATTTCCCAAAAGCAGTAAAACCTAGTAATCAATAACCAAATAACAAGTTTCAACGATCAGTATAAATTAAAAAAGGGTTAATTATCGAATACTTTACAGCTTTGCACTTATTAACACAGATCTAGGTAATTGCGCCTCAATTATTGAGAGTTCGCAAAAAGTGTTAAGTGTATTGATAGGTACTCAATGAATTGAAACTGGTTACTGTTTAAAGCGGGTAAATAACGAAATGCTATTTAATAATCAAGCTGTATCCAGTATGTATGTAGCTGTTGTAGTCTATGTATAATAATAATAGTCCTGATGCTTGTCGTAAACTAACAAACTTTGTCGTTCTTTCAGGCAAGCAGTACAATACATCTACGAAATATAGCACATTTTAAGTGATGAGCTATTTTTCCATTACTGCAACTTATAAGTCAAAATATGGATTAGTCTTTGAAACTTTTCGCGGAATGTCAAGAATCGTTTGAATAGTTTTAATGTTTTAACTGTACACAATATATCAAAGAGTAATGGTACAAAGCAGTTGTAAATTTAATATCAAAATATATTTAATCTTTAATCTAATTATTAAATGTCCAACCCGGAACATTTCTATGATATACTAGTACTTCGACAGCATCATTCAATAAAGCAAAAGCAATGGTCTCTTCCTTTGATATTGTAATGAAAAGGCTCGAATCTAATCTCGTAGACAATTGAATAATTGCATAAATCATACTTGATACTTCAACCTGGAAAACAGGACCAACTAGCTTTTGGCTAACAGGTTGGTCTATTCTCAGATATGAAATAGCCAGGGTATAGATGTAGCGAGTAAAAATAGAAGTAGCGGTATAAAATAGTAAGCGTATGATCAATTACAATATGTATATAATCCAATGTAATCTAAGCGAAGACAATGTTGGATGTTCAGGCTAAGGGTATTAATTAAGAAGTTATCTAAGTACCAAACAGCAACCTATAATTGAAACATTAAGGAATAACTCTCGCTCATATGTGTATGAATATTCATACATACATACTCTCATCCTTTTATACACTTTGAGGTATAATATTTATGGGCCATAAATTATAGTATTCGAGTTATGGTTGATAGCTTCTTTATTTAAATAATCTATAAATAAATCATAGTATACATCAATCATATCACAGGTTACATAAATAAAACATATATTTACTTCGCACCTCTTCCTAACCTAGAACAGCAACCTACCTGATAACATTAGCGTCGATTTACTTAGTGCAATTACAGCCTAATCATCCCAACACTATATTCTAGACTTTCACTGTTAAATGAGTGAAGCGGCAGACTGGTTGCCTGCACAGGGACATAACTGGTTGCGCTAGGAAGATGCCACAACCGGCTCGAGTACTTTCCTAAGTCGCCTACAGGGTTGCCGATTGTGTATTTGGGAATGGTAATGAATAAGGCGACTTGTTACAGGCGATACAAAAATGGCGACAGATAATTTGTTGTTCTTTCCTATATGATTTCCAAGGATAACGAGTTATAAGTTATGGTTTGATAATCTGTGTGTTGTTCAAAATTATTAATAATTAAAGTAAAAATTAGTTTTATTATAAAATTCTCCATTTCACTGCAACTTCTTTTCTGTGTATGTCATTACACTAAAGTACTTACGAGGTATTCACATTGAATAACGCTGCAATATTTTACTTAAAGATTCCACTAGAACTCATTTTCTGTAATTCGTTAACGTGTTAAAAATTTTAGAAATAGGACTCGATACTTAGTGCTTAACACCTTTAGAAACAATTAAATTTATTTTGTCAAAATTTGACACAATAAGGTAAAGCATCACTGTCGTATAATTGTACAACCCTGGGGCCTAGCCATTAATTGCACTAGCTGACGCATTTGACCGGGAAAGCTTGACCCGGGGTCAAACAGGACTTAATACAGCCGTGACAAATAGCCAGGGTCCACCATAAACTGGTTTCCTAGGAGTCACATGCGGGTAACCTATGCCTTTATTAATGACAGGATTTGCTATATTAATGTTTTGATTGGTTGCCGTTGGAAGGAATGTGTTGGCTCTCCAGGTTTACTTATGGCTCTTGTGCATAATGGTTATTATTTTCCAGTACACGGACTTGAATAATACAGTAATAAACAGTTATTATGGTGGTTGTACATGTCAGTGCTAGTGAGCGATAGGAGATCTTCACACACCAATCGTGTAACTTAAATTAGCAGTTTAGCTCTTTATCTTACATCTTTGTTTGCTGATGCTTCACGAATTCTTCAAGCTACTGCTACTGTAGAATAAGAATACGAAGACGAAGTGATTAAGTTATTTATACTGTGTCTAAAGTTTTGCACCTAAGTTATTTGATAAAAATAACTTATACTAACTTTACAAAATATACTATTAAAACATTCACAAAGATTTAATTTCCTTCTTAAATTTCTGGACATTTCATTTATCCGTACTCCATTCGTCATAAAAGTAATTATATCTGAGAAAACAATCCAATAAATAAAGTAAATCCCTAGGTTAGACAACTATCATAAACTCTAAGGAGGTTTATCATTCTTATTGTGACCTCATTTTACCGAGTCTCGTCAAGAGGGAAATGTTAATGTAACAAATATCAATAGATCTTTCCATATCGTCGTTTCGCAACTAAATTTAAGGTCCTCTGAGCAAACGTTGAGCATAGGAATGGAATGCTAGGCGAATAGAGATGGGCATGGGATTGAGTAATTACCTAGGAGTAGGGATGAGGGTTTGTGATACTGACGTGTAAAATTAAATCGGTTTACACACATGATCACTGTATTATCCTAAAACGAGAACAATCCAGCATCACTGAGGACTAAAGAAAACCTCTTTGAGCACATTTCGTCACGTCTTCCCTAGTTTTGGGGAATAAATGTCCTAACTTACCCAGCGTATCCCATTTTTCTTCCAAAAACACCACAATTACATACGATCTTATATTTTTAATTTACACCATACCACATATATAAATTCCCTTTTTGTATATATTTTAAAATCTTGTTCCTTGCTGGCTTTACATCAAAATTGATTCCTTAACACCACTACATATTCCCATTCCTTACTGCGTGTGATGCAACGCTCTCCCACTACGTTAGTTGTAAATGCGCCTCAACTCATAATTGCATCTTGGCCATAAAGTTTTCAATTACTATTATGGCCACTATACGCTACTCATTAAGATCCATATCTGTATAGCAACAATATTATGAGCTTCAGCAAGCTTACGATATTTGGTTGTAAAAGTATTTATTTATTGTTTTGATGTTGAACGTCTAACCTATGGACTGTGGTATAACCTATAAAGTCAATCATTGATAAGTTCGTAAAGAGTAAATTGTTAAATTATTTACAAATATTTCCTATATCATTAGTGGCTCAAGAAATAAAAATATAATGCGGCTGTTAAACATGAATTCAAATCATATTGCAAAATTTTGACTTTAACTTACCTTGTCTAGTATTGCCACTTTTTGTTATATATATTGATATCCCGATATTTCATCTTAATATAACTTACTACCTTTCCCAATACCATATCGTACATTCATTGTACGCTTGTAATATATGAGTACTAACAACATTCGTGAAGTAAAAATTAAGATATCCATCGTGCACATTAAAATCATGGCCTCACAATAGAATTGAACCATGTTGAGTCGTGATAGATATTGGTAACTGAAAAAGTTCTATTGATTTCAATTGTTATACATATCTTCATCAATGTATGTCACGTTACCTAGTTATTGCAATAAAGTGTATGTTTAAAATGTCTACTTCTTTATTAATATTATCATTAAGGGAGTAAATTGTTTATATTATCTCTTCGGTCTTTCCCTTCTCTTCTTTAATATTGTTATCAATCAATAATTTTCCTTCAATCAATCAGCCTATGTCAGTCCACTACTGGACGTATGCCTTCCCAAGAGTACGCCACAAAACACGATCACTCGTGACCCTCAGCCAATCACTACCAGCGATTTTTTTTAGGTCATCGGTCCATCTAGCAGGGGGGCATCCTACACTACGTTTATCAAGACGCGGCCTTAATTTTACTTATATTAATGTATTAAAATGTATGTATGAGATGGTTCGCACTAACTCTTAGTTTCTGATGAATAATTGAACCTCTAACTACCCGCAAGTAGAAAATGGTAACGGTCGCGAATGTTCTATAAAATGTTGACTGTATTTTTATGTATGTGAGACTTTTATATAGTTTATATTTTTTTCCATAGAGCAACTACGGTTTTCTGTAATAAAGTTCCTAGTAAAATCATTGTCAAATGGCGTCCCTGACCTGTCTACCCATTGAAGAAACGCCTACGTTATATATCACGTGTCATATAATTACACATAATATAAACAGGATAAAACAATATATAAACACTGATTTGTCGCATCAAATTGGTAATCAGAATAATTATCTTCTAAAGTTTGTTTAATAGGGACAGATAATAGTGATTAAACAGATTTTTATCAATTAATAATCTATACGGTTAATTACCTGCCTTAGTTTAGAGGTATTATACCTAAATAATTCGTATATATACCTTCACGACCGTAAATACCTTTCGGGGTATTCAGAGGTTGATTGTCCACTATCAACTAACCTAACCTGACCATTATGATGGTATTAGACCACATAAAACCCACTTGTTATTGATAATCAGTATCCAATTGAACAGGTAGTAAACGACCCTATTTAAAGATACTGATTTAGTACATGATTTTAACGAAAAGCTTAAGACCAAGTTAACTTCTATAATATAGCTTATGAAATACAATATGAAATATAATATACTCATACTATTAATATATTCACATTACACAATGCATGAAACAAATTGCTAATACAAAAGCGGAAACAGCATAATTAAACTGATCCAAATGCACTTCAATGTCCTTTTTGGATCGAATTAACAACATCCAACGAAAATGCTTTAGTTCCTATCTGTTATCAGAAACAAAAAAATGGAGACCTTCAACCGCTCGTTATCATACGGATATAAATAATTAAAACCATTTGTAGTCGGACGTTGGCTAATATTGCAATTTATTGTGTGGATTCTGTATGTGAACTCGAAAATAAGCGACCAGGGGCCACGTGTACTAATGTGTTTTACCAGACTTAAAAGTGTCACTTTTGATATTCCATCCATACGAACAACTTTACACTCCTATTGAAGTGAATATAGAAAAGATATTTTGCATAAAGTATTAGTGGACTGGGGTACTTGTATTATAAAACAAATTTACTACACTGATTTTTTTTCTCAATTAATTTTTCGTTAATCAGCATATTCATAACAATTTATTTATTATAATTAAATATGACACATGATATTAGGATAGAAACTAAAAGTTAGGGCATCAAAGAAAAATTCAAATTTAAGCAGGACAAACCTTGATAAAACGGGTTTGGAAATGTGCAATCCTATTGTGGTTTTTAACAGGTTAACCCATAAATGATGTAAAAGTTGCAAACGAAATTTAATGGCATAACACTTGTCATACGAGTAAATACTTTATTTATACACGTTTAAACGCTGATATTATTTAAGCAGTATTTATTCTGAGGATCTCCAAAACCGATTGGGTGGAGAGTACCCAGTTTTTATGTCAGGGTAACAAAGCAAATTATCAAATAAGGAAACCTTTACTTTAGGCGTGCCTGGGTGTGGCTCTTTGTTTTCATACACACTGCCAATTGCTAATGTGCTACAGCACGCGATGTTCAATAAGATTGAAGAATACTAGTGCAATCAATTAGACAGGACCTTGGGCCAGATTTTTTTATTTATTATATTTATATGCACCAGCGGTAAGCGAAGTCCTTCCGGGAAAATGACAATATATATAAATATAGACAATAGTTGAAACATAACATACGTATTTTATTATAACGGTTAAGCACTAAAATTTTATATCTATAAACTGTATTACCCAAAACACTTAATATCTAAGATTATTTGTATCAAAACCCACATGTGACAATAGAAGTTTATGTATGATACATATCATTCCATGCACAACGATACAATATTAATCCCGCATAGTATTCACTGTAAAAACGGCACAGATTTAAGAATAATACCTCAGATAATACTGTGCGCAATTAAAAGCACATACGAAGTAATTGTCGAAAATTCGCAGTTTCTAGCAGGCTGTGTTAAATTTCTCAGCCTCGAAAAAAACTGGGTTAAGCGCATAATCGTTAGCTAGCGATTGCAATTAAGACGTTTCTTAATTACCTAAATGTTTTCTGTCTAAAATTAATTTGTGATATTAACGTAATTAGACGTTTTCTACATGTGATTTTTTATTGTAAAAGTGGCATTGAATGCGCTATTAACCTTGTTTGCTCGCAATTAATTTCATGTTACTTTCGAGCCTCGCTTTATATTGGGCAATTAAAATTGTTTGACTATTGCAACAGTTTAACTAAGTCTGCTGTTGTCTAGCTTTTGTTTCAATTAAAAATGATTTTTTATCAATACATACTTTGATGGCTAGGTTAGTCTTTCTACTAGTCTAAACTACGGTTTTCTTAAAGTAAAATTCGTTTATAAAGGTTCAGTATTGAGGATTGAGAGCCTCAATTATAATCATTTATTTTTATATCCTTTAACAGTTATAAACTCCATCAATTTAGTAGTAAGTTATAAAATCTAATTAACTTACAATAATCATATTACTTATTAAAAGTACATTGTACCATTGTATCTACAAGTATGTTGTTTGTCATACTTGTTACCAATACGTATGATAATAACTAGCAGAGTTATTGAAATAATGCAAACTCAACATAAATACACAAATATAACTAATGAAGCGTCTAAATAAATACCTATCCCTCTAAATAGATGCTACGAACTACCATGTGCTTTTTCTTTATCGTTTGAGATGCAGTGCAGAGGATTACCTGAAAGGTGGGTTCGAAGATTCAAAGTTTAGTATAAAAATTATATCCCTCGTATTTTTTATGGTCTGAAAGACCTTTCTTTCTTCACAATCGGCATGGCAGCCTGTATACGACGACACGAGACACAACCTTTATCGATGAACACTCTCTGACTATCCCGCAAAAGATAATGGTCGTGATGATTATATAAGTACTGTAGTAACTATCTATAGTGAAATTCGTATTCTTTTGAGAATGAATAAATGTTACGTGCACTGCTATGCCCGCTGTGCAATAAAGTTTTCAGTTTCAGTGATTGGAAAAGTAGATTGACTTTGTTGTTTGTTTTTGTATAGTTCAGGACGACGAGAAACATTAAATATTTCAATACTAACAATATTAGTAATAAATAACATTTGTAAAGTATGCAAAGAGGAAATTGGGTAGTTAATTCGCAGCCCAGCGAGCGCCCAATCATTATAGCAAAGTAATTTACAACTGTCTATGATTAGCATACAGTGTGCTTGCGAATAGAAGAAACTCGTTAACTAGCATGTTGCCAGTATTATGCAACGCATCCATAACTCTTTTTTTCCAGTGCATGTGCTGTTTGTTGCACTGCGCGGGTGGAAAAGTGGTTCGCGGTGCATTCGCTTGGGCAGCGCTTATGGTGCTTGGTTTTTTAGCGACGCGAACGGAAGACAGTGCGGAGCGGGCACGTGTGTTGGCGGGGCGAGGCGGGCGCGCGGGGGGCGCCGGCAGATGCGCCGCGCAGCGCCATCTCTGGGCCGAGGCGCGCCAGCCAGGTGCGCGCTTCCACCCGCCCTCAGTCCGTCACGAGGCGCCTTACAGAACGAATGTCCCCGCCGCCTCCGAAAGTGTTAGTCGCGCGTAATTCGATTTCGAAGTGCTCAACCGGTTCGTGCGCTCATGTGATATACATCGATAGTGTGACTCGGTCTGGTGAACCGCTCAGTGCAGAGGTGCGAGTGATGGATTGCTCGGGATCCCTTGGAGTGGTGTCGTGCTGAGGAGGTGCCGGGCGGTGCCTGTATGCCCGGGCGCCGATAGCGCCGCGCCACCATGCGCGCCCGTGCGCTGCTGATCGCCCTGATCGGGTTCCTGCCCCAGGTACGCTCCCACTGCGGCGCACGCGAGTCGTGACCGGCCCTCGCCGAACACCCGGCACACTCGCCTAGTGCATAGCTCCGAAGAAAGTTCAGGTTTTAATAGCGCCGCGAGGTCAGCTAGGGTCGCGGCCAACCTTCGCCTCAGAATTAGATGCATTCCTGGAGCCTCTTCGGTGCTATTTCGCCCAAGACGAACTCCCTCACGAGAACTGCACTCGTTGTTATTTCGAGCAGGGTTAGGTTAGTGGACCGCCCCGTGGCCGTGGCCAAGAGTCAGTTTAATTACAGACAGGCAAATTGTCTCGGCTTAGTGTATTTACGTACGTTAATCTTTCATGAACGATAGTTACACCGCATAATGAAATAATAGGTATTTTTGGTAGGGTATTGTTATTGCCTCATTGTTGACAAATTTTCCAAAATATTATTTTTATTTTTAAAAATTCAAATTCTAAATTTCTTTATTTAGTTCTGTACCTATATTCTGTATTCTAAAACGATATTCAATTGGAATCGATTCGAAACGTAAGCCCCGTTTTCCTCTAGCTAATCCGCAAATTGAATTCCGTGTACATAACTCACCTATCTAAATAGTTAAAGACCATCTAATTCCGAGTGAGCAAACACAACATTACTTACAGTACAAAGTAATTCATGAATGCTAAGTACCTATCCAAACAGAACATCTCAAACAAACTGGAATCTTCAAATAGGCGTATGGGCCAAGCGTGAGTCACTAGTTAAATCTCGATTCCTCATAAATCCACGGCTACATTATACCGAGTTGCCCCAACAATGTCAATGGACCCCTGCCAACTGAAAAAATCGATATAACCTAACACCCGGCCCTTTTTTCCCTTCTAATTCGCAACGAAGGGACAACATGCCCCATGCGTATGCGCATATTATGCAAGTCAAGTAGCTGCTAAAATAGGGTAAGAAACTATTCATTACAGCCGTCTTATTTCTTTCTTTCTAAACGAATACAAGTAGGTAGGTATTTACGTCTGTAGGTGTAAACATTTCTTTTACCTAAAAGTTTATGGGATTCAAAACAGTTTTATAAATCATGAATTACAAACTTTTTTAGTAAACGATAATTTTATCTAATATGAGTCTTATGCAAAGTGATGTTTTATGGATAGGTACATAATTAAACAATGTAAATTTTTATGCTTTTGCTAAATAAACTAGGTATCCACATATTATTTTCACTATCAAAAGCCTATTATATTAATCATCCAAACAGGTATCTTGTTAGGTGCAGATAGCAATAAAAATTACTTCATCAGATCATTTCTCACAATTAAACAATTCGAGCTGCCTAATTGAAATTCGGCCCCGCAATATCCTGCTTAGGCTGGTATTTCATTAAAAATAACCGAAGCTAGTTTTGCCTTCGCGAGTAAGTTTCACACAGTAACTGCATTTTGTTTTAAATGTTATTGGTTAAACCTGTCCATTGGTTGCGTTAAAAATCGAGTGTCCCGTTATTGTTGAAGTGCAAATGCAGTTGCGGCAGCCAGTGCTACAAGATCCACATCCGTGTGATTTCGGTGCACTTCTTGGCTCGCTCGTCCTTTTTTGCTGCAGCATAAATTACATAGGCAGATAGGGTTCGTCCGGTGCGGCGCAAGTGTGCGTGCGCCTGTATGCGACGCGCGTCTCAAGGTACTTTTATAAATTATGAATGAAGTGTGCTTTTATAAAAAACGGTATATCGCTCGTTCGGCCGGTTTGTCTTGTAGCTACGTGATGCTGAGTGCAGATCCGGTGGCGTTTAGATAATCGATTCTTTGGTCTCGGAGGCGAATCGCTCGCGGCGATGGGCTCCCGCGCATCGTATCGCGTGATCGCCGCCTTCTATCGGAAGCCCTGTCGGAAACACGTCTTCCCCAAAACCGCAACAGCAATCTCCAATTTCCATTTTTATAACAGAATAATCGAATAATCCTTTGTTCGCATGTTTTGTGATCTCGATATAAATTATGCTAAATTGAGCCTGTGACTGGCTGCTCAACTTATTGCTTAGGCCATAAATGGTGCAGATATTTTTTATTGTGCCTGGAATTCATTGCGGTATTTATTTATAATTTAGTGGCATTCTATGCGGCATACAAGCGCTGGCGTCTACATGTCGCGTATCTAGGACATGGCTAGTAATGTGCACGCATTTGATATGTGATTTGCAGAAATCAATATTGAGTTATATTATGTGGAAAACTGATTTGAAAGCTGCGCTCGGCCCTCGGCCGTGTGTGAGTAGCACACTGCACGCTCACATGCGCGCCTCTTATCGAATGCAGGCAGGTGCAACGTGTAAAGGCAGCTTAAAAACACATTGGACTTTTTCGTAATTTAAGAGCGACCCAACTTGGCTTCTAATTAATGCGGTGGACCTTCTTATTTATTTAATTGATAAACTCAACCTTTTTAGAGATACAGTTCTGAACACGTTTCCCTTTATCTGTAGTGCTCGGGAACAAGTCTAGAAATTATATCTTTTATCCTCTAGATAATCTTCAAAGATCTTAAAGTACTAGATAAACTAAAAGCAATCAGCAGCCTTAAAGTTCCACGTTATTGTTTTATCCAACACTCGATATTTTTATGCCACTTACATCGAAAGTTTTTATTACTTAGATAAAGACCGTTACCGAGTTCCAACCAGAGGTAGATCCGTTTAATAATATAATCAATGTGAAACTTTATAATGGCCATGGTATACGATTTCGTCTCCATTGTCCAAAAAAGTTCATTCTGAGAACCAACCGGTTTAATTACAAAACGGGCCTTTTAGACCAAAATCCCTAGTACGATATTCGCAGCAACATAACAGTCACAAACCAGCCATTTTAAACCCCATAGTATTACTTATAGCATACTAGAAACTTTTTGGAATGTAAATTGTTACCGTCGACTTGCCGTCTCAGACGCTTTTATACTCATACGAGGCTTAAACTCCTCTTTAACTATGAGAAATTATTATTTCAGTTCATTGTGACTGAATTTAATAGGCTTATTACCACACTAACAATGAGATACATGTGTTTTATGATATTAAAATATGTGCTTTTGTACATTTTTGCTCAAACGAAAATATTTGTTACAAGTATTTGAAGTTTAATGATTTAGTTAATATTGTAGGTACATAGAACCTGTAGTAAAAAACCTGTATAGGTATTAAAGCTATTCATAGAATTCCAAGATCCTCATTTCATTCGAAAGAAAGGCATACCTACCTCTATCAATGGCGCTATAATTGATTCCCTTTGAAGAGATGGGACAAAAAATCGGGATCAATGGTCAGATTGCGTAATGTGACCAAACTGGATACGAGAGGAAGTGAGTGTAGTACCTCCATTTATGTTTTATGTATGAAACGACTTGGTTTCTTCAGTTTCGCTGAACCGCGCATCGGCTTGTTTGACATGGCGGACATTTGCAATCACTTTTGATTTTTTCTCGACCAAGGAGTCTGCGTACTCTTTGGTTGAAAACCTTTTTGGTATCCGAATTAAGTTTAACGACCTATTTGCTGTAATTGCCGATTAACTGCCTAAATACACATTTGTTTGGTATATTTACAATGTTGGATTTAATTCTACAATTGAAATAAATAGCAAAGGGTAAAATACCATTAGAATATTGGTTTCGAATGTAAGTAATTTACCTCCTAAACGCCTATTAAATGAGATGGATTCCCACTGATGTTTCGAAATCGCGATGGCAGTTGGAGAATGACAATTGCATTTGTGAATTGTAACGTTAATTTAAGTTTCCATTGTTTAGTTGCTGTCAATAGTGCAAATTTATTTAGCGCCTTTTTTGGTAAATGTGTCAGTTACGTAAAGCTAGGGTTGTCTCATTCACTATTATTAATGTTGTACATATAGTCATATGTACTGTTTTTATCTGTAACCATACTGTTTTGATAAATTTTATTAAAAATCTAAGAGATATTACGATATACACGATTCGCCTTAACTATATTTTTGTCCTGACATTCAAGAACTAATGTGATCTAATAATTATATTAAGACTCTGAAAAGGATTGGAACAATTATTTACTCAATTGACCGCCCCAATCAGCAAAATAAAGGTTCAATGTATGAAGATAACGCTTTATGGTTGGTACCTTAAATAAATGCATCGTCATGGCAACCCTACCTTCCAATAGTACGCAATACACGCGAGCGAGGATGACAGATGTATGTGGGTAGCATTTTAAGGCCAATTTGACAGATATGAATAACCATAAAGTTCGTATAGATATTCCGAAAATAATTAATACCCAATAGATAGGTAATGCACCTACGCGTTCTCGCTTTAAATTCATACATGTTTCTAGTAAATTGAAATGGCGTGTTGAACACACTCGTTAACTTGTCCCGTATAAGGTTGGGATTTAATAATCATTAAAATATTATGACATGTTTATGTGTTGTAAGTAGGTACCTAAGTTATCTATCATCGTGTATCCGTTGCTTTATTTATTTTGCGATATGACACTAGTTACGCCACTGCCCGTCAATTCGATTGCAGTTTCTATGTGATTTGGAAGGAATAAAGTTCTTCAGGGTTCAAGGAAGTACTATAAAAATGTGCTATGATTTATAACCTACAATACCATACGTCGAGTACTTATTGAATAAAAATGCGGAAATACTGAAACACAAAAGCAATCTAGTTCATATAAACATTCTGTGTACAATGTATTGATTGAAAATCAATTATGTATGAAGTACGGTTCCTTAATGATTTCTCAGTTCACAATATTACCTGTCAATAAACAATTTGTTATTTTTTATTTTAATAAGATCACTGCATGATTATCTTCAGCCGCGGATTGGTTCACACGAGTCGCAGAGAGATCGAGTTTAGATACGAAGCTTACAACGCACGAAATCTCAATTCAGTCGAATAAGTAGCTGAACAACCACAAATGCCTTATTATAAGGCCTTACGCTGCTAGCGGTGTAATGCATATTTAATGGCTCACACTACATCGGTTATTAGTATTAGATCCATATTCTAAGTTTCCAATCTGATCACGAAATAGTTTCAACTAGGTAACTTTGTAAAATAATGTTTATTGCTTGTCAAACCCGAAGCGTTTATACTTATTTATTTCTTCGAAATTCCTGAGGCAAAGGCTCTCGAAGCAGCTGTCGCGAAACGCAACAAAGAGATTCTGTATCGGCGTTGGCGGGACGGACGAAATGTCACCGAGACGTTTACAATCGGACGGTTCTTTTCTTCGCGAAGAATTCTTTGAAACGGGACGCTCTTTGTCATGTTACGCTCTGTGCCTCCCCCATGTGGGTAAAGAAACAATTGGGACTCAAAGGACAGTCGCTGGCAACACTCTCTATTGTCAGTTTTAAATGGCTAGGAGCTTTTGAAGGCTGGTAATTAAGTAAAACTATCAATGGAACAACAAATCATAAATATGTGTTAAGAAATTCTTAGTAAATTACTGAGAAACACCATAACTTAATAGAATTGATCGTATTATTTATTCAATGTCAAGCGTAGCTAAAACGATCACAGTATCAGAAAGTTGTGATAAAAACCGTCGCAGTTTCATCCGGTATTTTTATGTAATAGGATTGTTACAAAGTCTGCTACAGATATCATGTCATTCCTGATTTCATAAAACTATACTCACAAATTATTCGTAAACTGACGCATTAATTAGGACGCCATGTTGGTTCTAGATTCTGGGTTGAATCTAGCAAGAAGGTCGGTTACCAAAGAGGCGAGATAGGTGGCCCCCGCTTCGACTCAATTCGCCTCTTTACATTATGAACGGTGAGATGAAAAACACACTCCTGTTTCATTTATGATATTACAATGGCTAATTTTAGACCATGCCCAAAGAGTTCGGTTGGTTTATCGAACTCCTTTGAATGAATAAGCTTTTTATTGCCTCGTAAACTAGAATGCCTTTTAACTTAAAAATGATACTTGAATTGGAAATAGCTTACAATCTTTATATAGTACTTAGCTTTACTAATGTTTCTCTCTCGAAATAGTTTAAGATGAATATGTAATTGAGTCATTTTCGTAAAACAAAAACTCCAAACATGACCAAAACCACAAGAATACAATGTTCATTAAACTTAATAAATTCAGACCAATTTCGCTACACCACATAAATATTATGTATCAATCTGAGTTATTCGTGACTATTAGCAATTGATTGTGGTGAACATTAAACTCATACATGGCAACATTTTAATGTGCCGTATTTGCTACAGCTGTCAAAAGTGCGAATCGATTTTTCACGGCTTACATTTCCGTTCCTAAGCTCGTTAAGAAATAAATAAAAAGTAAGAATGCTAAATCTGCCAAGTTCGTCTCACTGTAATCAAAGCTCATATGGAAATAAATGCTATAATTACTAAATCACTTATAAATAACTATGCTCCGAAATATGTTAAATTGTTCAATTCATTCGTAAATGCTGTCAATTCTAATACCAAAACGTTAGAACCTTATGATTACTACACGTTTTTCGACTCCAAATTTCCATTAAGAATAGCGACGTACACAGTCGACGATTGTACATTAATCCAATCACTGTAGTAACAAATTAGTCTTGTAAGTAATTGATTACCGGCACATACAGCCGTGCCTTTATTAATGAGCATTTCATTATCAATGATAAATTCAGTTGAGGTGCGTACACATCTACCTAGCACGGCGCGGCTGAATCAATCTTTATCTTGTTACTTTTGGGTATAAATAATCAATTTTTAATAACAGTTGTAGCATTGGTATCTATAAAAAAAGTTTGTTTATTATTTATTCAGCATCCTTTCAGTATAGAATTTAAACTATATTAAAATCTAACCTAAAAAATACATGCATCATTTCCTTATTCAACTTCAAAGTATATTTATTGACTAATAGAATATTGTTATTGGTATTACTTGTTACAACTGTACATTGTAAACACGCCATTACAGTAGAGCTGGCTTTGCAGCAAATAAAAAGATAAATCAAAGCTAATTAGAATAAAAACGTCATCAATCAGTGGAAGCGTCAAAATAGCCGCGGGCACTCTGCTTATTCAGTAGTCGCCTTAAGTTTTATTTAATTGCTGGCTTCAGGCCTTAGGGTCTGTGCCCACTCCGCTAAAGACCTTAATCAGTGCCTTCAATGATGCGTCTTGCCTTTACAAATGTCATCATTTAAATATACAAGCATTTTTTAAGTCGGACAGTTACAATATGGGTTTTAAAAATGTTATTGTGAAAAGTGAGGGTATTAGTTAGGTGTGTTAGTGAATGATCATGCAAACTATCCGTGGAGGCATGCTCTACCCATTACAATAATAAGTGGGACACTAAACTCTTATCAATAATTTGGCAATCGATAATCAATCAGGCGCCGGCCGTATCGCGCCTCAAATGTAGAATTCAATTGAATATTTTAACATCGTAAAATAATACGTGTTTACAAGCAATTGTAGCAACAAATTCGATGAATTAGTTAATTTAGAAATTCCAGGGATTGTTAACTTTTTTTGTAAACAATCACTTTTTCAGGGGATGTTTGTAATGACCACTGTTTCGTTTTCTACCTGACACGTGGGGTGTTGTTGTCTCTATCTTTCTGGGTCTTTAGAAGGGGAGGGTGGATCCTTTTCGCGTATCGAGTATCAACCCTCATTCTTTGACAGGATGTCAGTAAAAATCTGGTTACGATGTTTTTGTCCTGAGTTTTTATTTAACCTGGCTCATTGTTTAGAACCCAGTGACAATAACTGACAGACGTGGTGTCTGCTTGTATCTTATTGGTTTTTCCTGTAAATAACTGAATAACCCAATTCGTTTCGCTTCAGCCATGTTAATTCATTCCGCTATACTTTCTAGAAATAATTTAGTTTCGTCACAAAATTTCTGTCACGTATTCACAATGGAAAATAACTATAATGCTATAATTTTCTAGATAATTAATATAAAAAAGTTTATTCGAATGCCAGTCAAACCTCATTTCGGAGCTTGTTAAAAAAAGAATAACGTAAAAGCGCCGTATACCGACCGACCTCCTGTATCCGACCATTTTGGTTTTTTCCCTCCTAAACTTATAAATTTCACGTTAAAGTTATGAATTTGCGCTCAATTAGTTCATAAATTTATATTACATTATAAGACAAAATTTGGTTTAGATACGTTAACAGCAAATATCTCATTTGACCGAAATCGTCGCAAGGGAATTTTTTTGGACAAATCGGATCCGAAAAAAACATAAATCGGCGTAAACGAAGATCTGGATTATTTTGAAGAAAACTTTGCTTAATTCGTAGTATTTTTGCATCATATCATTTATTGGTTTGTTGAGCACCGTTGATATCAATCAGCAAGTAATATTTGCGTATTTTATTCAAAATATCAAGCAAATAATAATGGTCGGAATCTGGTCCTCTATAAAATGAGTACGTTCCGAATACCGACCACTCTGGTCGGATACAGGATTTTCGTACTTTGGGAATAAAGCTTTTTTTCATTTGTTTGATGAGCTTTGAGATTATTTCATATTAACTTTCTTACTCTTAAGACTATTCTTATTTTAAAGACCTGTATCCGACCAATACTAACTATTATAGTTTTTTTGTAAAAAGTGTCTAAACTTTGACTTTTAATTCTCAAAACGTGTCATTACGTCTAACATTGAATGTTTTGAATGCTTACTATTTAGTCATGTTAAACAGATATAATTACTTTTTTGCTATATTGTTATATTAGTCAATTGTCAATAATGTAAAAAAGTACTAAAAATATGTAGATATGTTAAAATTTAAAATTTTATTACGAAATAATATGATTGGTCGGAATCGGGACACGATTTAATCACCATGTACCGGTATCCGTCCAACTTAAGAACCTTTGGTTTCTTAGTACATGGATCAGTCTGCATGTGTTAGTTTCAGGTGTTTAGTGCATACATCTATTATATATTACATATATTAACCCCTGTACTACCCTAACGGTATAGGGATATGCTATTGTTCGCCACCTTGAACGATCCTCATAAAGATCTCGTGTGTCTTCTGTTCCTTTCCCTATGTAAACCCACTTTGAGAAGATCATATTTAGATCAGCATAACTTCTACGTGGCCTGCCTCATCCAGCGCTACCAATCTAAGTTTTGTAAATATTTTCGTAGCCTAGCTTTCATGCATCCTCTCCATTTGCCTAAACAACCTTAACATTCTTTTTGATATTTTCACCATCTTCTTTAATACGGCATCATTCACGCCTTCATTTATTGCCTTACCCTATCACATAATCTTCTATTATGTACATATTTTGGTAGGAACCTGATCTGTATTGCATTATGCTACCGTGATACTTTTTTCCAAACCCAAAATTCAGTACCGTATATAAAAGTAGGAACCAGAACGGCTTTTTTGAATCCACTCTCAACCAGCGACCAGTCATCAAACTATCTTAACCCCGTTTGTCATATTTCCCTATTTCAGTCTCTTCCCCGCTCTATATGACCTTCACCATATCTAGTCAACATTGCCAAATATACCAGATTCTCACTTTTTTACTTGTTCCACTTCCTGATCGTTCACTTCTTATAGAGATTCTGACATACTATCCTGTCTTCCTAAAGCATTCATGATAATCAACATACGCTTCGCTAATGGGATGAGCAGATACTATCGCTCGTTACCTTGAACGATCCTGACAATCTCTCTGGCTTCGTTTACGCCCATTCACCGTCTCATACCAGCTCTTTTGTTGCCTTGAAAGCGAACAAGGGCAATACGGTATAAGTTTAGGTATGGAGTGACTGTTCGGTTTCGCAGAAGAGAAGGTGACAAAGATGAGGCCCTTCAGCTCTCACAAGAGTGTTATTTGTCAGCCACCTGGATGTTTCAAAAAAAGTTCCACAATTGCTTACGCCATGCAACGCTCTAGTTTCAATTCCACTCCATGACCATCATAAAAAGCTGGTTTTTAGGTCTACGGCAATGAATGTTCTTCTCGACCCTACATATCAAGTCAATTCATAATGAGAGAGGGACTACGCCACTTTGGTACTGACGCTGGTCTATGTGTTAAGGCCGCGACAAATAAATTTTACCTACGAAATATTCGCAGCATGATTTGCTTTGTCAACAACAATAAAATATCGATTTTTTTTAAGAAATTTACAAGCAGGTAGCATACTTATTACGGGGTTATATTAAAGGCTTGATTTCTTTCGTTTTGTGAGCATAGAAGGTATTTTAGCAGGCGAGATACGGCTGGTCGGAATCAGGCACCTCAGTGGTCGGAATCAAGAACGGCAGGCGTCAGCCGGTCGGTAAACAGAGCTCTCGGTATTAATCAAGTTTTTTGAGTTTGATACCAGATTTAGGTAAGAAAAAGGCAAATTTGATATTTTTCTTTGTGATTTTATGAAAGTAAATATCGTAATCTTTTTAAAGAACGTTTTATATTATTATACTTTAAACATTTTCTTTATCTTTTTTGTGATTTACGTAGTCAATTCTATCAGTGGTCGGTATACGGCGCCTTTGCGTTACTTAGAGAAGTTCTATTACTGGCCATCATTCCAACCTTATACCAATATTAAGAGAAAATTACACACATCACTATACGATTGATTATTCGAATAGCGTTCGAGTTAATGATGCGATAACCAAACTCTTTTACATATCTAATTTATAGGAACCGATACCTGTAAGGCATTCGTTCGATTAGACAGGAAACGTATTCGAATAAGGCAGGTCAATACTATCAATTTGTTTCCGATAGTTTTTTAAATCGATTTTGACCTACAAAGTTATTGCCTAAGTCCGACTACAAACACTAATAGGTACACGCGTACACATGACTTTCCACAACTCATTGCTATAATACGAAAAGTAGGTGAATTGTAATAAACCTTTTTGGTCATACGACAAGCTTACTTTAATACGTGTTCCTACAGATATTTCGTAACATCCAACATATTAATTACAAGTAACCTATTTGGTATGAAAATCGATACTTTACTGCATTGGACAGTACTTTTAAGGCGGTCAATCATAACCACACTTCCTTCCGATGCCATACGAGTAGAATCTTTTTAGTTTCAAACCTCCTTGGCAGAAAAAAAGTAAATTCAATACGGCTTTCGGCCTTCAATATATTGATTCCGAACTGTAAATTGTTTAATAACCAAACAGTTAATGAGCCAAATGGCGACTTTTGTTCCATTATACATATGTTGATATTTCAATAAGGGCTGTTTGACTCGAATTGTAACTGTCATAAACCAGCAAAACTAGTTGGTTAAAACAGCCCTTTATTTATGCCATGTACGGGTTTATTCGAAGGGTCAATCCAACCCACAGGGATACAGAATTAAAATCGAAACTCGTAAAAAACTGAACGGGTATTCGACTCTTGTCATTTATTTGACGCATCCTTATCTATCAACATCTCGGTAGCAAATCGACTTCCATTTTTCATCGGCATTGCCCACCGAGAACACAAAAAGTTCGTGTCTTAGAGCTCTTATTTTGAAAGCTGAACAAAACGCAACTTTTTGATTTAATCCGTCTATGTGATTGATGTTTAAGTGATGTGGGCACATTCCTTTGTTAGTGTAAAGCTGTAAACTGAACTAGTATGCTTCGTACTTTTATTTGTAAGCAAGCTTATGAATTTTAATAATTCGTTCTCAATAAATAAAAAAAACTAAGTATCTTTGTAGTACAATTGAGTATCGGAGAGAATTCGTAGAATAAAAAAACGTAATACTATTAGGGCTACAAAAGCTAATATATCGTTAAGCTAGTGCGTTGCTAGACGCGACCTGAGGGCTGCAGCTTCGGCGGCGGGGGCCGAGAGCCATCGCGCGTCACCCCTGCACTACACGCGACCCCTACATTCGCTCGACCTACATTAACGTACACTAAAACCGTTACTAATGTCTCAACAAGATCGATAGTATAGACAGTTGTGCAAATACTGCTTTGTGTCAGGATTATCATCTTAGCGCGACGAAAGATACATTAGGTGCGCACAAAAGATGATTTACACCGCACCCGACTGAGCCGATTATTCTTTCTTCCAGGTGCTGTCATCGGGTAACTTCGAACTTAGGATAAAAAGTTTTACGAACTCCTTGGGGAGATTAAATAGTGGCCAGTGCTGTGATGGTTCTTCGTCTAGTGAGGGGCCGTGTTTGGCGCCGTGCAGGACTAAATTCCGTGTGTGCCTCAAGATCTACCAGGCGAACATCGACACGGTGTCGCCGTGCACGTTCGGCGACCTGACCACGCCCGTGCTGGGCGGCAACTCGCCCGACATGGCCAACGCCAACGTCTCCGGCTTCAGCAACCCCATCGTCTTCCCCTTCGACTTCACGTGGCCGGTGAGTACCACTCCACCCTTTCTATGCATAGACAATAAGCTATTATAACCACAGTTGTGTGCTTAAAGATATTTCATTATTATTATTGTATGTGTATTCGTGTGTAGCTCAATAATATCCCCCGCAGGCTAGTTAAGAACCTGTCGAAATCAAAATCAATGGCTCGCATTAAAAAGAAGCATTAGGTGGCAACCCTTTGATCTATAAATCACTCTCGGGCCCAAATGGTGGCCCGGGGCTCCGCTGCGGAGGCGCCCAAATTACCAATTGATATTCTGACAGAGGAGAACTATGGAGCGCCTAACGAGAGCCTTGTTTGTCGCTCATTTGAGCCGACGCGCAATGACCATGCTTTCAATGGACGGATGAAGTGCCCACTGTTTGCGAGCATTGACGTGTTATTAGGGCCCAACAGACCTATCCAAAAACTATCGAGGTAAATATTTCATCTCGGAGGCGATTAGAGCGCGGATAAATGTCGTAATTACAACTATTTGTCCATCAATTCCACTTCTCAAGGGTCGGCCACAAACAAGAGGCGTCGCGAGTGAGATCGCCCCACCTTGTGGACAGAGTTCGAGTGCTGTTTGCGTTCTGTTTAGCGGCCCTCTTCAAATGTTGTACCGTCTGGTAATGCTTAAGCAAACAGTCCTAAACTTGCACAAGCGTCGTCCATCTGTGGAACGTGACATTTGGCCGCGACAGGTACCAACGGGTGAAACTGTGACCAACTTTTTTATTAGCGCCATATTGTTCGGATGCGCGCTTCTCGGATGCCGCCATGATCGTTCCGAATGAATTGTCGCTAAATTGGTGTTTCCTGCTTTTTAAATAGAGTCCTGTTACATCCTTGTGTCACGATTAATTCGGCGAAAGATACGCGAAACGATCCCTCGGATGGACGGCGAGGGTATCGATAGCCCATACGCGAGGGGCATCTCTGACATCGGATCCCAAAGCTCATCTGGCGCATGCCGGCGCAGATGTCGCGGACCTCGCGTGAGACTTCGTGCTCGCCGAGGCCTCTACATTATGCAGAGCCCACTGCGGCGCGACGTGAGTGAAGTGTGTTCGCATAATGTTTGCTCGCAACGAGGTCACCGCCTCAACAGCGCCGACCCGCGAGTGCACGTACCGCGCCGCGGAGATGAAGGGACGCGGCGTCGTGACGCGAGCAGGTGAGCGGCGCTGCATTTTAGCCAACACTTGCATCCAGTATCACAATATTTTGAAACGCGATCCCTTTCCGAGCGAGCGCATCTCGCGACCGGATAACGGCGCGGTGTGTGTTACTTAGCACCGCCCTGTCCCATGGCTCCGATCTCACCTGCCGATAATAGGTCGCCGCCATATTAATATCGCCGACAGCATCGGATAGTGAAATCACGGCGGGCACAGCGTCGCGTTAACGATGCATAGAAACCATTTATCACGCGTTACGAGATGGCTCACTCGAAAAGAAATCTCATTTGTATGCAGCCGCTCGCTCTTACTCATTTGTTAGTCTCGGACAATTTCTGTTGGTAAATCTGACTTTTGATATTGTAATGAGCGCTCATAGGCCGTTAGACACGTGACAACGCCGAGGCGGAGGAGCAATTATGCAGCGAAAGGTTAGGCCGGTCGAGGGCACATCTCGCGCAGGCAGGGGCCGCCCCGAGGCCCGTTAGTCCCTCGCTCTGCCACTGACGTAATTGGGTCCTTGCGGCGCCACACCTGCCGATCTCCAAGGGTTAAAATGTCAAATTGGACTTCCTTTCGTCCTCCTTGGCCCGCTATGCCGCCAAGTACAGGTTCCATCTATTTATAGCCAACATCCCGCTTCGTGGGCCACTCATCGATCGCATTGTTCCCACTTATCTTGATGACTGTTCATCTTGCATTGTTGTGGTACTTTGAGATAAAATCCGGCCAAAAGTTAATTCGGTCTTACATAATTACGCCCGTGTTTGTGTGATGTTTTGTTCCAATACCGATGTATCGAACTCTAGATTAATCCTCTTCAATAAATAACTCTCCTGGTCTAATAAAAATATGATCTCAGTGATGTATTATTAAATTAACATGTAAACCTCAGTAACAGCTAAAACAAAACATCTGTTTCCAAAGACCATTGTGGTGTAAAATGAAGTACTTCAACACTCGGTCGTATGGCGCTGGATAAAAATATAAACAATTGTATTTATTTATGTATGTCCGCGTGAGATGTGAACTGGAGCGTTCACTCAATTAAGGCTAATTAATACAAATAAAAGTATTTTGTGTGTTTTGAGCAGTAGACGACTGTCGTTGGAACTGCTCGGCGCGGCAGGGGGTACGCGCGCTGCGAGCAACTTCTGTTTAATGCCCCGGCTCCAGTGTTAGAGTACCTAATTTATGTTCCAACACCCATATTAATATCTCGTTATGAGCTCGTGAAGACGTTGATACACAATTTATGGGAGAAATCTAATTGAAATTAAGTTCTTATAAAACGAATATTCTAGTTGATGGAGCTTACGGCTAATTAACAGGTTTAAGTTTTAACTGTAGGTTTATAATATGTAATGTATTCGTAAATAATATCAATTACATGTTGTTAATGTTTGAATTTGGGCCTAATCATTGGAAACGGGTGTGAATGTATTTCATTAATAAAATATGTAGATGATTAAACAAACTACAGTTGTTCCTAGCACGTGCCACTATTTATAACATTAATAATTATGAAATTATCAAAAGCCTAATAGGTAACCACCTGTGCTTGATTCACTCCAATCTATTATTTAGATATTATATAAAAAACGGACTTGTCACAAATATTTCGCAACCAGATCTCGCACTGTTACCGCTCACAAATCTGTGAGTGTGTGTGTTTATAAAACATTTTGAAACAGCTATGATTAATGCTAGCGTGTGTTCAAGTTAAGACACATGTCTTCTGAGGCGTGCGCCGTAACTAATTCGAAAGATAGTTACTTATTTTGCATATTTCGTTTGGCTTCACGCTCCAGATAGAGCGCTTAGCATACGCCGTCGCCCGGCACTTCACCGAACGGCCAGCGTCATGTCACTTAAGCCGCTTCGGTGAAAAACGGCACCCACGATGACGTCTGTTCGATTCCAATTTCAAAACAATAAACGGTATCAACCACAAGACTGTCGCACGTCCATTGTCTGCCGTGTGAACGCAGGCGACGTTCTTGTATCCCATAATTCTCTATTAGAAAGTAATTAACAATACGTATCACGTCGCATGAAAAGCACGACCGAGCCGAAACACGAAAACTCGATTCGAACATTTAAATCGGTAATTATGATCGAGTTGTAATCGCCGATGCGCATTTGTATTCGGGGCTCGGCCCGCTCGCTCCCAACGTAGGAATATTGTCCACGAAAAGCGAAAAACAAGGATCATCGCTCGCTTAATGCTCGACACAGGCGGAGACTAGACAATGTTTCCCTCACTCGCCGACGCACGCCCTTACAGAAGCCACTTCCGCGAGAGTTTTTATCGAAGCGCTCTTAATAATTTCCTTTAATTCCCAGCCGCGGCCGAGCGCTTTAAAAATACAACCCTCGCATCCGCTTCTTTTAATAAAGTCGCGGCACCATGGAGCACTTCTTTCGTCTCTCATCAATCCTTTCTTCGTTTGACGACGCGGTGAAGTAATTAAAAAACCGTCGCTACTGCAAATCGTGTCACAATTCAGTTTCATAAGCTTCAAAATTAAACAAACGGAGCGTTCATAATTGGCGCGCGTTGCATTGTCTGTTCGGAGCGAGTGCACAGCTATTCAAAGGCATCAATTAAAAATGGTCGCTTTTCTCGAGTGCGCTCCTAAAACAACAATATAGAGCTGAGCGGACGATTATGGGCTTAACGCCGGCCAAGTGCTGAAACAACAAGCCCCCATCGGCATTCGGAGATCGTGTGGACTGATTGCTCATGGGCGAGGAGATGCTGAAGAAATGGCCCATCAATAGACGCGGCTTATGGCGCTGCGGCCGCTAAAGACAACACTCCGACCAATGAACGGTTTACGATGAGCATTTTGACATGTTAACTGCTCGTCTCGACGCATTTACGACTCTTAATAAAACCATCGAAACCCAATTTTTTGTCACCATATTAACATAGGAAAGTTGAAGTAGATAATTCGCAAAGGACATAATCATCATACGGATCCCCATAGTGAAGCGTCGTTGAATTTAGCCTCGTCATTGTTTGCTCGAAATCCGTTCCGTCTTCGGTGTGACTTTCCACTTTTATTGCTCCGAATCGGCGCATTGCGTTCTCACGTATCGTAAGGGTCGCTTTCAAAGCTGCAATGATAGAATTCTTGGCGTTCCGAACTTATTCCTTGCGCCTGGATTCTCGGAACGGACGCGGCCCGCTGCGAGCGTCTATCGGAACTATATTCGCCTCTATTTCGATATCACACGCGATTAGTATGTGCAGAGTGCGCCACATTACGTGCGAACACTTCGACGAATTTATGTTCACGTCAAAGGCCATTCAGACCAGTATGGGAACCAACGGTGGGATCGCGAGCGGATGTCTCATCGGTGACAGATTTAATCTCGCGATTGAAGATTCAAATCGGGTTTGGGAATGTTTCTAGAGGCCCAGCGATGCCCGAGATTGCTCGGTTATGACTGCATAGCGCTCGTAAAGTGTTTTGGTCAGATGATTAGCATAGTGTAGAAGAAATTCGTGGCTGGAATACGAAAGCGACTAGTTACTCTTGTGCTGTTGTCCTCATGTTGTTGGAATCGGAATCAAATGTAGATGAGGCATTTGAATACAGTGTCAGGTTGCGTGGGGCCAGCGCTCCACCAGAGCCGCGTCACACTTTAATCTGCGGAGTGATGGGATCATCGGATTGTTTATTTTTTGGTGCGGTGTCGGTTACTTGGGCTGACCCTTCTCAGCCCTTATCCCGGCGAGATCTCGAGCGCCGCGGACATCTCCCAAATTCATTATCTGTTGATCGTTTTACTTTTAATTCTTATGCTTCATTCAAATCGTTCCGTTGTTTATGGCCGGCATTTTCGTGCTTGGGATGCCATTGAGCCGCCGCCGAATCCTCGTGAAATCCGCTCGAGATAATCGCCCTTCACGTCGCCTATCGCTCTCGGGAGACGAATTCCTCGTTTGGTGCAGTTTTTTCGCGTCCCCGTAATTGAGGGCCATAAATTATGTGCCTCTGAATCACTCACTCTTTCGGACATCTCGAGCCTGCCACTGTTCTGCGCGGCGTGAGGTTTGTCGGTGCCGCTGCCGAGGTGCGTTGTTTTAATATCTAACGTTAGCTCTGTTATTAATCGTGTCATAATGGTCTCGTACATGATTATACAAGTCTCGGTGGTAATGAGATGCGATGAGTAATCTCGTGTGAAGCGGTTTTAAACGAGTCTAATTTATTGCTTATCCTTTCATTCAGGCGGAGCTCGAACTCGGCACATTTTTGTCCAAATTTATAACGTCGTGTTATTAAAATTTTTCGCTGACATGCCTGCCCGATTTTGTCAGATAAAATTCGGTAACGACTCGTCTTATCGCATTCGATCAGTGAATCACCGGCGTCGTTTGGATCGGTGGCCCTGAATGGGTTAGGATTAACGATGTCTCCGTTTGCATAGAGCATCCGACCCGCAGCACGACTGGGGCCGGCCCTTGAGGTCTCGCAACTCGTGGCAACCCGATCGAGGGAGATAGTCGCCGCCGCCGCGCAGGGCTGGAGGGCTGCGGCACGCCTCGGCACGGTCGCGTTGGCAACGGGCCTACTTAGCATTCACCGATGCGCGTGTAATGTCGCCAATAAACATCGACCTCCTCTGCCGATTGTGGGAGAATATTCGTGCAGGAAGTCCCCGTTCTCAGGCCAGTCGACGCCTTCAGAAAAAACGCCATCTCGCCTTATAAATATGGACATGATTCATGGCGTGTCAACGAACCGAAATAGAAGATAACATTAAATTAAAAGCTGTGCTAATGCGATTTGGAACCTGTTCGCGTGCGTCGCTTTGCATACCTCTGAATGGCCGTGCAGCGAGGAGCGCAGCCTCCGGAGCCTCCGCCGAGTGTGAAATATGAAATCACGACTCCTCACGCGGCCGCCTGTTTGTGTTCCAAATAGTTCTCGTTTCGAAACGCTGCCTTTTTCATTTGGGCTCGACTTTCTTTCCGATATCATCGCGCTTCATGTGAACAGCTTAAGGTGAGGCAGCGTAAACTAGTTTCGATAAGAACGCTCGTTTTTTCATGCAACTATTGTCAATTGTGCCAATGGGTAAAAAACTACAAATGTAAGGAGCCGGTAACTGTAAATCGATAACCTATTCCTGCGAGGGCCGCTTTTAAAAGTAATCGAACGAATGGCGAGGCGCTTTAAAGGTCAACAAACATAAATAACATGTTTTCTATGGACACAATTTATGCCTTGAAAAGTAAACTCCAAGAAAAGTGTAGTGAGACATAGTACTTATATAGAGCTAATATTGACAAAATGTAGGAATCTTTTGTTCACGTTCTATTGTGAAAGACAGGTCGTTTGCCGGCCGATCGAGATGTCCAAACTCCTTGCATACTTGTGCATGTGAACACAATATCGTCGTTCCCACGACAGAAACACTTATGCCATACTTTGTGTCTTAATTAACCGTTTATTGTGTAATAAATTGTCCAAACAATCAACCAGAGTATAAAGCATAGCCATAAACGGTCCTGGTAATATTAATAAATATTAATAATCTCAGCTTGGTCTAACTCCTTTCCGGTTACGAAGAATTTAATAGTAATTCATAACATAGACGAAACCTAATCGATTTTCTTAAGGATACAAGTTTGTATTTTGTAAAACATCGCATTTATTGAGATGTTCCTTAAGGTTTCCAAGATATAGGAAACCTAAGTTCTATTCTCCGTAAAATATTAACGTACGTATAACCCATCCACGCAACTTGATTCAAACAAAATGGCCGGTAGTAAAAACAAACAAAGATTTAGCGAAAAGCGCCATTAATGTGTCAAAATATCTCAAATAAAATGTCACCAGTCGCAATAAACACATAATCTTATGAATGGAGCGACCAGAAGCTCGTAAAATTGGATTGTAATAAATTTGAATATGATTACTAACCTTTTTCAATCGCTTTGTGTTATGTGACACACTTATGGCTACTGGTTTTGATACGGAACCCTTAAGAGGATTTGGTTGTGGACAAATATTGGATAAAAGCATCAGTTTTATTTAGGAATAAACTTTAATTATCCCGTTCCATCAAAAGTGATATTTTTATTATGATAACGCAAAGGCGCCGTATACCGACCACTGATAGAATTGACTACGTAAATCACAAAAAAGATAAAGAAAATGTTTAAAGTATAATAATATAAAACGTTCTTTAAAAAAGATTACGATATTTACTTTCATAAAATCACAAAGAAAAATATCAAATTTGCCTTTTTCTTACCTAAATCTGGTATCAAACTCAAAAAAACTTGATTAATACCGAGAGCTCTGTTTACCGACCGGCTGACGCCTGCCGTTCCTGATTCCGACCACTGAGGTGCCTGATTCCGACCAGCCGTAACTCGCCTGCTAAAATACCTTCTATGCTTACAAAACGAAAGAAATCAAGCCTTTAATATAACCCCGTAATAAGTATGCTACCTGCTTGTAAATTTCTTAAAAAAAATCGATATTTTATTGTTGTTGACAAAGCAAATCATGCTGCGAATATTTCGTAGGTAAAATTTATTTGTCGCGGCCTTAACACATAGACCAGCGTCAGTACCAAAGTGGCGTAGTCCCTCTCTCATTATGAATTGACTTGATATGTAGGGTCGAGAAGAACATTCATTGCCGTAGACCTAAAAACCAGCTTTTTATGATGGTCATGGAGTGGAATTGAAACTAGAGCGTTGCATGGCGTAAGCAATTGTGGAACTTTTTTTGAAACATCCAGGTGGCTGACAAATAACACTCTTGTGAGAGCTGAAGGGCCTCATCTTTGTCACCTTCTCTCTTCTGCGAAATCGAACAGTCACTCCATACCTAAACTTATACCGTATTGCCCTTGTTCGCTTTCAAGGCAACAAAAGAGCTGGTATGAGACGGTGAATGGGCGTAAACGAAGCCAGAGAGATTGTCAGGATCGTTCAAGGTAACGAGCGATAGTATCTGCTCATCCCATTAGCGAAGCGTATGTTGATTATCATGAATGCTTTAGAAAGACAGGATAGTATGTCAGAATCTCTATAAGAAGTGAACAATCAGGAAGTGGAACAAGTAAAAAAGTGAGAATCTGGTATATTTGGCAAGTATGTTGACTAGATATGGTGAAGGTCATTATAGAGCGGGGAAGAGACTGAAATAGGGAAATATGACAAACGGGGTTAAGATAGTTTGATGACTGGTCGCTGGTTGAGAGTGGATTCAAAAACGGCGTTCTGGTTCCTACTTTTATATATGGTACTGAATGTTGGGTTTGGAAAAAAGTATCACGGTAGCATAATGCAATACAGATCAGGTTCCTACCAAAATATGTACATAATAGAAGATTATGTGATAGGGTAAGGCAATAAATGAAGGCGTGAATGATGCCGTATTAAAGAAGATGGTGAAAATATCAAAAAGAATGTTAAGGTTGTTTGGGCAAATGGAGAGGATGCATGAAAGCTAGGCTAAAAATTACGAAAATATTTACAAAACCTAGATTGGTAGCGCTGGATGAGGCAGGCCACGTAGAAGTTATGCTGATCTAAATATGATCTTCTCAAAGTGGGTTTACATAGGGAAAGGAACAGAAGACACACGAGATCTTTATGAGGATCGTTCAAGGTGGCGAACAATAGCATATCCCTATACCGTTAGGGTAGTACAGGGGTTAATATATGTATATATATAATAGATGTATGCACTGAACACCTGAAACTAACACATGCAGACTGATCCATGTACTAAGAAACCAAAGGTTCTTGAGTTGGACGGATACCGGTACATGGTGATTAAATCGTGTCCCGATTCCGACCAATCATATTATTTCGTAATAAAATTTTAAATTTTAACATATCTACATAATTTTAGTACTTTTTTACATTATTGACACTTGACTAATATAACAATATAGCAAAAAAGTAATTATATCTGTTAAAAATGACTAAATAGTAAGCATTCAAAACATTCAATGTTAGACGTAATGATACGTTTTGAGAATTAAAAGTCAAAGTTTAGACACTTTTTACAAAAAAACTATAATAGTTAGTATTGGTCGGATACAGGTCTTTAAAATAAGAATAGTCTTAAGAGTAAGAAAGTTAACATGAAATAATCTCCAAAGCTCATCAAACAAATGAAAAATAGCTTTATTCCCCAAAGTACGAAAATCCTGTATCCGACCAGAGTGGTCGGTATTCGGAACGTACTCTTTTAGAGAGGACCAGATACCGACCATTATTATTTGCTTGATATTTTGAATAAAATACGCAAATATTACTTGCTGATTGATATCGACGGTGCTCAACAAACCAATAAATGATATGATGCAAAAATACTACGAATTAAGCAAAGTTTTCTTCAAAATAATCCAGATCTTCGTTTACGCCGATTTATGTTTTTTTCGGATCCGATTTGTCCAAAAAAAATTCCCTTGCGACGATTTCGGTTAAATGAGATATTTGCTGTTAACGTATCTAAACCAAATTTTGTCTTATAATGTAATATAAATTTATGAACTAATTGAGCGCAAATTCATAACTTTAACGTGAAATTTATAAGTTTAGGAGGGAAAAAACCAAAATGGTCGGATACAGGAGGTCGGTCGGTATAACGGCGCTTTTACGTTAATTGGTTTTACATTATTATAAGGTTACATAAACATATTGTTTGAAGTAGCATGCGAAATTCTTTATGTATTTATAACTTATTCTCTCAAATAACACAATAGCAAAATTGTATATGTAGTCTACGAATAGGTATGAAGTTAAAAACTATTCCAATTGTGAGATTTATCCCACAAAATCGAGATAGATTTTCTTTAAACATACATTGTTAGTACAGATTTGGAATTAAAACAATGTTGTATAACATACACTATGATCTACTCGATGTGTAAATTAAGCACCATCTCACAGTCCAAAGTAATATACAACATAATGACAATAAGATACTAAACACAATTTGTATTTATAGAATATTTCATACACATATGCGTTTTCAATCTACATATTAATAAATATACTAGAAATTCCAGCAAAAAGGTGATAACGTGAGACAATTCAATTTCTAGTTGCTTCACCAACCATACTGAGTTGTCAATCAATCAATTGAAACGCCATCACTGGGCCCATGCAAATGAACCATTGTGTCATGTAAATGATGTGAGTAAATACTCAATGAGGAGGTGTGTTGCACTTCAATTACTATTACCTATCTAATTGTAGTTTCCAATCACTAATTCTTATTTATTTACGACTCCGACCAGACATTATTCAATAAAGTTTATATTGTGTGGGTGTAGTTTATTGATCAATTCATTCTAGATTGCCTGATTGATAAAAGTAAGTTGGTTTTAAGTTAATAAGCTAAAGATGAATATTCATAAACACCATAGAGCAGTTTATAAATAAACCGCATTTAAAATCTAATGTATAAATTAGTTATCAAACACTCATGATGTTATTTATCTAAACGACCGCAAGTGCTCCTAAAGCACTCGTATAAGAAACATAAATTCCATTGAAGCGAGCCGTGAACATCTGTCCCTATCCAAGTAACCTGCTCAATCACACATACGCCCTCCCTGTCCCTCTAATCAACCCATTCGTATGTATGAAAGAGTGGCAGCACCCGCATCACGCCAGGTTTCACAAGTGAAGCATGAATCAGGCTATTTGTTTGTGACCAAACTATATCCGTCGTCGGAACAGCTGTTCGGGAATGGCGACTCATTCTGCTTCTTGGCGACATGTGCTCCTTTAATCAAACGTTTAATCATTCATTGGCTAACCCGCGTATTGAGTTACGTAATGGGATATTCGTGATGATATGGCATATTTTGATCTCTTTAAAATACAATTATTGTTTATATAACAGTATACAATACTTAGTTCATACTTCGTTTGAAGCATGCTCATTAGATTATTTAATTAATCAAAACAGATCCTGATATCTCGAATTTCATATTTCATTGTTTGTTTTTACACATAAAACATTCATAATAGCAATTTCAAGTTCTAAGAAAGCACTTATCTTAAAGGTATCCCATTTCATACGTTTAAAAACATGGAAGCTTCCATCAGAGTTTCGCTTGGGATTTCGTGCAATTAAACTTCGATTACGCCAGCAGCTTTGTTCAGGATGTAATTATTAACCCGTATGGCGGGCACTCGCTTAACCTGCCTCCGAAGTTGTTCGTTTCCTCGCGATTAAGTCGATCCGTGCGTAAATTATACCTATTCTTATTGTAAGGTTTAGCTAACCTCCATATTTAGGTATGAGCATAACACTAACAAGCATGTAAACGTGTGACCGAAGAATGAACTATGAATCGGAGTCTGTAATCGCCCAACCGGTTTCCGAACGACGAGGTAGTTATCTCCAGTATCCTTTATGTGCGTGTTTTATTAAAAGTTCATTTCGGAAATTGCCTAATGCCAACGGAGTTCTGTACCTGGCTGTGCGATAGCCGCGGGATTAGCATAAAAAGCGAACATGCAATACTGAATTCGTTCAAATGGTGGACCGGGGCCAATTTTCGCAGGGCACCACATAAAAAACATGTTATTTGAAAACGACAGTCGGCGCCTCAAGGATTGTTGACACCGTGTTATCTCCGTAATCGTTCTGGACTGCCGTTTCGTCTCCCAGCAAACAATGTTGAGTCAACACCACTATCTGATAGTGACTCCGTTCCAATTTTCCTATATTTTTTGTTGAGGATGAGCCATTAACACTAGGCCATATTGGGCCGTGGTGGCCGCGGCGTGGCTGCGACCTTATGTCCAGGCACTAGGGCCCATTATCCCCTGTCCCTGCGGCCGTTCATGTCCTTCTCGCGTACCAGTCGTATTTTTTATTCTTGAATATTATTTTTATAACGTAAATGATTCCGCTGCGGCCATCTGCATGCTCGCAGAATCACCTGTCTATCATGAGGATAATTTATGTAGTGATGTGGCCAGGTAGTCCTCAAATATGTCGACTATTCGTCCTGTTGCCTTAAAATGGGATAAATTATCCCTATCCGTCTGCTTAAATGCCTTTAATAATAAGTTATGTGACATCTTTTTGTGTATTTAATGATGGTTGTATTGTGTTGCAGGGCACCTTTTCGCTCATAGTGGAAGCGTGGCACGATATGAACGAAACGTCAAGATCTGATGGTGAGTCAATCCATTCGAATTACCTTATCATATATGTAGTTACATGTATGGAGCTATATTCGGGGTGGGAAAAAGCGTCCGCCCGGCGGAATACGAATGCCGTCCGCGTCCGCAGTGCGACACTCGGGGGACTTCGCCGTAATTCTGGGCGTTTATTGTGCATTTAACGGACTGTATGTATATTTGAACGTTCATATTATCATATCGTGGAAGACAAAAATGTTCCCATGGCGGAGCAGATTGGCATTCGGCGCACGGCGGGGCGGCGCGTGACCCGCCTCGCGATGCGCCTATTCTCATGACGCAGCCTTCGGAGGGACCTCGTTTGTACAAATGTACTCATGTATGCAGAGAGTGGCCGTTGACGCCTACAGTGGGCAGCGTGGACTCAAGCCACGGTGACAGGCACCACTACGGAATTATGGAATTGGGCATTAATAAAAACGTACGATTGCGTGTTCAGTGCACACGCGACGTATCGAGAGGGATCACAGATATTGATCATTTGCATTCGATAGACGATGGATCAATACGTCAAAGCCACTTCGGGAGGCATAACGGCCTACGAGCATGCACGCGACGTCGTCGTGCCCTAACAGAACGGGCCGAGTGAGTTGAATCGCTCACTCGATGCGTCCGCCTGATGGCTGGGGTCCGTCCGTGACCTTCGCTTGGCTCATCTCCAGCGGACCTCCCATTTCTTAATTAGAATCTGGTAATCGTGCACTCTGACCAGCTTAATTGCCTTCTGTCCGAAAGGGAGCGTTTGGCCGAACGGTGATTTACTCTGATGATTTAGGACGAGCGGTGCGCGCGGCCCGCCCCCGGCAGCGGTGGGCGCGACCACTACCGAGAACGACTCCCAGCCGAAATCTAATCAACGGTAATCACAGGTTGCGCTCACTTGGCCCATCCGACTCTGCTTAATTAAAACACCACCAAAATACACAACCTAGGCGGCTGACGACCTTTGCCTACAAACGGACTGGCATTGTCTAGTCGGTTGCGCAGTGAGCGCTTTATGTGAGATCGTATCGCACTGAAAGCTAATAGAATAAACGCGAAACAGCGTAGCTAAGGATATTGTTCGGAGGATGACACACGACCGAACGTCTAAAGAAACCAATTCATCATAGATAAAGAGCGATTGTGCTCGCTGAGCTCGAGGCCTCAAAGGCATTCTGGCCTAAACAAACAGCGGCAACAATGGCGCCCCACCATGGCCGACTCCTTCGTTGAATTCCCTTTGTGAGCGGCTTCTCAGCACCTGGCAGGGATGCGCAATCGTTTTCTCCGAGACTAAAACGTTGGGCTTCGGGGTAGAGTCCGCCCGTTTACACTCTGTCGTCGTCTCAGCCACCTACGAGTAAAAAAGTGAAGAACCTCCGGAAGGTGGGACTTATGGGACACGCTTCTCTTCGCAGGAAGCGCCGACGACAGATGCCAAACACATGCCCCCGCACCCTCTGCCCTTCGCTTGAGACGCTGTCCAGGTATCACACTTGGCGACCATCTTAGTTCATTCATAGACTAGTGCATATATACTCGTAGAAATAGGAAAAAAAATTGCGCAATGTAGCTCTGTCGGAGGATTCGCGGCGCGGAACGGCCGTTCACTCGCAGAACAATGGCTGGGCCTCGCGCGAAGAGAGCCGCAGGATGCGTTGCGACATTGTCAAGGGAGCCGCCATCCATCTCGGAACATCATCCACTCGATGATTTATTTATTTGTCTGTCGCACTCGGGCGGAGGGCCTCTAGAGCCGACAGCCAGCGTCATAAGTGGACAGTTTTATAAACAAAGCCTCGCAGCCTGTGTACACAAGAGCCCATTCATGAGAGGTCGCGTTCCCATCGCCCGAGGCGGTTTCCGACAGGTGCCCGCGCCCGCTCATTAGCGCACCGGCCGCGATCGCCCGACGAACCGCATGCGATCCTTCCGTGGGTTTCGATTTCGTTGCATTGCTCTATCTTTATCAGGTCGCAATGGAGTAAGGTTTGCACTGGTGTGGCTTGCGAGGTGATTGCCGGAAGCCGCTGCAGGTCGCGTGATGCTGGCCCAATATTGGCTGCGTTTTGGTCAAATTGCGCGCGTCCGTCTCCCGCGGCGGCGGCGTCGGCGATCGCCTCTTGTTTCGCTTTCTTTTATTTGGCGTGGCGTGGCGTGGCGTGCCTGCGCTGACCTCTGCGCCGTAATTACACGTTATCTCGGGCGCGGCACGTACGCCGGTTACGGGTCCAGCTCATTTTATTTATTGTAGATGTGTATATTTACGAGTGAGTTTTTTTGCCCCTTCAGCTGAGGTTAAAATTAATAGAAGTCGATATTCGGTCACTCCCTCATTTAATGATGTTACGTCTTCGTTCAAATTAGGATGATGCCTGTAATTTTGTTTTGTGTTTTGGTAGTGAGCTTCTCGAATGTGTAGGACTGAGCTTTACTCATTGTGTGGTTAAACAGCTAAGCGTACGGCTTTG
Source organism: Leucoptera coffeella (assembly GCA_030578115.1). Classification (NCBI taxonomy): domain Eukaryota; kingdom Metazoa; phylum Arthropoda; class Insecta; order Lepidoptera; family Lyonetiidae; genus Leucoptera; species Leucoptera coffeella. The sequence continues at coordinate 119,922 of JAMBLF010000251.1, forward strand.
CAATTTCATACAAATTGCTAGCTGAAACAAGTTTCGTGCAGGGTTACCTCCACCACTGTTCTAAGTTTGCTTTTGAATTCCTACATAGGACACATCCCACCATTCTATAGCTACACGACACATCTTATATAAGATCTCTTCCAACCTTGTAGAACATAATCGTATTTTGATTTATCACAGAGAGTTTTAAGAACGCCGTACTTAAAAGCTGGCAACCCTAGACCGGGCCTCGCTGCATACGCAAAATGCGCGGTTGCCATAATTCCTCAGTACGCCGATGCGAAATTACAAGTGGAGCCGGAGTTTCCCACACATCATTTTTCTAATTCGACCTCCGAAGAGTTGCGAGCTCTTAATAATGCTGCTTCGAACAACCGATTCTGTTATTGTTCCCCCGCTTTGTTTTTGTTTTCACTCATCGGTGCACGGATGCGAGAGCATTCAGCCGGCCACAATTATTATTCACTTGCTTTGAAGACGATGCCCCAATAGTACAAAAGAACGTGTTAATAAACCAACATTTTAGTAACTTTCAAGTTTATCTAAGTCAATGTGCAGAGAGTATATTTCTATAAGTAAAGTAATCTTAATCTTTATTCTTGATTGCGCGCCACGCGAATACAGCAGCGAGATATCATCTCGACATTTTCGGTTATTTCTGAACGCAGCTTCCAAGATCATTGGACTGTCATCCACGTATGAGTCGAATAAGTTAAGCCCGAAGATGTATTCCATCTGGTTGGAGATTCATCTCCGCGATACGATCTGTATGGCACTCGACCGGCCGATAAATAGTCACATCTAGAATTCCGGGGTCGGTATATTGCTGATCGGAGATAAAAAGATAGTTACAACATATACATCTCTCCGACGCTGGGAATGAATATACAAATTGACATTGAACTCTTTTGTAACTTGTAACAAGTACAACCTTTAAAGGTAGCTTTGTCGTCTAAACTACAATTTATTACGTCTTATTTTGCTTAGTAATCATTTTTTCTCTATCATAAAGTGATAGCAAACTTAACATAGTCTACATCTAATTCCAAATATAAATGAATGTCAAACACCTATTTTCCGCTTGTATTGACTAAAAGCATTTGCGGAATGCCATAAATTCGAGTGTGACGGCATTTCGCGTCCCACTGTATGTGTATGTGTTATATGTATGTGTTTGCACATAAGTGAGCGTCCGGTGAGCAAAACAAAGAAACAGCGGAATACCATAGTCCACGAAATTAGTTGCGATGAGCCGATTTCTTTAATCCTTTTTAATTTTATTCCTCGTCTGGGTTAATTTTATCCGAGAGGAATGTAACCCGGCCACAAAAAGGCCGGTTAGGGTTGCCACACGACGCGGCACAAAGGCCCTTTCACCTTGTAATGGGCAAGTTCACTCCTTTAGTAGATTATAGGGACTGAATTAATAGAACGTATGTGGTAGTTAAATGGGAAGTAGACACAAATATACATTAAAGTTAATGGTCATAATATTATTATTTAATTAATAGATCCTTATTTATTTAAATGATATTGAATATATTAAAGGATTTTAGGAATAGTTCTGAAATTATTAAGAATGGTAAAAAAACACAATTAAGGTGGTATTAAATAATTGAAAAATTATACCGCTGGTAACCCTGATTACAGTAAGTGTATATTATAAGGATCGAAAAATGTTGAACACGACTCGATTTATGTATCGATCGATACTCGTGAGATCGATTGTGCTTTTAGTTTAAGTAGTTACTACTCATAAGCAACTTGAAATAAACGCCCATCACTCTTTTTACTTTTTGTGATTGTTACGTTTATTATTGTACTACTATGAATATGAAAGTTTGTTAATGTTATCAAGCCATTTCCCTTACACCACCAAAAATAAATACCTAAACAATAGAGAACAATAATACTCATACTTAGCTACCTGTTAAACAAGATCCTGATAGAACTTTCCCGCACCGAACCGAAGTAAAAACCTTGTAAAAACAGATACAAACAACCTGTAATAACTAACATCTCACGATTGTGAAGTCATAGGCATCCTGCGATGGCCTAGAACGGGTTTAGTGCTAAGGTTCCCATAGAGATTCGCGCCTGATGAATGGGACTGGCGGATTTTTACACGGACGGCCAATAACTAGACTTTTTACTCTTGTCACGGCTACTTTATGCCCCTTTTTGCTTTTAACACTTGGCTAGGCGGCCGCTTTGTGCCTTTGTATACAATTAATGTATTATACAATTTATTTATTTATTCATACATTGAATTTGACGTCCTTACAACATAAATGCAATTCATTGTCTAGTATATTATTTAACTACTTATAAAATCAGACAATAATAATCATTATCAATATTCGATATTCAAACTATAAACATAAATAAACTATATTCTGTAGTAATTCACAACTATACATAATATAGTTAATACTAGGGGTGTAAATCAAAAACTAGCTGATGCAATAAAGGAAAAACTAAGCAACTAAAGCGATCATATTCGTCTAAACAGCGTTTCTGGCACCATGACCTAGGCAACCCTCGTAGGAATCGAGTCGTGAGGCGCAGCGGTGTGGGACAAGCATCGGGCGTTGAATCAATCATCGTCGCTTAGGTGGTGTGGATGAAAACAGTGAATCATTTTGACATCACTCCCACGGTTATGCGGCTTTTATTCTGCTACTCGCTTTTTGTCAAGGTGAATCTGATAATATACGTGGGGAACCAACCAAGAAGACGCTAGTGCCTTTTGTCTCGTCTAAGCGCCTTTAAAGAACTAATCAGTCTGTGAAAGGCGAAAGAAGACGCCATCTGTCGTACTTTCGATTTGAATCATAATTTATATAGATAGTTATGTAATTGCATAACTGAATATCGGGTATTCAGCTTCAGTAACGGTGAAGACCCATTTACTGCACTAGCAATGGGTGGCGTTCCAACCGTTAAGGCGAACAATGTTGGTGCCAACGAGAGACGCTCTAGCAGAATTGGATACCAGGTCAGGCGCTCCTATTCCGAAACTGTTCTCACGATTATCAACTAAACAAACATTCGACAAAATTCCACATTAAATTGATGTGTACGGTTAATGAACACCGTGTTTTTAAGACAAACTACGCGTACTTTTATGTCTATCTATGTTTAACTAACTGTTCTGCATATCTGTTAAGTTATTACGTGAATATTTGCAGCTATCTGACGTACATTCTCCTTTGTTGCAGACTCCTTAATAGCCCGCATGACCAAGCAGAGCATAGCCGACGTGGGAGGTCCCTGGGTGGACGAGGAGCAGCGGTGGGGCAGCCACGGCGACCCTCACTTGAGGCTCTCGTACCGGGTGACCTGCTCCCCGCACTACTACGGGCCTGGCTGCGAGGTCCTGTGTCGGCCCCGCAACGACTCCTTCGGCCACTACACCTGCTCTTCAGCCGGAGAGATCGTCTGCAGACCCGGCTGGACCGGAGACTACTGCGCTAAACGTAAGTCACGCCCTTACAATTTGTCTAGTCTTATCATAACGTTGTATGGATCTAGCTTAGTTCTCGTTACATCGTCCTCAATCTAATTTGACGTCATGCTCACGCTGGCAAAAACAATTCAATTTGAGCGTAGTCAGATGCCCTTCCTCATTAGTGGAACTGGTCCGCGTGGGGCGAGTTTTTAGCAGGGCCACTTCCTCTCGCGAACATGCCTCATAATTGACACTGCGCCTGCGCACGGCCATCGCTCGCCAGTGTTGCCTCTGTTATTGGGGATTGCCTAATGAGCGCCGCCGCACCGTTCGTCATAAATCGCGGCAACAATTAACGCGCCCCGACCGTTACTCCGCGAATGCTCGGCGCAGGCGTTTGATATTATCTGGTTTTTCTAATTAAATCCGACGCTCGCACTCATTACGTGGCTAATCGCCGAACGCGTATGCACGTCTTTCGTATTACTTTTGAATAGTTATTAAAGTAGTCTGAGCTAAGTTTCTCATGCCTCCCATTGTGAGGCAGAAAAATAAAATAATTGCCCCGCATGTGCCTATTAGGATCGAGTAATTGCCTCGAAATAACGAGCTCGGGAGCCCCATAAAGCAAAGCGACGCTGCCGCTCCTCTGGCGCTTTGTTCCCGGCGAGAGCGCGTTTTTACCCAACTTTATTTACCGACGCGCCCATTAATTCACATGATACAACTTCCGTATCAAATATTTTCGAAGAAAAAAAGAGTTGACTCGACCTTTGTTCGGAGATAAAAAGCGAACGCTCGCGCTCAGGAGCGTCTCTCGGCATAGACGTAATTGTTAAATTATGGTAATGAACGTCGACACTGGCCGGAGCGTCAGCGGGTCTGTCCGCCGCGCGGTTTATGGCCGTTCGAACGGTGGCCGCCCAGGTGGCCTTCACTCTTTTGGGACTCCCGGTCACTCGGAGAATAGAGACCACCAGAAGTGTCGCCGCGCGGCCATCATAAACGCCATCGATCAACGTCTCTAATTGCCCTCGCGGCGATAGGCCAGCCGTCGCCTGCACTGAGACAAAGAGAGTGCGCGGGGGCGCGGCGGGCGGATGTCGTCGCAATCTCGGCAGCCCCACCTGCCGCACGGTTCCCACACTCGGCGCCGCAAAAAACCAGATAGACAGAGAAAGGAGAGCGCGCCTCCGAAGGGCCGTCCCTCTCTCGCGCAGGGTTGCCTCGGCCGAAGGATAACCGCGAAATCACAATTTTCTGGAAAAATAAACAAGTCCGCATCGGTGGATATCTGTGGAACCACGATGTGACGATACAAACCGCAGATCCATAAACGGGGGCGTTCACGCGTAATTGATTCTCTTCATTGGTTCTATCGCCCCTTTTCTATCACTGAAACGAAAACAAAACGACACAGTGCGCTCTAAGTCAAAAAGACTACAACTTAAATCGTTTCTTTTCCAAATAATGGCACATGTGCCAAACGGTACCGGTACTTCTGGGAAAGTGGGTCCCTCGCGTGTCTCGAGGGCATTAGCGAATCCCACCGTCCTGGGATAATGGCAGGCTGCGCGCCACGGCCGCGGAGGCTTTCTCAGGGCGAGAGGCGGCTGGCAGATGGCCCGAGCCACCCCGGGGAAGGTCGGCCGCGCGCATCGGTGGCGGCGCAGTTGAGTGCATCCGCGGCCCTCTCGCAGCACTCATGATGTATCGTTCCGGGGATAATGATCGCAGGGCTCCCGTCGCGGGCCTCGAGGGCCCCGATAAGCGCTCGAGTGCACGCAATGAGCTCTCCACTTGAGCCTTTGATCTGGCGCCCGCCCGATTTAGACGAATTAAGAGCGCACACTCACTCGCCCAACCGCCTAACTGCCTCCGCGCTCAGGCAATTAACTCGAATCACGGCTACATCTTCCAAACCATTTCGCCGAACTCGACAGATTAATTTAGTAAACGATTCTCTTCACTATTATAGAAATTCCCCTCTGACGATGTGATTCCAATGTGATCGTAAATTAAAATGTTTCATTCGATGCATGCATGTCCTAAAACTATCGGAGGTTCTGTAGAGTGCGGGCCGCGGTGCCGATAAGCGACTAGGGCTAGCGAAGGCGGAGCGCGGCGGCTAACGGTCGCGGCGCAAGCGACGGTTGGCTTCCCCGCGCTATCTGCACACGCCCCTGCTATTCGCTCCGATAACTGCGCGTGTGCACCCGACCATGCTGCGCCTCTTATTCCTGAGCCACCGTAGTGCGCCACGGAGGCAGCTCCCCCACCGGCATCCACGTCGCCTAGGCGCACTCTAATATATGTACATATCGAGACAATATCTATCTTCAATAATATTTCGGTCTCAAATCTCTAACCGACTTGTCGATACTAAATTAAGTGTACCGTGAACGGTGGCAATATAATTGTAGTCTTGTGTGTGTTATTTTATGGAGTTATCCCTTTACAAATGTAGTAATCAACTGTTTTTGTTGTTTCCAGCGCGTTGTCTGCCCGGCTGCAACTCGGAGCACGGCCACTGCCTCAAGCCTGACGAATGCATGTAAGTATGAGAATCAATAGTTTAGCACCTAAACTTTAGGTGCTAATCGCATTCAGCTTATGGACCATTGTCCGATCGAGTCACAAAAAGGCACCGCGTTAATAACTGATCGTTTGTCCCTTCCAGATGCCACTCCGGCTGGGTGGGCCCCCTGTGCGACCAATGCGAGCGGCACCCCGGCTGCGTGCACGGCACCTGCTCCAAGCCCTGGGACTGCATCTGCGAGGAGGGCTGGGGCGGCCTCTTCTGCAACCAGGACCTCAACTACTGCACCAACCACCGGCCCTGCCGCAACAACGGCACCTGCCTCAACACCGGCCAGGGCAGCTACACCTGCGTCTGCCCCCCCGACTACACGGGCAGCGAGTGCGAGCGGCCCCTGCACTCGTGCGCCGCGCGCCCCTGCCTCAACGGGGGCGCCTGCCTGCGCGACGACTCCGGGGAGCTGGCGTGCGCCTGCCCCCGAGGCCTCGAGGGAGCGCGCTGCGAGGTGCGCACCCCGGACTGCGGCCGACGGCCCTGCGCCAACGGCGGCACCTGCCACCCGCAGAGCGGCGCCTGCCACTGCCCGCCCGGCTTCGGCGGAGACGACTGCGCACAGCCCTTGGACCCTTGCGCCGCGCGCCCTTGCCGCAACGGCGGCCTCTGCTCGCGCGAAGGCCTCACCCACCGCTGCGAGTGCCCGCCCGGGTTCCGCGGCGCCCGCTGCGAACAGGAGGTGGACGAGTGCGCCGGCGTTACCTGCGAGCACGGAGGCCTCTGCGTCGCCATGGCGGGCGGCGGCCGACGATGCCAGTGCGTGGCGGGGTTCGTGGGCGCCCGGTGCGAGACCCGCGTGGACCTCTGCCTCGCCAAGCCCTGCGCCAACGGCGGGGAGTGCATCGTCCGCGACAACGACTACGAGTGCCGCTGCCGACCAGGCTTCGCCGGCAAGGACTGCAGTGTGGACGTGGACGAGTGCGCCTCGGGGCCCTGCCACAACGGCGGCACGTGTCGCGACCGAGTGGACGGCTTCACGTGCGCCTGCCCCATCGGCTGGAGCGGCCGCACCTGCCTCGTCTCCTTGGCTGACTTGGCTCGCGTGGCGGGACCCGCGGGCCGCGTGGGCGCCGAGCAGCTGCCGGGCGCCGCCTCCTCGCGCATCGCCCTCATAGCGGCGCTGGCGGCGGGCGTCCCCCTGGCGGCGCTGGGTGCGGCGGTGGCGCTGCACTGCCTGCGCAGAAGAAGAAAGCGTCGCGCCCTGGCGGCGGACGCGGAGGCGCGCACGCAAAACGTGGCGAACGCGGGCGGCGTGGGCGCGCAGCGGGTGATCCGCAACACGTGGGGCAAGTGCGAGACGGCTGCCGAGTGCCAGAACGTGGCGAACGCGGCGGCCGAGGAGTGCAAGCGCAAGACGCTCAACACGGAGAGCGCGGCGCGGCTCATGGCGCAGCTGGAGGGCTCCTACTGCGGCAGCGACGCGTCCCTGGCCAAGGCGCCGCACCTGTACGAGCACTGCCTGCCGCCCACCTTCGCCACGCAAGTGTAGCGGCCGCCGCCGCCTGTATATAGCCTCCGCCGCGTGTAAAGTGACTGTATAGTGGCTAGATGTATTTATTGCGGCGGCCGCGCCCGCGTGTACATAGGCGGCCGCCGCGCGATCTCCGCCGCTGCGCCCGGCAGCGACCAGTGTGTAGCTCTAAGGACTTGGCCGGCGCCCGACGCCTTTTACAATTATACTTTGTGATGATATTTTTAAATGATTGTCGTTTTGTTCCTACGTCGTATGATTCGCGAGTGGCCGCGCGAGGCTCTTGTTGCGGTTTTGCCTAAAACCGTCCCAGATCGTGTGCGGCGCCTCTTGTACTTATAAGGAACACGTCGAAACCTAAGTCATTGTGTATAAAGCGAGTTAAGTTAGCTGTAAGGTTCTCCATTAGCGTAGGCCCTGACAATACGGTGGCGAGGCCCCATAGGACCCTCCTAGGGCGATTATTTATTTATTGAGGCGCTGCGCCGCCCGCGTGTAGATATTGTGCTAAGTGCCAGCTCTTATGGCGCCTCGCGACCCTTGAGGTTGAATCGACAAAATTGTAAAATGTATATCAAACTATGAATAGACTGATGTTCAATAATAATGTTCTTGTATTTAATTGTGTAAGTTGACAAATGTAAGTTTAAATTATGTGAATAGAGTACGTTGCCGCGGCGATTATGTTGAAGCGTCTCGTCCAGCCGTCGACCGACGCAGGGCCTTTCATTTTTCTTTTGCTTCGATTGAAATACTTAATTTTGTGACAGAATAAAATGACAGTATTTTTATTTATTATAGTGATTGCGAATGCAGCAAGTTTACACTTTTAGAGTTTTATTTTTATCATTTACAATGCTAATTGACTACTATCTTGCTTTGACTTAATCAGAATCAATGCGTATGTTTGTTAATATTTTGTGAATATACTAAAACTAGACTTCAATCATTCCATTTCATTAATTTAAGTGATTTTTATCTCTTTATTTTCTTAGTTATTTTTATGCATGAATATGTACTGTGTAAAATTATTTTTCTAAGATTTATTGTTCTGATTGCTTACGTTGAGTGGCTTTTAGTGTATTCACAAGATGAAATTAAAAGAAAAATGAAAGATTCACGAGAATAATGTAATTAAATAATTTGAATGATCTACATCCATCAAGTCATTTTAATCGTAAAGGATGATTGTACTAATGTAATGAAGCAGTGACGCAACGAGTAATAAAATGTTAATAAACAATTGTTTACAAAAGATTAAATAAAGTCTTTGATATATTGAATCCCAACTACATACAATACACGAGATTATAGGCCTGGACATACAAAAGGCATATGAATAACATATAAAACAGAAAATAGCAAATAACATAATTTGCACACATTTTATTGAGAATGGCATATAGGCGTAACACTATAAATCAAGTGACGAAGGAAATATTTTCATACCTTCTTAGTTCTATCCACTCCGAAAGGGATTAAATGATGTAAATATAATAGAAAAAAATTATTAACACATATATACACACATGTTCAGCGAAAATAAATGTTGTTAGGTGTAAATCCCGAACTATTTAGGTCGTAAACAGCTTACTATATAAGAAATCAAAGTTTAGACATTCTTTTTTGACGGGTTTCTTTTCTGGATCATTTTCAATCACTGAAGCAACCCTACGTAACATACATTCTCGGGTTCTGTTGGTTTCAGTGAAGTTAAAACTGTCCTACTTAGTACCCCTGTCTTGCCAAAAACGTTTGACACCCCTAAAGGGTCCATGGAAACACCTGATGAACCCCTAGAATAATATGTTGGAAAATAATTTCCTTAATGTAGTAGCTTAATTCTAATGTTTTTTTTCCTCGAGTTAATTGCGGAAAAAGATAACTGTGTACATATAACTGCAATCGAAGTACTGGGGCATCATAAAATTGAACATCAGTAATCTAAAGCTGGGGTGTAAAAGGCCTTTTACTTACATACATACACATCAAACCAATCTCCCTGTAAAGAGGCAGGCAGGGATCTCAGATCCCCATTTGTCTCGACCACAACAAACCAATTTCTATTCCTCTAACATCACCCTTTTGCAATGTTTTCTATCCGACTATCATGTGTTATAGGGCCAACCCTTACGTGACGTTGGTACTGCTCCTCTAAGACAATCTCACGTGGTAATAATGGCTCTAACAAACATGGTCTTGAAACTGACTATTCTCTAACAAACATGGTCCGGAAAAGGACTATTCTTTAACAAACATGGTCCCGAAAAGGACTATTCCTAACAAACATGGTCCAGAAAAAGACTATTTTCTTACAAACATGGTCCTGAAACGGACTATTCACTAACTAATGTGATCCTAAAAAGGACTATTCTCGTACAAACATGGTCCTGAAAAGTACAATTATTTACCAAACGTGATCCTGAAAAGGACGATTCTCTAACAAACATGGTCCTGAAAAGAACTATTTTCTAACAAATATGGTCCTGAAAAGGACTATTCTCGAACAAACATGGTCCTGAAAAGAACTATTCTCTAACAAACGTGATCCTGAAAAGGACTTTTCCCTGACAAACATGGTCTTGAAAAGGACTATTCTTAACAAACATAGACCTGAAAAGGACTATTCTTTAACAAACATGGTCCAGAAAAAGACTATTTTCTTACAAACATGGTCCTGAAACGGACTATTCACTAACTAATGTGATCCTAAAAAGGACTATTCTCGAACAAACGTGATCCTGAAAAGGACGATTCTCTAACAAACATGGTCCTGAAAAGAACTATTTTCTAACAAATATGGTCCTGAAAAGGACTATTCTCGAAAAAACATGGTCCTGAAAAGAACTATTCTCTAACAAACATGGTCCTGAAAAGGACTATTCTCTTACAAAAATAGTCCTAAAAAGGACTATTCTCGAACATAGTCTCGAAAAGAACTATTCTCTAACAAACATGGTCCTGAAAAGAACTATTCTCGAACAAACATGGTCCTGAAAAGGACTATTCTCTAACAAACGTGATCCTGAAAAGGTCTATCCTCTAACAAACGTGATCCTGAAAAGGACTATTCTCGAACATAGTCCCGAAAAGAACTATTCTCGAACAAACGTGATCTTGAAAAGGACTATTCTCGAACAAACATGGTCCTGAAATCGTCTATCGTCCTTCAAGAATATTCCTGAAAAGGACTATCGTCCTTCATACGTAGTCCAGAAAAGGACTATCGTTGTTCAAGGAGATTCCTGAAAAGGACTATCGTGTTTCAAACGTAGTCCTGACACGGCCTTTCGTCCTTCAAACGTAGTCCTGAAAAGGACTATCGTCCTGCGAGGATATTCCTGAAAAGGACTATCGTCCTTCAAGGATAACCCTGAAAAGTACTCTCATCCTTCAAGGATATATTCCTGAAAAGGAATTTCGTCCTTCAAACGTAGTCCTGAAAGGGACTGTCGTCCAGCAAGGATATTCCTGAAAAGGACTTTCATCCTTCAAGGATATTCCTGAAAAGGACTATCGTCCTTCAAGGATATTCCTGAAAAGGACTATCGTCCTTCACGAATATTCTTGAAAAGGACTATCGTGTTTCAAACGTAGTCCTGAAAAGGTCTTTCGTCCTTCAAGAATATTCCTGAAACGGACTATCGTCCTGCAAGGATGTTCCTGAAAAGGACTATCGTCCTTTAAGAATATATTCCTGAAAAGGAATATCGTCCTTCAAACGTAGTCCTGAAAGGGACTATCGTCCTGCAAGGATATTCCTGAAAAGGACTTTCGTCCTTAAAAGGATATTCCTAAAAAGGACTATCTTCCTTCAAGGATATTCCTGAAAAGGACTTTCGTCCTTCAAAGATATTCCTAAAAAGAACTATCGTCCTTCAAGGATATTCCTGAAAAGGACTATCGTCCTTGAAACGTAGTCCTGAAAGGTACTATCGTCCTGCAAGGATATTTCTTAAAAGGACTAACGTCCTTAAAGGATATTCCTGAAAATGACTATCGTCCTTCCAGGATATTCCTGAAAAGGAATATCGTCCTTCCAATGTAGTCCTGAAAAGGACTGTCGTCCTACAAGATTATTCCTGAAAAGGACTATCGTCCTTAAAGGATATTCCTGAAAAGGAGTATAGCCCTTTATACCTAGTCCTGAAAAGGGCTTTCGTCCTTCAAGGATATTCCTGAAAAGGACTATCGTCCTTCAAGGATATTTCAGAAATCGTCCTTCGAGGATATTCCTGAAAAGGACTTTCGTCCTTCAAGGATATTCCTAAACAGGACTATCGTCCTTCAAGGATATTACTGAAAAGGACTAACGTGTTTCAAACGTAGCCCTGAAAAGGACTTTCGTCCTTCAAGGATATTACTGAAAAGGACTAACGTCCATCAAGGATATTCCTGAACAGGACAATCGTCCTTCAAGGATATTCCTGCAAAAAGACTATCGTCCTTCAAGGATATTCCCGCAAAAAGACTATCGTCCGTCAAAGATATTCCTGAAAATGACTTATCGTCCTTCAAAGATATTCCTGAAAAGTACAATCGTCCTGCAAGGATATTCCTGAAAAGGACTATCGTCCTTAAAGGATATTCCTGAAAAGGAGTATAGCCCTTTATACGTAGTCCTGAAAGGGACTATCGTCCTGCAAGGATATTCCTGAAAAGGACTTTCGTCCTTAAAAGGATATTCCTAAAAAGGACTATCGTCCTTCAAGGATATTACTGAAAAGGACTATCGTGTTTCAAACGTAGTCCTGAAAAGGACTTTCGTCCTTCAAAGATATTCCTAAAAAGAACTATCGTCCTTCAAGGATATTCCTGAAAAGGACTATCGTCCTTGAAACGTAGTCCTGAAAGGGACTATCGTCCTGCAATGATATTTCTTAAAAGGACTAACGTTCTTAAAGGATATTCCTGAAAATGACTATCGTCCTTCCAGGATATTCCTGAAAAGGAATATCGTCCTTCCAATGTAGTCCTGAAAAGGACTATCGTCCTACAAGATTATTCCTGAAAAGGACTATCGTCCTTAAAGGATATTCCTGAAAAGGAGTATAGCCCTTTATACCTAGTCCTGAAAAGGACTTTAGTCCTTCAAGGATATTCCTGAAAAGGACTATCGTCCTTCAAGGATATTTCAGAAATCGTCCTTCGAGGATATTCCTGAAAAGGACTTTCGTCCTTCAAGGATATTCCTAAACAGGACTATCGTCCTACAAACGTAGTCCTGAAAAGGACAATCGTCCCGCAAGCATATTCCTGAAAAGGACTATCGTCCTTCAAGGATATTTCAGAAATCGTCCTTCAAGGATATTCCTGAAAAGGACTTTCGTCCTTCAGGGATATTCCTGAAAAGGACTATCGTCCTTCCAATGTAGTCCTGAAAAGGACTATCGTCCTACAAGATTATTCCTGAAAAGGATTATTGTTCTTCAAGGTATTCCTGAAAAGGACTACGGTGTTTCAAACGTAGTCCTAAAAAGGAATTACGTCCGTCAAAGATATTCCTGAAAAGGACTATCGTCCTGCGAGATTATTCCTATAAAGGATAATCGTCCTTCAAGGATATTCCTAAAAAGGACTATCGTGTTTCAAACGTAGTCCTGAAAAGGACTTTCGTTCATCAAAGAAATTCCTGAAAATAACTATCGTCCTTCAAGGATATTCCTGAAAAGTACTATCGTCCTTCAAGGATATTCGTAAAAAGGACTATCGTCCATGAAACGTAGTCCTGAAAAGGACTATCGTCCTGCAAGGATATTCCTAAAAAGGATTATCGTCCTTCAAGAATATTCCTGAAAAGGAGTATAGCCCTTTATACGTAGTCCTGAAAAGGACTTTCGTCCTAAAAGGATATTCCTGACAGGACTATCGTCCTTCAAATGTAGTCCTGCAAAGGACTATCGTCCCGCAAGCATATTCCTGAAAAGGACTATGGTCCGTCAAGGATATTTCAGAAATCGTTATTCAAGGATATCCTTAATACAAAAAAATATATAAAAAAAGAAAAGGAGTAAAGCCCTTTATACGTAGTCCTGAAAAAAACTTTCATCCTAAAAGGATATTCCTGAAAAGGACTATCGTCCTTCAAATGTAGTCCTGCAAAGGACTATCGTCCCGCAAGCATATTCCTGAAAAGGACTTTCGTCCTTCAAGGATATTCCTGAAAAGGACTATCGTCCTTCAAACGTAATCCTGAAAAGGACTTTCGTCCTTCAAGGATATTACTGAAAAAGACTAACGTCCGTCAAGGATATTCCTGAACAGGACTATCGTCCTTCAAGGATATTCCCACAAAAAGACTTCCGTCCTTCCAGGATATTCCTGAAAAGGACTATCGTCCTTCAATGATATTCCTGAAAAGGACTATCGTCCTTAAAGGATATTCCTGAAAAGGACTATCGTCCTCAAAGGATATTCCTAAAAAGGAGTATAGCCCTTTATACCTAGTCCTGAAAAGGACTTTCGTCCTTCAAGGATATTCCCGAATAGGACAATCGTCCTTCAAACGTAGTCCTGAAAAGGACTATCGACCTGCGAGGATATTCCTGAAAAGGACTATCGTCCTTCAAGGATATTCCTGAAAAGGACTATCGTCCTTAAAGGATATTCCTGAAAAGGACTATCGTCCTGCTAAGATGTTCCTAAAAATGACTATCGTCCTTTAAGGATAATCCTAAAAAGTACTCACATCCTTCAAGGATATGTTCCTGAAAAAGACTTTTGTCCTTCAAACGTAGTCCTGAAAGGGACTATCGTCCTGCAAGGATATTCCTGAAATGGACTTTCGGCCTTCAAGGATATTCCTGAAAAGGACTAACATCCTTCAAGGATATTCCTGAAAAGGACTATCGTCCTTCACGAATATATTCCTGAAAAGGAATATCGTCCTTCAAACGTAGTCCTAAAAGGGACTATCGTCCTGCAAGGATATTCCTGAAAAGGACTTTCGTCCTTAAATGGATATTCCTGAAAAGGACTATCGTCCTTCAAGGATAATCCTGAAAAGGACTATCGTGTTTCAACCGTAGTCCTGAAAAGGACTTTCGTCCTTCAAAGATATTCCTAAAAAGAACTATCGTCCTTCAAGGATATTCCTGAAAAGGACTATCGTCCTTCAAACGTAGTCCTGAAAGGGACTATCGCCCTGGAAGGATATTTCTTAAAAGGACTAACGTCCTTAAAGGATATTCCTGAAAAGGACTATCGTCCTTCAATGATATTCCTGAAAAGGACTATCGTCCTTAAAGGATATTCCTGAAAAGGACTATCGTCCTTCCAGGATATTCCTGAAAAGGAATATCGTCCTTCCAGGATATTCCTAAAAAGGACTATCGTCCTTAAAGGATATTCCTGAAAAGGACTATCGTCTTTAAAGGATATTCCTGAAAAGGACTATCGTCCTTCAAATGTAGTTCTGAAAAGGACTATTGTTCCGCAAACATATTCCTGAAAAGGACTATCGTCCTTCAAGGATATTTCAGAAATCGTCCTTCGAGGATATTCCTAAAAAGGACTTTCGTCCTTCAAGGATATTCCTGAACAGGACTATCATCCTTCAAACGTAGTCTAGAAAAGGACTATCGTCCCGCAAGCATATTCCTGGAAAGGACTATCGTCCTTCAAGGATATTACTGAAAATGACTAACGTGTTTCAAACGTAGCCCTGAAAAGGACTTTCGTCCTTCAAGCATATTCCTGAAAAGGACTATCGTCCTTCCAATGTAGTCCTGAAAAGGACTATCGTCCTGCAAGGATATTCCTGAAAAGGACTATCGTCCTTCAAGGATGTTCCTGAAAAGGTCTATCGTCCTTCAAAGATATTCCTGAAAAGGACTATCGTGTTTCAAACGTAGTCCTGAAAAGGACAATCGTCCTGCAAGGATATTCCTAAAAAGGACTATCGTCCTTCAAGGATATTCCTGAAAAGGACTTACGTCCTTCAAGCATATTCCTGAAAAGGACTATTGTCCTTCAAGGATATTACTGAAAATGACTAACGTCCTTCCAATGTAGTCCTGAAAAGGACTATTGTCCTTCAAACGTAGTCCTGAAAATGACTTTCGTCTTTCAAGGATATTCCTGAAAAGGACTATCGTCCTTAAAGGAAATTCCTGCAAAGGACTACAGCCCTTTATATGTAGTCCTGAAAAGAACTTACTTCCTTCAAGGATATTCCTGAAAAGGACTTTCGGCCGGCAAGGATATCTCTAAAAGGGACTATCGTACTTCAACGATATTCCTGAAAAGGACCATCGTCCTTCGAGGATGTTACTGAAAAGGACTATTGTGCTGCAAGAATATTTCTGAATAAGACTATCGTTCTTCAAACGTAGTCCTGAAAAGAACTTTCGTCTATCAAGGATATTCCTGAAAAGGACTATCGTCCTTAAAGGATATTCTTGAAAAGGACTATTGCCCTTTATACGTAGTCCTGAAAAGGACTAACTACCTTCAAGGATATTCCTGAAAAGGACTATCGTCCCGCAAGCATATTCCTGAAAAGGACTACCGTCCTTCAAGGATATTTTACTGAAAATGACTAACGTGTTTCAAACGTAGCCCTGAAAAGGACTTTCGTCCTGCAAGGATATTGCTGAAAAGGACTATCGTCCTTCAAGGATATTACTGAAAAGGACTTACGTTTTTCAAGCATATTCCTGAAAAGGACTATCGTCCTTCAAGGATAATTTTGAAATGGACTTTCGTCCTTCAAGGATATTCCTGAAAAGTACTCTCATCCTTTAAGGATATTCCTGAAAAGGACTATCGTCCTTTAAAGATAATTCTGAAAAGGACTATCGTCCTTCAAGTATATTCCTGAAAAGGACTATCGTCCTTCAAACGTAGTCCTGAAAAGGACTTTCGTCTTTCAAGGATATTCCTGAAAAGGACTATCGTCCTTAAAGGATATTCCTGCAAAGGACTATAGCCCTTTATACGTAGTCTCAAAAAGGACTAACTTCCTTCAAGGATATTCCTGAAAAGGACTTTCGGCCTGCAAGGATATCCCTAAAATGGACTATCGTCCTTCAAGGATAATTTTGAAATGGACTTTCGTCCTTCAAGGATATTCCTGAAAAGGACTACCGTCCTAAAAGGACATTCCTGAAAAGGACTATCGTCCTGCAAGGATATTCCTGAAAAGGACACTCGTCCTTCAAGGATATTCCTGAAAAGGACTATCGTCCTGCAAGGATATTCCTGAAAAGGACTTTCATCCTTCAAGGATATTCCTGAAAAGGATTATAGTCCTTCAAAGATATTCCTGAAAAGGACTATCGTCCTGCAAGGATATTCCTGAAAAGGATTATCGACGGTCAAAGATATTCCTGAAAAGGACTATCGTCCTTCAAACGTAGTCCTGAAAAGGACTATCGTCCTTCAATTATATTCCTGAAAAGGACTTTCGTCCTTTATACGTAGTCCTTCAAGGATAGTAATGAAAAGGACTACCGTCCTACAAGGACATTCCTTAAAAGGACTATCGTCCTGCAAGGATATTCATGAAAAAGACAATCGTCCTTCAAGGATATTCCTAAAAAGAACTATCGTCCTGCAAGGATATTCCTTACAAGGACTATAGTCCTTCCAGGATATTCCTGAAAAGGACTATCGTCCTTCAAACGTAGTCCTGAAAGGGACTATCGTCTTGCAAGGATATTTCTGAAAAGGACTTTCGTCCTTCATGGATATTCGTGAAAAGGACTATCGTCCTTCAAGGATATTCCTGAAAAGAACTATCGTCCTTCAAGGATATTGCTGAAAAGGACTATCGTCCTTGAAGGTTATTCCTGAAAAGGACTATCCTCCTGCAAGGATATTCCTGAAAAGGACTTTCGTCCTGCAAGGATGTTCCTAAAAAGGACTATCGTCTTTCAAGGATTTTCATTAAAGGGACTATCATCCTTCAAGGATATTCCTGAAACGAACTATCGTCCTTCAAACGTAGTCCTGAAAAGGACTATCGTCCTGCAAGGATATTCCTGAAACGGATTATCGTCCTGCAAGGATATTACTGAAAAGGACTATCGTCCTTCAAGGATATTCCTAAAAAGGACTATCGTCTTTTAAGGATATTTTTTAAAGGGACTATCATCCTTCAAGGACATTACTGAAAAGGACTATCGTCCTTCACGAATATTCTTGAAAAGGACTATCGTGTTTCAAACGTAGTCCTGAGAAGGTCTTTCGTCCTTCATGGATATTCCTGAAAAGGACTATCATCCTTCAAGGATATTACTGAAAAGGACTATCGTCCTGCAAGGATATTCCTGAGAAAAACTCTCATCCTTTAAAGATATTCCTGAAAAGGGCTTTCATCCTTCATACGTAGTCCTGAAAAGGACTATCGTGTTTCAAACGTTGTACTGAAAGGACTTACGTCCTTCAAGGATATTCCTGAAAGGGACTTTCGTACTTCAAACGTAGACCTGAAGAGGACTATCGTCCTTCAAAGATATTCCTGTAAAGGACTATCGTCCTTCAAGGATATTCCTGAAAAGGGCTATCGTCTTTCATGCGTAGTCCTGAAAAGGACTTTCGTCCTTCAAAGATATTCCTGAAAAGAACTATCGTCCTTCAAGGATATTCCTGAAAAGGACTATCGTCCTTCAAGGATATTCCTGAAAAGGACTATCGTCCTTCAAACGTAGTCCTGAAAAGGACTATCGTCCTTCAAGGTTATTCCTGAAAAGGACTATCGTCCTTCAAGGATATTCCCGAAAAGGGCTATCGTCCTTCATACGTAGTCCTGAAAAGGACAATCGTCCTGCAAGGAAATTTCTGAAAAGGGCTTTCGTCCTTCATGGATATTCCTGAAAAGGACTTTCGTCCTTCAAGATATTCCTGAAAAGAACTATCGTCCTTCAAGGATATTCTTGAAAAGGACTATCGTCCTTCAAGGATATTCCTGAAAAGGACTATCGTCCTTCAAGGATATTACTGAATATGACTAACGTGTTTCAAACGTAGCCCTTAAAAGGACTATCGTCCTTCAAGGATATTCCTGAAAAGGACTATCGTCCTTCAAGGATATTCCTGTAAAAGGACTTTCGTCCTTCAGAGATATTCCTGAAAAGTACTCTCATCCTTTAAGGATATTCCTGAAAAGGACTATCGTCCTTTAAAGATGTTCCTGAAAAGGACTATCGTCCTTCAAGTATATTCCTGAAAAGGACTATCGTCCTTCAAACGTAGTCCTGAAAAGGACTTTCGTCTTTCAAGGATGTTCCTGAAAAGGACTATCGTCCTTAAAGGATATTCCTGCAAAGGACTATAGCCCTTTATACGTAGTCACGAAAAGGACTTACTTCCTTCAAGGATATTCCTGAAAAGGACTTTCGGCCTGCAAGGATATCCCTAAAAGGGACTATCGTCCTTCAAGGATATTCCTGAAAAGGACTATCGTCCTTCGAGGATATTACTAAAAAGGACTATTGTGCTGCAAGAATATTTCTGAATAAGACTATCGTTCTTCAAACGTAGTCCTGAAAAGGACTTTCGTCTTTCAAGGATATTCCTGAAAAGGACTATCGTCCTTAAAGGATATTCCTGAAAAGGACTTACTACGTTCAAAGATATTCCCAAAAAGGACTTTAGGCCTATCGTGTTCCAAACGTAGTCCTGAGAAGGTCTTTCGTCCTTCAAGGATATTCCTGAAAAGGACTATCGTCCAGTAAGGATGTTCCTGAAAAGGACTATCGCCTTCAAGGATGTTCCTAAAAAGGACTATCGTCTTTTAAGGATATTTTTTAAAGGGACTATCATCCTTCAAGGATATTACTGAAAAGGACTGACGTCCTTCAAGGATATTCCCGCAAAAAGACTTCCGTCCTTTAAGGATATTCCTGAAAAGGACTATCGTCCTTCAAGGATATTCCTGAAAAGGGCTATCGTCCTTCAAGGATATTTCACAAAAAGTCTATAGTCCTTCATAGGTAGTCCTGAAAAGGACTATTGTTTTTCAAGTATATTCCTAAAAAGGACTATCGTCCTTCAAACGTAGACCTGAAAAGGACTATCGTCCTTCAAGGATATTCCTGTAAAAGACTATCGTCCTTCAAGGATATTCCTGAAAAGGGCTATCGTCCTTCAAGGATATTCCTGAAAAGGACTATCGTCCTTCAAACGTAGTCCTGAAAAGGACTATCGTCCTTCAAGTATATTCCTGAAAAGGACTATCGTCCTTTATACGTAGTCCTGAAAAGGACTATCGTCCTTCAAGGATAATTTTGAAATGGACTTTTGTCCTTCAAGGATATTCCTGAAAAGGACTTTCGTACTTCAGACGTAGACCTGAAGAGGACTATCGTCCTTCAAAGATATTCCTGTAAAGGACTATCGTCCTTCAAGGATATTCCTGAAAAGGGCTATCGTCTTTCATGTGTAGTCCTGAAAAGGATTTTCGTGTTTCAAACGTAGTCCTGAAAAGGACTTTCGTCCTTCAAAGATATTCCTGAAAAGAACTATCGTCCTTCAAGGATATTCCTGAAAAGGACTTTCATCCTTCAAGGATATTCCTGAAAAGGACTATCGTCCTTCAAGGATATTCCTGAAAAGGACTATCGTCCTGCAAGGATATTCCTGAAAAGGACTTTCATCCTTCAAGGATATTCCTGAAAAGGATTATAGTCCTTCAAAGATATTCCTGAAAAGGACTATCGTCCTGCAAGGATATTCCTGAAAAGGATTATCGACCGTCAAGGATATTCCTGAAAAGGACTATCGTCCTTCAAACGTAGTCCTGAAAAGGACTATCGTCCTTCAATTATATTCCTGAAAAGGACTTTCGTCCTTTATACGTAGTCCTTCAAGGATAGTCCTGAAAACGACTACCTTCCTACAAGGACATTCCTTAAAAGGACTATCGTCCTGCAAGGATATTCATGAAAAAGACTATCGTCCTTCAAGGATATTCCTGAAAAGGACTATCGTCCTTCGAGGATATTACTAAAAAGGACTATTGTGCTGCAAGAATATTTCTGAATAAGACTATCGTTCTTCAAACGTAGTCCTGAAAAGGACTTTCGTCTTTCAAGGATATTCCTGAAAAGGACTATCGTCCTTAAAGGATATTCCTGAAAAGGACTTACTACGTTCAAAGATATTCCCAAAAAGGACTTTAGGCCTGCAAGGATATAGTCCTTTTCAGGAATGTCCTTGTACGACGGAAGTCCTTTTCAGGAATATCCTTGAAGGACAAAAGTCCATTTCAAAATTATCCTTGAAGGACGATAGTCCTTTTCAGGACTACGTATAAAGGACGATAGTCCTTTTCAGGACTACGTTTGAAGGACGATAGTCCTTTTCAGGAATATCCTTGAAGGACGATAGCCCTTTTCAGGAATATCCTTAAAGGACGATAGTCCTTTTCAGGTCTACGTTTGAAGGACGATAGTCCTTTTTAGGAATATACTTGAAAAACAATAGTCCTTTTCAGGACTACCTATGAAGGACTATAGACTTTTTGTGAAATATCCTTGAAGGACGATAGCCCTTTTCAGGAATATCCTTGAAGGACGATAGTCCTTTTCAGGAATATCCTTAAAGGACGGAAGTCTTTTTGCGGGAATATCCTTGAAGGACGTCAGTCCTTTTCAGTAATATCCTTGAAGGATGATAGTCCCTTTAAAAAATATCCTTAAAAGACGATAGTCCTTTTTAGGAACATCCTTAAGGCGATAGTCCTTTTCAGGAACATCCTTACTGGACGATAGTCCTTTTCAGGAATATCCTTGAAGGACGAAAGACCTTCTCAGGACTACGTTTGGAACACGATAGTCCTTTTCAAGAATATTCGTGAAGGACGAAAGTCCTTTTCAGAACTACGTTTGAAACACGATAGTCCTTTTCAGGAATATACTTGACGGTCGATAATCCTTTTCAGGAATATCCTTGCAGGATGATAGTACTTTTCAGGAATATCTTTGAAGGACTATAATCCTTTTCAGGAATATTCTTGAAGGATGAAAGTCCTTTTCAGGAATATCCTTGCAGGACGATAGTCCATTTCAGGACTACGTTTGAAGGATGATAGTCTTTTTCATGAATATCCTTGCAGGACGATAGTCGTTTTCAGGAATGTCCTTGTAGGACGGTAGTCCTTTTCAGGACTATCCTTGAAGGACGAAAGTCCTTTTCAGGATTATCCATGAAGGACGATAGTCCTTTTCAGGACTACGTATGAAAGACGATAGTCCTTTTTAGGAACATCTTTGCAGGACGATAGTCCTTTTCAGGAATTTCCTTGAAGGACGATAGTTCTTTTCAGGAATATCTTTGAAGGACGATAGTCCTTTTCAGGAATATCCTTGAAGGACGAAAGTTTTGCTGAAAATTTGAAGATTTGAAAAAGAAGAAGAAAGATTTTCCTGAAAAGAACTATCGTCCTTCAAGGATATTCCTGAAAAGGACTATCGTCCTTCAAGGATATTCCTGAAAAGGACTATCGTCCTTCAAGGATATTCCTGAAAAGGACTATCGTCCTGCAAGGATATTCCTGAAAAGGACTTTCATCCTTCAAGGATATTCCTGAAAAGGATTATAGTCCTTCAAAGATATTCCTGAAAAGGACTATCGTCCTGCAAGGATATTCCTGAAAAGGATTATCGACCGTCAAGGATATTCCTGAAAAGGACTATCGTCCTTCAAACGTAGTCCTGAAAAGGACTATCGTCCTTCAATTATATTCCTGAAAAGGACTTTCGTCCTTTATACGTAGTCCTTCAAGGATAGTCCTGAAAACGACTACCTTCCTACAAGGACATTCCTTAAAAGGACTATCGTCCTGCAAGGATATTCATGAAAAAGACTATCGTCCTTCAAGGATATTGCTAAAAAGAACTATCGTCCTGCAAGGATATTCCTGACAAGGACTATAGTCCTTCCAGGGTATTCCTGAAAAGGACTATCATCCTTTAAACGTAGTCCTGAAAGGGACTATCGTCTTGCAAGGATATATCTGAAAAGGACTTTCTTCCTTCATGGATATTCCTGAAAAGGACTATCGTCCTTCAAGGATATTCCTGAAAAGAACTAACGTCCTTCAAGGATATTCCTGAAAAGGACTATCGTCCTTCAAGGTTATTCCTGAAAAGGACTATCCTCCTTCAAGGATATTCCTGAGAAAAACTCTCATCCTTTAAAGATATTCCTGAAAAGGGCTTTCATCCTTCATACGTAGTCCTGAAAAGGACTATCGTGTTCCAAACGTTGTACTGAAAGGACTTACGTCCTTCAAGGATATTCCTGAAAGGGACTTTCGTACTTCAGACGTAGACCTGAAGAGGACTATCGTCCTTCAAAGATATTCCTGTAAAGGACTATCGACCTTCAAGGATATTCCTGAAAAGGGCTATCGTCTTTCATGCGTAGTCCTGAAAAGGATTTTCGTGTTTCAAACGTAGTCCTGAAAAGGACTTTCGTCCTTCAAAGATATTCCTGAAAAGAACTATCGTCCTTCAAGGATATTCCTGAAAAGGACTTTCATCCTTCAAGGATATTCCTGAAAAGGACTATCGTCCTTCAAGGATATTCCTGAAAAAGACTATCGTCCTGCAAGGATATTCCTGAAAAGGACTTTCATCCTTCAAGGATATTCCTGAAAAGGATTATAGTCCTTCAAAGATATTCCTGAAAAGGACTATCGTCCTGCAAGGATATTCCTGAAAAGGATTATCGACCGTCAAGGATATTCCTGAAAAGGACTATCGTCCTTCAAACGTAGTCCTGAAAAGGACTATCGTCCTTCAATTATATTCCTGAAAAGGACTTTCGTCCTTTATACGTAGTCCTTCAAGGATAGTCCTGAAAACGACTACCTTCCTACAAGGACATTCCTTAAAAGGACTATCGTCCTGCAAGGATATTCATGAAAAAGACTATCGTCCTTCAAGGATATTCCTAAAAAGAACTATCGTCCTGCAAGGATATTCCTGACAAGGACTATAGTCCTTCCAGGGTATTCCTGAAAAGGACTATCATCCTTCAAACGTAGTCCTGAAAGGGACTATCGTCTTGCAAGGATATATCTGAAAAGGACTTTCTTCCTTCATGGATATTCCTGAAAAGGACTATCGTCCTTCAAGGATATTCCTGAAAAGAACTAACGTCCTTCAAGGATATTCCTGAAAAGGACTATCGTCCTTCAAGGTTATTCCTGAAAAGGACTATCCTCCTTCAAGGATATTCCTGAGAAAAACTCTCATCCTTTAAAGATATTCCTGAAAAGGGCTTTCATCCTTCATACGTAGTCCTGAAAAGGACTATCGTGTTTCAAACGTTGTACTGAAAGGACTTACGTCCTTCAAGGATATTCCTGAAAGGGACTTTCGTACTTCAGACGTAGACCTGAAGAGGACTATCGTCCTTCAAAGATATTCCTGTAAAGGACTATCGTCCTTCAAGGATATTCCTGAAAAGGGCTATCGTCTTTCATGCGTAGTCCTGAAAAGGATTTTCGTGTTTCAAACGTAGTCCTGAAAAGGACTTTCGTCCTTCAAAGATATTCCTGAAAAGAACTATCGTCCTTCAAGGATATTCCTGAAAAGGACTATCGTCCTTCAAGGATATTCCTGAAAAGGACTATCGTCCTTCAAACGTAGTCCTGAAAAGGACTATCGTCCTTCAAGGTTTTTCCTGAAAAGGACTATCGTCCTTCAAGGATATTCCCGAAAAGGGCTATCGTCCTTCATACGTAGTCCTGAAAAGGACAATCGTCCTTCAAGGATATTACTGAATATGACTAACGTGTTTCAAACGTAGCCCTTAAAAGGACTATCGTCCTTCAAAGATATTCCTGAAAAGGACTATCGTCCTTCAAGGATATTCCTGTAAAAGGACTTTCGTCCTTCAGAGATATTCCTGAAAAGTACTCTCATCCTTTAAGGATATTCCTGAAAAGGACTGTCGTCCTTTAAAGATATTCCTGAAAAGGACTATCGTCCTTCAAGTATATTCCTGAAAAGGACTATCGTCCTTTATACGTAGTCCTGAAAAGGACTTTCGTCTTTCAAGGATATTCCTGAAAAGGACTATCGTCCTTAAAGGATATTCCTGCAAAGGACTATAGCCCTTTATACGTAGTCACGAAAAGGACTTACTTCCTTCAAGGATATTCCTGAAAAGGACTTTCGGCCTGCAAGGATATCCCTAAAAGGGACTATCGTCCTTCAAGGATATTCCTGAAAAGGACTATCGTCCTTCGAGGATATTACTAAAAAGGACTATTGTGCTGCAAGAATATTTCTGAATAAGACTATCGTTCTTCAAACGTAGTCCTGAAAAGGACTTTCGTCTTTCAAGGATATTCCTGAAAAGGACTATCGTCCTTAAAGGATATTCCTGAAAAGGACTTACTACGTTCAAAGATATTCCCAAAAAGGACTTTAGGCCTGCAAGGATATAGTCCTTTTCAGGAATGTCCTTGTACGACGGAAGTCCTTTTCAGGAATATCCTTGAAGGACAAAAGTCCATTTCAAAATTATCCTTGAAGGACGATAGTCCTTTTCAGGACTACGTATAAAGGACGATAGTCCTTTTCAGGACTACGTTTGAAGGACGATAGTCCTTTTCAGGAATATCCTTGAAGGACGATAGCCCTTTTCAGGAATATCCTTAAAGGACGATAGTCTTTTACAGGAATATCCTTGAAGGACGATAGTCCTTTTCAGGTCTACGTTTGAAGGACGATAGTCCTTTTTAGGAATATACTTGAAAAACAATAGTCCTTTTCAGGACTACCTATGAAGGACTATAGACTTTTTGTGAAATATCCTTGAAGGACGATAGCCCTTTTCAGGAATATCCTTGAAGGACGATAGTCCTTTTCAGGAATATCCTTAAAGGACGGAAGTCTTTTTGCGGGAATATCCTTGAAGGACGTCAGTCCTTTTCAGTAATATCCTTGAAGGATGATAGTCCCTTTAAAAAATATCCTTAAAAGACGATAGTCCTTTTTAGGAACATCCTTGAAGGCGATAGTCCTTTTCAGGAACATCCTTACTGGACGATAGTCCTTTTCAGGAATATCCTTGAAGGACGAAAGACCTTCTCAGGACTACGTTTGGAACAGGATAGTCCTTTTCAAGAATATTCGTGAAGGACGAAAGTCCTTTTCAGGACTACGTTTGAAACACGATAGTCCTTTTCAGGAATATACTTGACGGTCGATAATCCTTTTCAGGAATATCCTTGCAGGATGATAGTACTTTTCAGGAATATCTTTGAAGGACTATAATCCTTTTCAGGAATATCCTTGAAGGATGAAAGTCCTTTTCAGGAATATCCTTGCAGGACGATAGTCCATTTCAGGACTACGTTTGAAGGATGATAGTCTTTTTCATGAATATCCTTGCAGGACGATAGTCGTTTTCAGGAATGTCCTTGTAGGACGGTAGTCCTTTTCAGGACTATCCTTGCAGGACGAAAGTCCTTTTCAGGATTATCCATGAAGGACGATAGTCCTTTTCAGGACTACGTATGAAAGACGATAGTCCTTTTTAGGAACATCTTTGCAGGACGATAGTCCTTTTCAGGAATTTCCTTGAAGGACGATGAAAAGGATTATAGTCCTTCAAAGATATTCCTGAAAAGGACTATCGTCCTGCAAGGATATTCCTGAAAAGGATTATCGACCGTCAAGGATATTCCTGAAAAGGACTATCGTCCTTCAAACGTAGTCCTGAAAAGGACTATCGTCCTTCAATTATATTCCTGAAAAGGACTTTCGTCCTTTATACGTAGTCCTTCAAGGATAGTCCTGAAAACGACTACCGTCCTACAAGGACATTCCTTAAAAGGACTATCGTCCTGCAAGGATATTCATGAAAAAGACAATCGTCCTTCAAGGATATTCCTAAAAAGAACTATCGTCCTGCAAGGATATTCCTGACAAGGACTATAGTCCTTCCAGGGTATTCCTGAAAAGGACTATCATCCTTCAAACGTAGTCCTGAAAGGGACTATCGTCTTGCAAGGATATATCTGAAAAGGACTTTCTTCCTTCATGGATATTCCTGAAAAGGACTATCGTCCTTCAAGGATATTCCTGAAAAGAACTAACGTCCTTCAAGGATATTCCTGAAAAGGACTATCGTCCTTCAAGGTTATTCCTGAAAAGGACTATCCTCCTTCAATGATATTCCTGAAAAGGACTATCGTCCTTCAAACGTAGTCCTGAAAAGAACTATCGTACTTCAAGGATATTCCTGAAAAGGACTATCGTCCTTCAAGGATATTCCTGAAACGGATTATCGTCCTGCAAGGATATTCCTGAAAAGGAGTATCGTCCTTCAAGGATATTCCTAAAAAGGACTATCGTCCTGCAAGGATATTCCTAAAAAGGACTATCATCCTGCAAGGATGTTCCTAAAAAGGACTATCGTCTTTTAAGGATAGTTTTTAAAGGGACTATCATCCTTTTAGGATATTACTGAAAAGGACTATCGTCCTTCACGAATATTCTTGAAAAGGACTATCGTGTTTCAAACGTAGTCCTGAGAAGATCTTTCGTCCTTCAAGGATCTTCCTGAAAAGGACTATCATCATTCAAGGATATTACTGAAAAGGACTATCGTCCTGCAAGGATATTCCTGAAAAAAACTCTCATCCTTTAAAGATATTCCTGAAAAGGGCTTTCATCCTTCATACGTAGTCATGAAAAGGACTATCGTGTTTCAAACGTTGTACTGAAAGGACTTACGTCCTTCAAGGATATTCCTGAAAGGGACTTTCGTCCTTCAAACGTAGACCTGAAAAGGACTATCGTCCGTCAAGGATATTCCTGTAAAGGACTATCAACCTTCAAATGTAGTCCTGAAAAGGACTATCGTCCTGCAAGATTATTCCTGAAAAGGATTATCGTCCTTCAAGGATATTCCTGAAAAGGATTTTCGTCCTTCAAATGTAGTCCTGAAAAGGACTATCGTCCTGCAAGATTATTCCTGAAAAGGATTATCGTCCTTCAAGGATATTCCTGAAAAGGATTTTCGTCCTTCAAAGATATTCCTGAAAAAGACTTTCGTCCTTCAAGGATATTCCTGAAAAGGACTATCGTCCTTCAAGTATATTCCTGAAAATGACTATAACCCTTTAAAAGTAGTCCTGAAAAGGACTTTCGTCCTTCAAGGATATTCCTGAAAAGGACTATCAACCTTCAAATGTAGTCCTGAAAAGGACTATCGTCCTGCAAGATTATTCCTGAAAAGGATTATCGTCCTTCAAGGATATTCCTGAAAAGGATTTTCGTCCTTCAAGGATATTCCTGAAAAGGATTTTCGTCCTTCAAAGATATTCCTGAAAAAGACTTTCGTCCTTCAAGGATATTCCTGAAAAGGACTATCGTCCTTCAAGGATATTCCTAAAAAGGACTATCGTCCTGCAAGGATATTCCTAAAAAGGACTATCGTACTGCAAGGATGTTCCTAAAAAGGACTATCGTCTTTCAAAGATATTTTTTAAAGAAACTATCATCCTTCAAGGATATTACTGAAATAGACTATCGTCCTTCACGAATATTCTTGAAAAGGACTTTCGTGTTTCAAACGTAGTCCTGAGATGGTCTTTCGTCCTTCAAGGATATTCCTGAAAAGGGCTTTCATCCTTCATACGTAGTCCTGAAAAGGACTATCGTCCGTCAAGGATATTCCTGTAAAGGACTATCGTCCTTCAAGGATATTCCTGTAAAGGACTATCGTCCTTCAAGGATATTCCTGTAAAGGACTTTCGTCCTTCAAACGTAGACCTGAAAAGGACTATCGTCCGTCAAGGATATTCCTGTAAAGGACTATCAACCTTCAAATGTAGTCCTGAAAAGGACTATCGTCCTGCAAGATTATTCCTGAAAAGGATTATCGTCCTTCAAGGATATTCCTGAAAAGGATTTTCGTCCTTCAAAGATATTCCTGAAAAAGACTTTCGTCCTTCAAGGATATTCCTGAAAAGGACTATCGTCCTTCAAGTATATTCCTGAAAATGACTATAACCCTTTAAAAGTAGTCCTGAAAAGGACTTTCGTCCTTCAAGGATATTCCTGAAAAGGACTATCAACCTTCAAATGTAGTCCTGAAAAGGACTATCGTCCTGCAAGATTATTCCTGAAAAGGATTATCGTCCTTCAAGGATATTCCTGAAAAGGATTTTCGTCCTTCAAGGATATTCCTGAAAAGGATTTTCGTCCTTCAAAGATATTCCTGAAAAAGACTTTCGTCCTTCAAGGATATTCCTGAAAAGGACTATCGTCCTTCAAGGATATTCCTAAAAAGGACTATCGTCCTGCAAGGATATTCCTAAAAAGGACTATCGTACTGCAAGGATGTTCCTAAAAAGGACTATCGTCTTTCAAAGATATTTTTTAAAGAAACTATCATCCTTCAAGGATATTACTGAAATAGACTATCGTCCTTCACGAATATTCTTGAAAAGGACTTTCGTGTTTCAAACGTAGTCCTGAGATGGTCTTTCGTCCTTCAAGGATATTCCTGAAAAGGGCTTTCATCCTTCATACGTAGTCCTGAAAAGGACTATCGTCCGTCAAGGATATTCCTGTAAAGGACTATCGTCCTTCAAGGATATTCCTGTAAAGGACTATCGTCCTTCAAGGATATTCCTGTAAAGGACTTTCGTCCTTCAAACGTAGACCTGAAAAGGACTATCGTCCGTCAAGGATATTCCTGTAAAGGACTATCGTCCTTCAAGGATATTCCTGTAAAGGACTATCGTCCTTTAAGGATATTTCTGAAAAGGGCTATCGTCTTTCATGCGTAGTCCTGAAAAGGACTATCGTCCTGCAAGGATATTTCTGAAAAGGACTTTCGTCCTTTATGGATATTTCTGAAAAGGACTTTCGTCCTTCAAGGATATTCCTGAAAAGAACTATCGTCCTTCAACGATATTCCTGAAAAGAACTATCGTCCTTCAAGGATATTCCTGAAAAGGACTATCGTCCTTCAAGGTTATTCCTGAAAAGGACTATCCTCCTGCAAGGATATTCCTGAAAAGGACTATCGTCCTGCAAGGATGTTTCTTAAAAGGACCATCGTCTTTCAAGGATATTTTTTAAAGGTACTATCATCCTTCAAGGATATTCCTGAAAAGGACTATCGTCCTTCAAACGTAGTCCTGAAAAGGACTATCGTACTTCAAGGATATTTTTCAAAAGGACTATCGTCCTTCAAGAATATTCCTGAAAAGGACTATCGTCCTTCAAAGATATTC
Source organism: Leucoptera coffeella (assembly GCA_030578115.1). Lineage (NCBI taxonomy): Eukaryota > Metazoa > Arthropoda > Insecta > Lepidoptera > Lyonetiidae > Leucoptera > Leucoptera coffeella. Next base: position 149,650 of record JAMBLF010000251.1, read on the forward strand.
CTGAAAAGGACTATCGTCCTGCAAGGATATTCCTGAAAAGGACTATCGTCCCGCAAGGATATTCCTGAAAAGGACTATCGTCCATCAAACTTAGTCCTGAAAAGGACATTCGTCTTTCAAGGATATTCCTGAAAAGGACTATCGTCCTTAAAGGATATTCCTGAAAAAAACTATCGTCCTTCAAGGATATTCCTTAAAGGGACTATCGTCCTTAAAGGATATTTCTGAAAAGGACTATCGTCCTTCAAGGATATTCCTTAAAGGGACTATCGTCCTTCAAGGATATTCCTTAAAGGAATTATCGTCCTTCAAGGATATTTCTGAAAAGGACTATCGTTCTTCAAGGATATTCCTAAAAAAACTATCGTCCTTCAAGGATACTCCTGAAAAGGACTTCCGTTCTTCAAGGATATTCCTGAAAGGGACTATCGTCCTTCAAACGTAGTCCTGAAAAGGACTATCGTCCTTCAAGGATATTCATGAAAAGGACTATCGTCCTTCAAGGATATTTTTGAAAAGGACTATCGTCCTTCAAGGATATTCCTGAAAAGGACTATAGCCCTTTATACGTAGTCCTGAAAAGAACTTTCGTCCTTCAAGTATATTTCTGAAAAGGACTATCGTCCGTCAAGGATATTCCTGTAAAGGACTATCGTCCTTCAAGGATATTCCTGTAAAGGACTATCGTCCTTCAAGGATATTCCTGTAAAGGACTTTCGTCCTTCAAACGTAGACCTGAAAAGGACTATCGTCCGTCAAGGATATTCCTGTAAAGGACTATCGTCCTTCAAGGATATTCCTGTAAAGGACTATCGTCCTTTAAGGATATTTCTGAAAAGGGCTATCGTCTTTCATGCGTAGTCCTGAAAAGGACTATCGTCCTGCAAGGATATTTCTGAAAAGGACTTTCGTCCTTTATGGATATTTCTGAAAAGGACTTTCGTCCTTCAAGGATATTCCTGAAAAGAACTATCGTCCTTCAACGATATTCCTGAAAAGAACTATCGTCCTTCAAGGATATTCCTGAAAAGGACTATCGTCCTTCAAGGTTATTCCTGAAAAGGACTATCCTCCTGCAAGGATATTCCTGAAAAGGACTATCGTCCTGCAAGGATGTTTCTTAAAAGGACCATCGTCTTTCAAGGATATTTTTTAAAGGTACTATCATCCTTCAAGGATATTCCTGAAAAGGACTATCGTCCTTCAAACGTAGTCCTGAAAAGGACTATCGTACTTCAAGGATATTTTTCAAAAGGACTATCGTCCTTCAAGAATATTCCTGAAAAGGACTATCGTCCTTCAAAGATATTCCTGAAAAGGACTATCGTCCTGCAAGGATATTCCTGAAAAGGACTATCGTCCCGCAAGGATATTCCTGAAAAGGACTATCGTCCTTCAAACTTAGTCCTGAAAAGGACATTCGTCTTTCAAGGATATTCCTGAAAAGGACTATCGTCCTTAAAGGATATTCCTGAAAAAAACTATCGTCCTTCAAGGATATTCCTTAAAGGGACTATCGTCCTTAAAGGATATTTCTGAAAAGGACTATCGTCCTTCAAGGATATTCCTTAAAGGGACTATCGTCCTTCAAGGATATTCCTTAAAGGAATTATCGTCCTTCAAGGATATTTCTGAAAAGGACTATCGTTCTTCAAGGATATTCCTGAAAAAAACTATCGTCCTTCAAGGATACTCCTGAAAAGGACTTCCGTTCTTCAAGGATATTCCTGAAAGGGACTATCGTCCTTCAAACGTAGTCCTGAAAAGGATTATCGTCCTTCAAGGATATTCATGAAAAGGACTATCGTCCTTCAAGGATATTTTTGAAAAGGACTATCGTCCTTCAAGGATATTCCTGAAAAGGACTATAGCCCTTTATACGTAGTCCTGAAAAGAACTTTCGTCCTTCAAGTATATTTCTGAAAAGGACTATCGTCCTTTCAGGATATTCCTTAAAGGGACTATCGTCCTTCAATGATAATACTGAAAAGGACTTTTGTCCTTCAAGGATATTCCTGAAAAGGACTATAGTCCTTCAAAGATATTCTTGAAAAGGACTTTCGTCCTTCAAGAATATTCCTGAAAAGGACTATCGTCCTTCTAGGATATTCCTGAAAAGGACTATCGTCCTTCATACGTAGTCCTGAAAAGGACTATCGTCCTTCAAATGTAGTCGTGAAAAGGACTATCGTCCTGCAAGGATATTCCTGAAAAGGACTATCGTCCTTGAAGGATATTTTTGAAAAGGACTATCGTCCTCCAAGAATATTCCTGAAAAGGACTATCGTCCTTCAAGGATATTCCTGAAAAGGACTATCGTCCTTCAAGGATATTCCTGAAAAGGACTTTCGTCCTTCAAGGATATTCCTGAAAAGGACTATCGTCCTTCAAATGTAGTCGTGAAAAGGACTATCGTCCTGCAAGGATATTCCTGAAAAGGACTATCGTCCTGCAAGGATATTTCTGAAAAGGACTATCGTCCTTCAAACGTAGTCCTGAAAAGGACATTCGTCTTTCAAGGATATTCCTGAAAAGGACTATCGTCCTTAAAGGATATTCCTGAAAAAAACTATCGTCCTTCTAGGATATTCCTTAAAGGGACTATCGTCCTTCAAGGATACTCCTGAAAAGGATTATCGTCCTTCAAACGTAGTCCTGAAAAGGACTAATCTCTAACAAACATGGTCCTGAAAAGGACTATTCTCGAACAAACATAGTCCTGAAAAGGACTATTCTCTAATAAACATGGTCCTGAAAATGACTGTTCTCGAACAAACGTGATCCTGAAAAGGTCTAACCTCTAACAAACATGGTCCTGAAAAGGACTATTCTCGAACAAACATAGTCCTGAAAAGGACTATTCTCTAATAAACATGGTCCTGAAAATGACTGTTCTCGAACAAACGTGATCCTGATAAGGTCTAACCTCTAACAAACATGGTCCTGAAAAGGACTATTCTCGAACAAACATAGTCCTGAAAAGGACTATTCTGTATCAAACATAATCCTGAAAAGGACTATTCTTTATCGAACATGGTCCTGAAAAGGACTACTTTAACGAACATGGTCCTGAAAAGGACTATTCCTTAACGAACATGGTCCTGAAAAGGACGATTCTTTAACAGCGTGATCCTGAAAAGGACAATTCACGAAAAAACGTGATCCTGAAAAGGACTATCCTCTAACAAACATGGCTTTGAAAAGGACTATTCTCAAACAAACATGGTCCTGAAAAGGACTATTATCTAACAGACATGGTCCTGAAAAGGACTATACTCGAACAAATGTGATCCTGAATAGGACTTTTCTTTTACAAACATAGTCCTGGAAAGGACTATTCGCGAACAAACGTGATCTTGAAAAGGACTGTTCTTTAACAAACATGGTCCTGAAAAGGATTATTCTTTCACAAACATGGTCCTGAAAAGGACTATTCTTTAACAAACATGGTCCTGAATAGCTGTATTCTTTTACAAACATAGTCCTGAAAAGAACTATTCTCGAACAAACGTGATCCTGAAAAGGACTATTCCCTGACAAACATGGTCCTGAAAAGGAATATTATCTTACAAACATGGTCTTAAAAATGACTATTCTTTAACAAACATGGTCCTGAAAAGGACTATTCTCTTACAAACATAGTCCTGAAAACGACTTTTCTCTAACAAGCATGGTACTGAAAAGGACTCTTCTCGAACAAATGTGATCCTGAAAAGGACTATTCTCTAAAAAAACATTGTCCTGATAAGGACTATTCTTTTACAAACGTGATCCTGAAAAGGACTATTCTCGAACAAACGTTATCCTGAAAAGGGTCCTTACTCTACTAATTAACTTTGATAGCCACACAACTGCGTTACTTCTGCGCCTCGGCTTTACAAGTGAAACTGCTAATATTTTGATTGCCTCAATAGCGAGTCAATGGCGCTTCAGTGGTGCTTCAGTGGCAACTCAAGTATAGAAGTGTCAATAGTGTAGTACAAAATATTAGGCTATTGAACTGACATTGACGGACGTTTGGTTAGTGGAGTAGCTTTTTTGCATTTTGTACTTCAGACGAAGAAGTACTTCAAATGTAGTTCGAAAGCGCTTCAGTGGCCAAAATTTGTTAGTGGAGTGCCAAAAGTGTCAAATTACGGCCACTGAAGTATTACAGTATCGATACTGAAGTAATATTGTGGCTAAAATGAATTAGGTGAGTAAGAGGGCCCTGTCCGTCGAATTAATTTTGACGACCGCCGTTGCGCGATCGGTTAGCCGCCTGAACGCTAATCGTGGGTTCGATTCCCGGTGGACGTAGAGTTAAGAACCTTCTGCTTCCCTGTGTGGTCGCTATATATATATTTATATATGTATAATAATTAAATATTTCTTAAATATATGTTGACTTAACCATTAACTCATTCGGAGCCAACGACACGCTTTCAAGGATATTCCTGAAAAGGACTATCGTCCTTAAAGGATATTCCTGAAAAAAACTATCGTCCTTCAAGGATATTCCTTAAAGGGACTATCGTCCTTAAAGGATATTTCTGAAAAGGACTATCGTCCTTCAAGGATATTCCTTAAAGGGACTATCGTCCTTCAAGGATATTCCTTAAAGGAATTATCGTCCTTCAAGGATATTTCTGAAAAGGACTATCGTTCTTCAAGGATATTCCTGAAAAAAACTATCGTCCTTCAAGGATATTCCTGAAAAGGACTTCCGTTCTTCAAGGATATTCCTGAAAGGGACTATCGTCCTTCAAACGTAGTCCTGAAAAGGACTATCGTCCTTCAAGGATATTCATGAAAAGGACTATCGTCCTTCAAGGATATTTTTGAAAAGGATATTCCTGAAAAGGACTATAGCCCTTTATACGTAGTCCTGAAAAGAACTTTCGTCCTTCAAGTATATTTCTGAAAAGGACTATCGTCCTTTAAGGATATTCCTTAAAGGGACTATCGTCCTTCAATGATAATACTGAAAAGGACTTTTGTCCTTCAAGGATATTCCTGAAAAGGACTATAGTCCTTCAAAGATATTCTTGAAAAGGACTTTCGTCCTTCAAGAATATTCCTGAAAAGGACTATCGTCCTTCTAGGATATTCCTGAAAAGGACTATCGTCCTTCATACGTAGTCCTGAAAAGGACTATCGTCCTTCAAATGTAGTCGTGAAAAGGACTATCGTCCTGCAAGGATATTCCTGAAAAGGACTATCGTCCTGCAAGGATATTTCTGAAAAGGACTATCGTCCTTCAAACGTAGTCCTGAAAAGGACATTCGTCTTTCAAGGATATTCCTGAAAAGGACTATCGTCCTTAAAGGATATTCCTGAAAAAAACTATCGTCCTTCAAGGATATTCCTTAAAGGGACTATCGTCCTTCAAGGATACTCCTGAAAAGGATTATCGTCCTTCAAACGTAGTCCTGAAAAGGACTAATCTCTAACAAACATGGTCCTGAAAAGGACTATTCTCGAACAAACATAGTCCTGAAAAGGACTATTCTCTAATAAACATGGTCCTGAAAATGACTGTTCTCGAACAAACGTGATCCTGAAAAGGTCTAACCTCTAACAAACATGGTCCTGAAAAGGACTATTCTCGAACAAACATAGTCCTGATAAGGAGTATCCTCTATTAAAGATGGTCCTGAAAATGACTGTTCTCGAACAAACGTGATCCTGATAAGGTCTAACCTCTAACAAACATGGTCTTGAAAAGGACTATTCTCGAACAAACATAGTCCTGAAAAGGACTATTCTGTATCAAACATAATCCTGAAAAGGACTATTCTTTATCGAACATGGTCCTGAAAAGGACTACTTTAACGAACATGGTCCTGAAAAGGACTATTCCTTAACGAACATGGTCCTGAAAAGGACGATTCTTTAACAGCGTGATCCTGAAAAGGACAATTCACGAAAAAACGTGATCCTGAAAAGGACTATCCTCTAACAAACATGGCTTTGAAAAGGACTATTCTCAAACAAACATGGTCCTGAAAAGGACTAATATCTAACAGACATGGTCCTGAAAAGGACTATACTCGAACAAATGTGATCCTGAATAGGACTTTTCTTTTACAAACATAGTCCTGGAAAGGACTATTCGCGAACAAACGTGATCTTGAAAAGGACTGTTCTTTAACAAACATGGTCCTGAAAAGGATTATTCTTTCACAAACATGGTCCTGAAAAGGACTATTCTTTAACAAACATGGTCCTGAATAGCTGTATTCTTTTACAAACATAGTCCTGAAAAGAACTATTCTCGAACAAACGTGATCCTGAAAAGGACTATTCCCTGACAAACATGGTCCTGAAAAGGAATATTATCTTACAAACATGGTCTTAAAAATGACTATTCTTTAACAAACATGGTCCTGAAAAGGACTATTCTCTTACAAACATAGTCCTGAAAACGACTTTTCTCTAACAAGCATGGTACTGAAAAGGACTCTTCTCGAACAAATGTGATCCTGAAAAGGACTATTCTCTAAAAAAACATTGTCCTGATAAGGACTATTCTTTTACAAACGTGATCCTGAAAAGGACTATTCTCGAACAAACGTTATCCTGAAAAGGGTCCTTACTCTACTAATTAACTTTGATAGCCACACAACTACGTTACTTCTGCGCCTCGGCTTTACAAGTGAAACTGCTAATATTTTGATTGCCTCAATAGCGAGTCAATGGCGCTTCAGTGGTGCTTCAGTGGCAACTCAAGTATAGAAGTGTCAATAGTGTAGTACAAAATATTAGGCTATTGAACTGACATTGACGGACGTTTGGTTAGTGGAGTAGCTTTTTTGCATTTTGTTCTTCAGACGAAGAAGTACTTCAAATGTAGTTCGAAAGCGCTTCAGTGGCCAAAATTTGTTAGTGGAGTGCCAAAAGTGTCAAATTACGGCCACTGAAGTATTACAGTATCGATACTGAAGTAATATTGTGGCTAAAATGAATTAGGTGAGTAAGAGGGCCCTGTCCGTCGAATTAATTTTGACGACCGCCGTTGCGCGATCGGTTAGCCGCCTGAACGCTAATCGTGGGTTCGATTCCCGGTGGACGTAGAGTTAAGAACCTTCTGCTTCCCTGTGTGGTCGCTATATATATATTTATATATGTATAATAATTAAATATTTCTTAAATATATGTTGACTTAACCATTAACTCATTCGGAGCCAACGACACGCCTCGCGTGTCTATGAAAATTCTACTCGCCACGCCGCGGACACGCCTCGCGTGTCCATAAGTTTTCAACTATATCTCGAAAAGTACATGAAAAAATTTAATAAGAATTTGTGTACATGGTATTTACCACACGAATAACCATATATTCACGTGGTTTCTACTTTGAAAGAAGTTATGTTTATACTAAAAACGAATACCTTGTGGGATGCCAAGAACACGCGACGCGTGTCCACTTTGAGTATGCGACCAGAGGTTCTAAAAGTTTGTTTAACTTTCCATCAAACTCACTACGTTAGCTTGTTTATTATAATATTAGTACTTACACAATAATATGTTTCTGAGTTATTTTAGTCGATAGATGAGTAAATAATTTATTTACTATACAAACAAAAAAAATATTATAAGTTTATTAATATATAACTAAGTTTGAGAATCACATCATATTTAATTTACCTATATATCCATATTCCGCCATAATTCCTGGTTTAAAATCACTATACTGTTGCCACAACCTTATCTCTTTCGTTGCACAAACAGAACTAAGGAAATAAACTACCACAATGTATTATTAACGTATTTAGAAACATTAAACTTGCCGCAGAGCCAGTGGACACGCGTGGCGTGTCCATTTTTTCTTAGTCGCAGAGCCGCGGACACGCCTCGCGTGTTCATGACCGTTTGTATGGCGGCTCCGCTAGTAAGACACTGAAAAATGGCGCGGCGTCGGATGAGTTAACGCAAGTCTTAAATGTACTTAGCAAGGGGCTAGTTCAGTTGGTGTAATAATGTCCTACAATATTATTATAACTAAGTAGTTTTAAATGTGCAACTTTAAATCAGCTCTTGAAACGATGTCAATAAATACGCGGTGTTTTCACGAATACTTTCGCAGAGAACGTCTTAATCCATTTGCTAAATCTGGTAAGGAGAAACATTGTGAGGAAAACCTTCCTCGAAAAGATACTAGTTATTGTGTAAATGGCGAAACGGCTTAGCACCTTTCACATTGAGTACTGAGTATCTAGTCAACACGTAGGTTCGAGGCGGCCGGGCCATAGAATTACTACCTCCGCAGATGATACTTGTAAGGGTAATGGTCGTGAATGAGTTCTTATTTTCTCCTCTAATTCGTTTCAAATATGTAACACCACTTAATTTTATTTAGTAATTGACTAGGATGAAATTCTTTGTTCATGTGAGATTGTTGTGAAAAACGATTCATAGTAATTCAGTGTACATACATATTAATTCACGTCGCTTGTTCAATAACGATAAGCTCTCTTAGCTCACTTTAATGCATGAATATTGGGGCTGTGATGTCACATGGAACTTTGGTGACAGGTTGTTAAACCACCACCCAATATGTTCCATTTATCCCTAGTCCGTTAGACTTGAATGAATGTAATAAGTAGTGTTGGTGGTACAAAATGTAAAAAGGAAAAACATTGTATCCATGTCACAGTTTTATTCAGTTAGTAACAAATCCTTATTTACAAATTAAAGTGAATTAAACCAATCATTGCAAGTGCAAAAAATCTTATTATAAAATATCCTGGAAACTAGCCTTACATCTATAGACTAACGAAATAACTAAACATCAGTAAGATATTTAAAATATAACCTAAGTTTCACAAACTCCGGGTCACTAGACCACTTAAAGAAAAATATAGTATTACTTGTCCTTAAGAACCCAGTGTAAGAATTAGATTTAACTTGATACATGTACTTTCATTACAATTAATTATGAATGTTTATAAAATTTATTTATTTAGTACAGTAGTTGCAGTATTAAAATGAATTGCAACATATTCTAAGGAACATTCTTTAACTTAGCTTCTTACAGAAAGAACAAAATATTGTATTACTTTTACCTAAGTGTACTAGGAAGCAGGAGTTAGAATTTAAAAAACCTGATGTTGAGAATATATCTGTTTAGACAGGTACAAATTTACCAAAATCGCTAATCAATTTAGTGATACGACTTCGTTTGGTCTACTTCTATTCCTTAGGCTAGGGCAAGTTATAACCATTTTGCCCAAAAACCTTACGTTAAGAGTCTAAAATTAACTTAGTGAACATAATGAGAAATGAGCGATAAAGTTTTCAGTTGATGCATTTGATGGACCTGAAAACAAAATAAGTATTAGAAATCATACATCCAATGTCATAAAAACCAAAAAAACCTGAGACATCATGTTTGTGGTCACTTTTAGCTGTAGTATTAGGGCACTTTTAGCTATAGTAGTATATGTAATATTAGTGACAACTTTAACCTATTCGGCCATTAGATTTCACTGATGCCTAGTCCCTTAGTCAGTTTCTACGACAGACTACCATGATAAGCCGTAAATACTTTACAGTTAATATCTTCTTACATCAATGAATCAAGAATTAATTTGTTAAGTAATAAATAATCAGCCATGATTTGAACACTTGCTATAATTTTTTATCCCTCTGTTTGCACGTACCTATCGTAAATAAAGCCAGTTCAGTTCATTAGGCTGCCGTGGCGCTGGGCAGTTCAATTCTCTTCTCCGCTGTGCGGGGTGCCCTCTCGGCTGTCAGGGCGGCCGTTTCGCTCCCCGTTGTCCCTCTCGGGTGAACGCGACCGTGATCGGGATCGAGACCGGGACCTCTCGGGCGATCGGTCTCGAGACACTGAACGTGAGCGGGATCTTGACTTGCTTGCGGATTTCCTGTCATTGTTCTTTGGAGACGCCTCCTTGCTGGGTGAGCGAGAACGTTCCCTGTAATTAAGATATAAGAAATAAGTTAGTTTATAATAATAAGTTTTTTATTTCTTTATTATTAATTAAATAATAATAAAGAAATAAAAAAAGAAAAAAGTTTTTATCGAGTTCTGTTATTGTACATTATATTTTATCGTTTTCTGACATTTATGAATTCAGGAATTAATCAATAAAGTTTTTATTACAATTCATTTTCTTTAGTTTGGTCATAAAATGTAAAAAAAATCCTAACAAGCCACCTACTTCATAAAACACTCACCTGACTGGTTTATCCCTGTGTAGCATTGGAAAATAAATACTTGTTAAATAAATATTCCTTATACACTTTAATTCTCTAAAAATAAACAAACTTGAATGACGGCAATGGTTATGTTAAATTATTGTTCATTAAAATATATCCCAGTATAATCTCTTCTAAATAATATAATATTAAAACAACTAAATTAATAATAAGCAATATAGGAATGTTGATGAATTTTAGACATAAAAGCAACTATCATGAAGAATAATATATATCACACATGCTTTGCAAAAAGATATAGCCAACAACTATCTATCATTGGCTATTTAGTATTATTAATTGTTGGTACTCCTCTTGATTCTTGATGTTAGTACCAATAATCAACATGGCATGTAATAAATGGCTGAGTAGATGGCAGACTCACCTGTCTGATCTAGCGGGTGACCTGGACCTGGATCTGTCTCTCGACACAGACTTGCCATTCCTCTCTGTTGAGCGACGGTCCCTTGAACCGGATTTTGAACGGCTGCGGTCCCTAGTTATAGATGGGCAACTCAATATTAATGAACTACACTATCTTTTAAAATGATAGAGAAATAAGTTAGACGAAAAAGATTTTGGATTAACCTTTGAGTATTTATCTGTCAACAGTAACAATGTTTGTTGTTTTTCTATCATTTCAAAACACAAATATGAAAATAAACTTAATGATAAATACCCACATAAAGATTAAACTACATACTCACTGCAATTCTTGCTCGGCGCAAGTCTTTAACCTATGCAATAAGGCAAACATATCATTGCTATTCTGTAAATATTATTCTACACATAATGCTCTAATTTTAAGTCTAAGATGACCTTGACACATCTAAATATGTAATCTAAAGCATTGAAATAAAAAACTATTGATACTAACAGAAATAAATTAAAATAGATCACATTAATTTTCATGTCATAGTAAAGATAAGAGCAAAAGGCACTTACTTTGAGCGAGATCTGGATCTGGACTTGTTGGCGGCTGGGCTCTTGCTCTTTGGCCTGGACTTGGAGCGGGAGCGACTGCGAGAAGAGCGGCGGGACCTGGACCTGTGAACAAATATCTCAAATGAAACACAAACTTAAAAATGCATAAATATTTATAGAAAATTTATGTTTTCAGTGGTAAAAATTGTCAGCAGCAACTGTCTGCCCCGAAAGATGGTTAAAATGCAATATCATCATGATAGATCTTTTCTTATAACTTAATTTTGGAATTCCAGACTATCTACAAGAAATATTAAAACATGACTTGATGTAGGTATAAAATAGACTTCTTTGACTATAAATACCTTGACCGAGAACGCGATCTGGATGATGAAGAGCGGGATCGCCTCTTGGCTCCTCCGCGACGGTCTTCCACCAGGCGAATGCGGCGGCCGTTCAACTCTGTCCCATCAAGCTTCTCCAGAGCGGCACGCATGTCTGAGTGAGAGGCGAACTCTACCACGCTGTAATGAGTAAAGTACATTAGTAACTCAAAAATCTTTTTGCATTCAGCGCTATAATAATATTTTTTCTATCGCTTTACAAATCTGTTTTGTCAATTTATTTATATAGCTATATTTCATATATGAAGGGTACAAGAGAAAAAGGGGTTCATCAACATTTTGGTTGAACTGAGATATTTGAGATTTAAACTTTCTACATTAAACCTTCACTTCCTAAACTAATCAATCAATCCAATTCACAGTCAAAATTGAAGTTGTAAGTTTTTTTTAAATGAACCCCTTCTTTTATGTTTTGTGTACAATGACCTCATTTTAATCCAGGATTCCAGCACATCGACCCGATTTTGTTATTTTTGATATTTTAAATTTTACCTGTAGCTCAGAGTTTAAGCCCCTTTTATTTCTTTTTTAAACGTCATAAGAAAGGTCCATTAAAAAACAATCTCGTGGCATACTCAGTTTCATTTCGGCAAAATTGTTGATGAGCCCTTTTTTCTCTTGTACCCTTCATATGTAATCCACAAAGGAATTAAAAAAAATTCATTATTTCTTTAGATTAAGGTAAATCGCCCCAGTATCATAGAACTTATAAGAACATTCCGAGAGAGAACATAGTGAATAAATAATAGTTACCCCTCATTTTTGTGTTGTTTGTGGGCATCAGCGTAGGTCACTTCACCGGCTTGACGCATGTAGTCTTTCAGGTCCTGTAAAACCAACGAAAACCAAATAAAGTATATTCATAACCAAACTCATGCTGAAACGAAAAACGAAAATTAACATCAGAGTTTATTGTAACATCAAGGTTTTCAGCCCCGAAAGATGGTTAAAAATACAATATCATCATGTCATACCCTACAACAATTTGGCAAGGTGCTTTCGATGACAGAAAACTTTAAAAAGTCATTGCTCACAATGTTTATATAATCCTCTTCTTTCCTTGAGATCCATTCTCATTGGCCAAGCAGGTGATGATAGGGTAATGTATGTGATAATTCCATTGTTGGTCCCCTGTCTATTTTTAATCCATCCGGATAATCAGCATTCTTGTTTACTTTTGCATAGCTCTTCCGACAGCCAGTTGATAATCACTTGTGAATAGTCTAGTCAGTCTAACTCAGATTAAATTGATGGTAATTCATTACATTTCTGGTGCAATCTTCAATCCCTCCTGAAGTGCAAGTCACTCTTCTGTCCTTTCGACATCACATGAAAGGTAAAGACCTTGTTCATTCTGATTTCCTCAGTTGATTTTCCGCAAGCCTGATCAGGGGTTCTGCAGCAGTTGAAGTATAAATGTCTCTTAACCTTTTTCATTTCATCATAAATCATCATTTACTTCTTGGTTGTCCTCCAGTGCTCGTGAAACTACGTCCAAATGGCCTATTTGTGGAACATTGTATACTTTCTTCTTGAAGAATTGTAAGCAATGACTTTTAAAGATTTCTGTTCATATTGATTACTTGCCAAATTTGTAAATGATTTACATCTATAACAAATAATATCCTCCTATATAAAAATATATATGTTCCTCTGTACGAATAGGAACTCATCATTTATCAATAATGTGCGTGGATTCAAAACAAAAGAGACAGACTTACGTGGCAGCTGCAGTTGCATCGCCTACCATTGGCAAAACAGGATATTAAATATGTTGTTATGTAGAGTGGTTATTCATTGAAAAATGAAGTAATAAAGTAGTTGCCCTACCCATGGCCAGAGATTTTATTTTACCTTAGCCAGTGCCCATGGGTCCTCGGATTGTCATGGAAGGTCACCGAGAGGGGACGAGGGGAGTGTGAACGGCCAGCCAGGTCCACTCTGAACGCCAATGTCCTAACCATTGATTGGATCGCCACAAACCACATCATCAGTGTCACACAGCGCAAAGTCTCAGGCAGCGACCTTCTGTTGTTTTCAATTAAAAATGGTAAGCTTATTTTGTAATAAACAAAATATTAACATTACAAATTTTTACCTCATTGATGTGAATTTAGACAATATAAATATGATTTTAATATTTAAATGTTACAAAGTTAACTTTATGTGTTCAACTAAAGTGTCAAGCATATAAATAAAAACGAAAATAAATTAGATTTCTTCTTATTCATCACAATTTCTTGTGACATTGCCATTGTCTGCTTCCTTTTGACCTTGACTGGTTTCCCATTGCACCATTGACAGTAATCCACGCTTTGTCTTGCCCACATCAGTAGATAACAGCTATTCATTTGGAGTTTGAAACTCATCATCATCTTCTTCCATTCATTGCCATAAGCTCAGGATCTTGGCCTTGATAGTAGTGCATCTGTTGCATCAATTTGAGTCCTTGTATTGCTTCATCCTTCTGCTCATCAAGTGTGTGATACCTTACAAAATGATTGGGAAATTACCTGTATAACAATTTGTTTAACATTGTCAACATACCTGCCAGCTAATGCGGCTTGACAAGTTTTCAACAATCAACCGATACTCAGTGCGAGTTGGTGGACCGTATCTGTAATTGTAGTCATTGCTGAAACAAAACAAAGTAATATTAGCATTATGTTTTAATTAGAATGGAAAATGTGTCAATCAAATTTTAGCTATTTAATTAGGAATTTAATTGTTACAAGTGTTAAATATAATTAAAACATAAAATGCATATTAATTGCAATATCAAATACCCTCTCAAGTAATTTTTAAGAAACAAGTATTTGTATCAAATAACTAATGGCATTGACACATTTACCCAATGACTGTTTGTGTTTTTGTATACATGTGGAGTGATATATGCCTGATAACTAAAATATACATACATATATACCCCCCTCAGATATATTTATAATGTGATACTTAGCATCATCCATAATATATTAAATATGAAACTTAGTACATATTGGTGATCTAGTTCCAGACTGACTGACCCATTATTGCTAAAAACATTCTGTCCCAAGTCATCTCCAACGACATGTCCAACAGTAGAGCACATGCCCTAAATCTTTACTAATTTTAGAACCATGTATCGTGTGTGGTATATGCCTGTGTGCGTGTTTATACAGACTTGTCTCGTCTGGAGTGCGGCGGCGGGCGTCGGGAGGGCGGCGCGCGCGCTTGGTCGCGGCCCCGCCACCGGTCAGAGCCGCGTGGTATGCCCCGAGCACGTTCCACCGTCACCCTACGATGTAAAAGGACACTCACTCGTGGCGCGATCCACGCCCGCGGTCACGATCATAGTGACGGCGATCTCGCTTGTACCGCTCCGCGCTGCGATCTATCCCACGCGCCGGCTCCACCGTGACCCTGCACAACCCATCAACCAAACGTTAGCACTCCTCGCGCATCACCTCCCACTCTCATGAGCCAGTTACTACCCTATACGAGTGTGGAACCAACTTGTGAAAATGTGCTTTTTACCTACATCAAAAATAAATTCCTATATTGTTGGATTACAAACATAAAATATTTTTATATAGTGCATGCAAATGAATTGGAAAAGAAAATTAAAATATTTTTGGGTTTCATATCACAATAGAATTAATAAACATTTGACAATTTATAAAAGCATTTGTATTCATTGTGAAAATAATATTAAAACAATCAGATTCACTAAAATTTCCTTCATAATTGAATAAGATTTAGATCTTGTAAACATAATCTCTATGCTATCCTAATCATCATTATTGAATTTCAGTAGTTAACTGGCAACACATTTAAACCTCAATCTGTAATCCCACCTTCCATTCTTTACATGTTCTCGACTAGTTCTATGTTAAATTCTCTAGGGGTTAAGAGAAAAATATACATAAACAGAACAGAGGGAAGGCAGGAATACAGTTTGGGTCTGACATATTTAAAATATAAGCATGCAAGATAAGGAATAAACTTAGTAGCATACAATAATACCAATCACCATTACCATAAACTATCACAAATTCACCAAGCACGCATCAATTTATATGAATATTCATATTTTCCATACATTCTTCACCTTACATAATTACTGTGGAGCCGGCCCGCAAGCAAATATTATTATCAAAAGAATTCAAAAACATTACAAGGTTAAGACAATGATAACATTTATTTTCTGTAATTACAGATAAAGAACAGTAAGCACGCAATAGCATTATTAAAATTCTATATTTTTATTCTTTTATAAAGCAAGTCAATTTAATCTTTAGTTTGAAAGCATTAATGGTTCATATAAAATTTTACCTTTCTCCAAGTAGATCTTTCCCATTCAGCTCATACACAGCATCATCTGCATCTCGATAGTCTTCAAATTCCTGGTAACAAATAAATGAACATAATGGAAGATATCTACTAAAAAACCTGATTAGACTAGTAATAGATAAATGAGTTCTATTTTCTCAACTGCTAATTTTCAAGTGGTGGATGCTAAAGGATCCAAAACCAAAAGAAGGAAATTCAATCTGGACAGCTTAATGTAAATTTTTCACGGTTGTATATTTTTATATGGTTAAATATAGGCTTTATTTGCCGGACTCTAGCTCTGACTATCCCATAAAGTTGAATAGTGGTGAAGAGTGCGTAATTTCTGTTACTATGCTAATCAGGCATGTTGTTCAGATCTAGATAAAGTAATTACAATCTGATTCACTCAATGAGCACACTGAAACAACAACCTACCCTAAATATAACAATAACTTACCACAAAACCGTAGCCATTTTTGATAAGAATGTCTCTGATTCTCCCAAAACCTTTGAAGAACTTTTCCAAATCACGTTCCCGGACACCGAACGGTAGCCCGCCCACGTAAACACGCGAGCCAACCATTTCTGCAAAACAAAACAATCAATAACTATAGAACTTTGTTATCAAACAAACAGATGTAATCACGCAATGAGTATAAATGTATACTAAGTGAAATATATTTATTCAATAGATAGGGTGCTGTGCCATACAGGTTATACCTGAACTATAATTGAATTAGGGGTCGCAAAAAACCTAGTAATGTTATACTGCATACCTACATTACGCAACTCATACGATAAACAAGATTTAAGTCCATTCAGTGTGATAGAGATCAAAGGTTAGCTAACAAATAAATTATCAAAAATTACTGCGTGGTCACAGCAGCGTACTCAAAATGGCGGCTTATCGGCAAACCAAAGCCATGCCTTTATGGAAGAGGAAACACTAAATTGAACTGAATTCATAACAGTTAACTTACCAGGAATTAATAGTTTGATTAGCAAAGACAATAATACAAAATACAGAAGAGATTATCTAATTCGTATTACTACACACGTGCACTTCGATACGAACGAGCGAAACGACAGACGCCAAATAAATAAGTAAAATAAAGGCCTGTACTACAAAATATCGATATTATATCGTAGTCTTATGAGATTCACGATTTATACTCATGACTAATACGTAACGGGACTTATCGCGTAAGTTTTTATATAATAAAGTTACCGTTAGTTATTAATCATGATATTATATCGCTTTCATATGTCAGACTAACTAATATGCATAATAAATTCTAATAATAAGATATTTAATCTCCCTAGGAGAATATAGAACCTTGGTATGAATAATGTGGTTGTGATGTTATATGAACAACATTGGTGACAGATTATATCTACTTTATTTCTCTTAGAAGCATCATACAACATGACGAGAAAAAAGGCAGTATTTAGTTAGTATTCCTCTTAAGTCCAATACTAACAATTAAATACAATACATGTACCATAACATACATAAAGCTGTCATGTATGTACTTATAATGTTATGTATGTTGTAATGTTATGTATGTAGGTATGTACGTATATACGTGTAATGTTGTATAACGTTACGCATCTTATGTGTTATTTGTTTTTCTGTGTAGACAGAATCTCGGATTCACATATTCAGCTACGTCACCTGTAGAAGAAGGAAAAATCCCCTGTACATGCTAATTAATAAGTGACCAAGTAGATGTTTTTAAGTCTACTAGGTTCTATCCCTCGAAAGGGATTAAAGTACGTCAATGTATATATATGTCACCTTTAGACTTTATAAAGAAAAATAATTATCGTAATATGGAAAAGTCCCATAAGACTCATAAATAATAAAATGATTAAACAAAATTCACGCACGTATCGATTTTGGACTATTTGTGAATCGATTCATTTCGATTGCGCAATTTCACTTCCTTACCGGAACCGGACAGTTATTTTTAGTGTAGGCATTTTAAGTGTTGCCTATTTAAAAAATGGTAATATAACAATACAGTTTATACAGATGAGTTTTTAAGTAGAAATAATATTTTTTATTCTGAATGTATAACTTAGTCATTTATATTAAAAATACCTAGATAATTAAAGCGGCAGTAGTAAAGGTGACGACTGATTCTACTCTGAGCAAAAGCACAGTCATACTACAATACTACCTTGGTGATAAATATAAACAGATGAATATTTTCGATCACGGATCTCTGCCTAACTCTCTACAGAGAAACAGGCTTGATTTTATTTGTTTAGTCTTCATTGAGGTAGAGTTGGACGGGATAGCCCGCGTAGAACATATATAGATCAAATAGAGATATTCTTATTAAGATGGTTGTAGCGTGAAGAACAGACCAGCATGTAAAAGAAGGTTAATGGGTGTGAGTGAATCAAGAGAGATTGCAGGATCGTTCCAGGTGGCGATCGATAGTTACTGCCTATATACCTGCCTTTGGGGACGTAGATACGTGAAAATACATATGTATCTGTGTAGTGTTCAATTATCATAGGTATGTGGTGTATTATCTTTTTTATATAATTGATGCAGTTTTATAATTGGCGTTTTGATTCTTTATCTATTAACACATTGGAATCCGTGATCTGCCCAGTTCTCGGTAGGGAAATAGGGTGATATGTGTGGACGTATATAACTATACTAGCAATGAAAGACTGATTGCAGCAATAGCAGTTAAAACTTTTAGTTTGCATGAAATGAATTATCTCTTCGTTTATATGTCTCGTTAAATTAGCGAGGTGAGGCAACTCTAAGTCACATCAGTATAGATGTTCACTTCGTATTAGTGTTTTTGTTAAAGAAACCATCTTGACATTACCTTCCTTCTACCAATTGATAGGTAATTGGTGCCTGCCATGAACGAGACAAGATCTAGATGGTATATGTGTACTTGGGACTGACTATCTGCCAGTTTAATCTGGTACTGAATGATAATATTCGCCAATTTTATGTATGTATGTAGAGATCCCGCCATATAAATTGGCAGTTGGGGGCGTCGCCACAGTCGCGTAATTCAGTGTTACCAGTAAACACGCCAAAACTAGCACTCACTGTGCCATACGGCTCGATACATTATAGGTTTCATTTGTAACAGTCTTTGGTTGCAGAGCTATAAACTCAAATAAAACAAATTAATATATCAAAGTCAAAATATGTTTATTTAAAATAGGCCCTATCACAAGCTCTCTTTGAATGTTATCTTATGATCTAAGTATAACAACAATAAAGATTATTATTTTTATAATTAACAAACATAAAGATTACAAAGAAAGTAGGCAGTGTGCCAGTTTATCCTTAACAATAATTATGATCCCTATCGCCTAACGTGGTAAACGGTAAAAAGTGGCTTTGTCCAGCTATCCTCAAAAATAAAGATTTATGCTTCTTAGCCACTCTTGCATCTCAGATTTTCGTGACGATATTGTTGGCAAACTTGGAACTAAATTTGTCGTTTCCGCCATTGCGTGTTATTTTGTTGTTGTTTACTGTTTGTGCTTGATTCGATTTAATTCATTATTCGTGGTAAAACCGTTTAAAATGGAGGAGGTTAGATCAGCGGAGACCGTAGCTTGGAGAAGAACTAACAAGAAACTCCGGAAATCAATTTATTATAATCACCCTTATAATAAATTGATTAAAACAAACTTAAACTTACAACTTAAACAACTTAAACAAACATAAAAATTACAAAGAGTGAGCAAAAAACACAACGCTGGTAATACTAAATTTACCTTTCATACAAAATAACACGCAATGGCGGAAACGTCAAATTTAGTTCCAAGTTTGGCTACTGCCAATTTATGTGACGGGATCTCTAGTACTAATACACGAGGATTAAATAAAACAAAAAGTACTATGTTTATTTTTTATTTTCATTCCAAAAGCCGCCGTTATTATGCAAACAGTTACCATCATTTAAAAATAAAACTCCCATAATTGTATATTAAAACATCTAAATGCACACTTTGTAAGTTTTTTTCTGTTAAATAGAATCCTTTAAAGGATTATTTCTCAGAAATGTCACTCATGTAACAAAATCTGTGGTAGTTATAAAAGTTACTTATAAAAAATACTTCAAAATGTTCCTATAATTCCTATTTAAGTAGGTAAGTTTAAAGATTTATCAAAAACCACAGCTAAAGGGTCATTTAGATGATTTTCTATCTACCTACAACGTATTTTGTATTTAAGGTTATGTGTATAAAGCCTTATTCTACAAAATCCTAATAATAAGGCAACGTGAGGTTATGTACAAATATTTTTAATATTTCTTTATTTTTAGGGAGTGAGTTGGTAGTTGAATCAACGATGAAACCATGACGACAGTAATGTTTCTTCCATTGATTTATTTTAACAGGAGATAGTGATATTATTCGAAAATTTATTTATAAATATTTTGATACATTATGTTTGAAAGCAACATAAAACCAATCACACATATGATAAATAAAAATAAACATATTTGTATTTTAATATAACAACGACAGTAAGTCAAAAAATAAAACAATAATAAAATTCTTATTTTGGTATGGTCTTTGTGAACACACATTTATTTATTTAATGAAGTCAGTGTACTTGGTCAGTCTTAGTGTTAAGGCCACGTAGCGGTTGCAAGTATCTTGTATGTGTAAATATTTAACCCTGATCTGGTAAATAACTACGAAACTTATTGCTCATCTCTTCAGGAACGTTCACGTACTATATCGAGAAACATCTATTAGTTACTTTGTCAAAAGTTGTACTAAACTAGAATGCTTCTAAAAGTAAATCTAAAAAGGGAATGCAAAATTGTTGGCAACACTGAAAGAGCGCGCATTTTTAAAAAAGAACATTTTGCGTTCCCTCGTTTAAAAATAACTATAATGGCAGTTATTTTTAGTTTCCTAAGTACGCAAAAAAATTAAACAATAACTTACAAATTACTTTGTTAGTATATGCCTATCCTAATTTGAACTGACATCTGATACCGCTGATTACCGTTTTAATGGTTATTTTATTAGAAATAGGAAGGTACTTGATCTTCAAATGAGCAATTTACTGAAATTCGTCATTGATATGTTTTTTCAACTCAAAACTGTAATACTTAACGTAATTAATTGACTTTTCTAACGAGTGTATTCGAGTTGGCATAACATGATTTGTTAGTATCATTTAAGCTAACTAGCTTAGCCTAATCAACAATGAAATTAAAAATACCTTTCATGAAACCGTTCAAATATAATTTGTTTCTGGCTGAAATGTTCTAATCCTAACTACTAACAATAAACAAAAAATATGTAACGTCATTCACGTCATAAACTAGACATTTCCGCTGTCACCATAGAATGTTGCCATGTAAGAAATATAATTCGGCAATAATCTACTTATTCTGTTATTTGAAACCACGTTATTTTAATTTACAATCTTAACCACACTTAGTTCATCTATATATCTTTCAAACTGGGGGTGGGCCTTTGATGTAACGGAGTTGAGGTGTCAATGATTGGGCAAACGTGTTAATGGCGTCACAGCAACGAGGTTTTTCAGCCAGCCAAGCCGCGAGTAAGAGGGCTACTAAGCATATTTGTATGGGCAGTGAGTAACGGAGGACGCGCCAGACCCAACCGCCGCGGGGGTTGTAGTCCGGGTCACCTGAACCTGTTTTCGTACCTGTCAGAACTGTCACGCTGTCCCTGGAACAGAAAATGAGGTCATTAATAAAGAGGATTTATTGTGGAGTTATTAATTCGATAATATGAATTGAATGCGACACAACAGGTTTCTTTTTGTTTTGTTTGAGTTAGGTCAAACAAAACCCATTTTAAACTATATAGTCATCATTGAACGTGGCTCATAATGTAACAATTCATTGGTCCTGAAAATAATAATTTAATCAGTAGTTTTAACTTACACTTTGGCCATTTTGAGTTCAGGTACGTTTTCTTCCACGAGAGCACGGCAACACTCTTGAAGGGACTTCACTTCATTCTCCGTTTGCTCCATACGCTATCAAAGAAAAATAATAATTAATATCGTTCTAATAGGATGCATTATATTACATGATAATTTTGCATAAAACACCAATGGATCAGTAGTTTTATTTTTGAATAGTCTATCGCTTGCGTCATCGGCATTACATTACATTTACCAGTTAACTTTTGGACATTAGTCACTCTATTTTCGGTGTCCAACTTCATTCAACCTGACTATTAAAGAGTTTCCTCTCTCTCTTGATCTCTAGGTACATTTTTCATAGCTTTAAGAGAGGTACCAAAGTATTGTTCTCAAGCATCCTTAACTTACTTTGGCAACAGCCCTATGAGCCGGTGAGTTAGGTGCGAGGGCAGCCTGCAGCCGCTTGGCGAGCTCCCTTAGGGCTCCGAGCCTCCTCGCCCTGCCGCCGGCGCCCTCGCTGTCCCCGTCGGAAATCCCAGAGTCAGACAACGAGTCACAGGTGGAGCCACTCTGTGGAAAAAGAGAGAGTATAATAAGTATTTTTTATAAGAACGTCTTATTGGTCCCCGTTGGCATGCAAATAACTTCTGTTACGATGGTAAGCAATAAGGATTATTGCCTTCTGTGTCATTTTAGGTAGGCTACATTTGGTTTACCTCTATACATACAGCTTTCTATATGTAATATTTGTAAATTAGGATAAAAATCAGGAGTTACTGTAACCACACTTCAAAACCCTGACATTCGACAATATTTGTATGAAATTCCATCTTTAACTTTGTATTTTTGTAATCATTCCATAAGAACCAAATAAGTAAATATGGCCGCCATCCTTACCTTACTACTATCAATGAGTGAGGCAGCCAGCTGCTTAATCTGTGTGACTACGGCGCCATCTTGCGTCTTCCTGGCTTTGAGCGCGGCAAGGGTGGCCTGGTCGCCTTTGAGCGCCCCCTGCAGTTCCCTCAAGGCGCCTTCCCATTCTGCCCAAGCGCACACTGCCTTTTCTAGTGACAGGAGTTCGGTTGATGTGCTGGAATGGAGGAAAGTTTATATTAGGTTTCAGAACGTTTTTGTCTATGGGAATAGAGTATTGTTGGTTTTCGTTTTGTAGTAGTATTAGAAGACTACCTAAACGTTGGTAAGAGCATTTCGAATTACCGATATGTGACGTGCATGATGATTTTAGAATTTGACTGTATATCCTCAGTTGGTTAACTTCTGACAGGTGAGGTGCAAGCAATATAACACTTATCGAACAATTGGAAATTCAATGCGATGTACTTAAAAATACTTTATATTGTTTTTTTTCTCTCGTCAATTGTTTTGAGCTTCTAACTTAAAGATAAGAAGATTGATTCCCTCCATTTGTGTATAGTTTTCAATGACAGCAGACACTAACCGTTGATGAGCGCTGTCCCACTGGTTGAGCAACGTTGCCAGGTCAGCTGCCAACTCGCTGTCATCGCAGTCCATCTCGCTCAGCGTCCGCCTGACAGCCACTGTCAGTTTCAGCATTGACACCTTGCATTCGAGGAGCCGAGATAAACGTTCCTGTAATTAGGTGAAGGAATATGTGAATACAAAGTAACATCACATCCGAAATTTTCATGCTAAAATGAAACCTATGAGATGTTATCGTCTCTCAAAGGTTCTGTCCACCCAAAAGGGTATTGAATGACGTTGATGTATTTTACGATCCTTTCATTTTATTTCAATGTTTTTTCATGTAAAATATCAAAGGATATTGAATTAATGTGACGGAAGTCATGTGGACACACAAACTTGTTGCTGTAACAGTGACTTAGGTTTTGTGTTTATCATGATGAGGGATGCACCAATCGTAATAAAAGTGACGAGTGCAGCTTATTTGTAACAAATCATAAAAATTAGAGGCTTAACATTATTTTCTATAGAAAGTGTAATTTACTCTCAAATCTATTGCGAAAGGAAATTGAACGAACTACCTTCATTCAACGGATAGAAAACGGATTCAGATAAAATCATCTGATAACGATTGATTTTACTTTCCTTTTCAATATCGATAATAATATCGGTTCCCTTTACTGCAGTTTTAGATAATAAATAATATCGCCGACATCTACGTAAGTTCCCATCGCAGGATAAATTTCATGTATCCCTAGTCCCCAAGTCACCTTTTACGACATACCGAAAGACTGTCAGTCAGCATAACACTTACATCCCTGTTACAAGGTCCAAAACAGCACTAAAAACATACCTTCAACTCTTCGATCCTCCTGTGCAGTTGTGCCCTGGTATGGGGCTGGTTTCCTGCTTCATCATGCTCGCAGATTTCCTCCAGGGTCTCTTTGAGTGCTGCCACCTCTCGGCGGAGGCGGCGGGCGCTTCCACGACGGGAGGCGGCTGCGCGTAGGGCCGACCATCTTGCTGACACCGCTGGTGAAGGAAATATAAGGTTAATACAATAAAAGGTATTACTACAGTAAGGGAAAAAGTTGAGGAAAGCTGTCTCTCTTTGTAAATGGCAACATGGCTTACTATTTGTCACTTTGGATACTGGATACTGATGGATTACTTGTGGATTCGAGGTGGTTATAGAATTACAACCCCGCAATCGAGGGGTAGATAAACTTGTAGATGCCAATATTCATAATTAGAAAGCCAACTAATACGACATTGTCCAACTGCTCTTTAATGTGACCCATTTAATATCGCAAGAGCACAAGCATCGCAAATGCACCGACCTACTTCCAATAACGTCATCTCATGGTACAAACTAATTGAGCTCCCTTAGTACGAGCAATGTTCGCAAGGTGAGTTCAAGATAAACTGGCGACGCATACTTCAAAATCACAACGCAAACATCACTTGTGTCAATGTTTATTTTCGAAACAAAAGACGAACCTTGAGCCGAAACAAACGAAGACAGAATGCATGACGTACATGCAAGTAAAATTATGCTTTAATTACATGTGATAAATTTCATAATTCATCACTAGCAGGTATTTCATTTTGGTTGGCAACGAAATTGGGTATTACGAAACGTTAAAAAGTGTATTATTTATTTTGTATCGCATAAACATTGTATTTTGTTTATAAACTATCATTTTCTTGTTGTAGGTACTAAACAAACGTAATATACACATAACTAAAATATACAAACTTATTGTTGCAATATAATAATATGTTGAATAAATCTCAATTTAAGATGTTAAGACTTATTCGCTCTCATTTTTAGTTATTGCATTGGTACCTAGGATAAAATGAAAAGGCCATTCGTTACCCAACCAATCAATTAAGTTGGAAAAGCGGAGATTTCTAAATCAAACAAGATTGCTACTGGCTGGTAAATGATTAAGGAGATACTATTTTATTACATCCTGTCATACTAGTTTAAAACCTTATCTTATAACCTATTGATGCCAACAATTTCTATCCTATTAGGTTAGTTGATGATGACTGCAGTTTGAAAACCCAGACACATATGTATGTATAATTGTTATATAAGTATGTATAACTTCATACAATTATATACAATGTAATTTTAGCCACAATGTTATTTAATGAATGCGTGCAAGTCGGTTCTGCTTCATTAATTACGACTTGACATGTAGGTATATTATGAAACGGTATGCATGATTTTAAGACAATGTCAGGCTGTTAGTTACTCTAAGTAAATATCACCAGTCTACATCATTGAGTACGTCAACTATTTAAAAATAAGCGCACATTTAGTTTATAATAATACTACTTCCAGCTCAATGGAAAATTAATGTCACATTAACCTGACAAATTAGGTTATTTATCTATGCAGACAAAAGGCAACTTATACATATATACACATCACACCTGTTTTCCTATAGGGGTCGGTAAAGTTCACGGATACCCATCTATCCTGACAAACCACTTTCGCTTCATTGACACTCATACACACGCGTTCGTTATATGTACTTTTAATATAGTTTCGTATACAATAAACTGGTTTAAAAGAGTCTATCCTAAATGAGGGTAGTGGTGTCGTTGACATTTCGCAAATTGCTCTAAAACGGGCTAAAGTAAACACAGGCAAGTTCATGGAGGAATAGAGCGACATTTAGGACGCTATTTCTGGGTACACTACTACTGTTTGGGAGACTATTCTGGTTCGTAACGATAATTGAATCAGGTGCCAACGAAACATACGTTTACTCATTAGTATAGTTTCGTTAATGTTAATGTACTCTTGATATACAAAAGTGCTAATGTTTGACGTAAAAACGATGTTTTTTGCAGCATTCGTTATCAATTAATTATAATTAATGTTTGTGTCAATTAAATAACATTGGTGTTATTGAATTTTAGACTGATACTACTAGTCACCAAATATTTTCACGAGTAACTAAAAGTCACTAAAATTTCGTTTAAAAATAATGAAGATTCTTATAATTAGGTATCAACAAAAAAAACTTCTTTTACTAAGCAATTGCGTTAACATAAATGAAGACTGTCACCGTAGTTATTCATATCTCATTAATAACCAAACCTGAGAAACTACTCTAAACCATTAAGCGAGGTATCAAATTTAAACTTGCCTCAAATGATGTCATAGCCATAAGCAACAAATGTGTCATCTCTATGGCTTTAACAAAATTAGGAAAACTTTATTAACACCTTTATCAAGTCGCCAGTAGTATTACAATGTAAAAAAAAAGTTTAGTTGATATGTTTTAACCACCTTCTCAAAATTATATATATGTATATTGTGGTAAGATGAGCCACGTCAACGTTATTGTATGCATTCATTTAAGGTAACATACTTCAACCTTCACCTTAAAATAGCATTGATGTATACGTAATCATCTGAAAAGCATCATTTATAAATTTTTATTTGTTAGCCAAAAACTTATTGATTAACTGACATTTTGTTTGTACATCCTATTTTGATTTCATCATATTCATACAAGTTGATTACGTATGTTTTAGATTGTGTTATAGATGATTAGGATCTAAGTCTAGTTACTTTTCTTTAGACTACTTAGTCTAGTTTTTGCCCATTAAATGGCAGCATTTCGCAATGTTACGTAGTGCGAAATTTCGTACATAACCGCACCGTAATAGCCTCTCAAGATGTGTAACCTCGATTCGCACAATCTATTTTGATTTACGAATGCAAGATGCAACGCAACAGGCACTGTTTGAGTTATTAAAGCGTCTGTTTAGATCATTAGGGCTATTGAAAGACTATTACGATGCTAAGATGATCTGAATAGAATAAGGAGATCTTATTTTCGTTTTATGCCAGCTAACCTGGTTCCTAACTATAACAAACTGGTCCCATTTCAAAAACAGTCAGTTAAATCATGTTTACGGTTAATATTTGCAGTTTCCGTTTGGGAATTTGATAGAAAAAAATATATTTCCGTTGATCTGGTCCTAGCTGTTACTTGTATGCGTAATTGTTAATAAAATTAATTGATCTCCTGATGACCTGTCAGATTGAGTACTGACTATCTGGTCAACACGTGGGTTCGAGGTGTCTATAGAATTACTACCTTCGCAATTGCGGAGATGGAACCCTGAACCTCTGCGTTTGTCTTTTGTTTGTTTTTGTCTTTTTGATCTCCTGATGACTATATAAATCATGTAGTTTAGGTAATATTACGTAATAAAAGTTTTAGTACATTAATCTTTGCATAATGGTTTCATAAAACAAAATTGGCAACACGATCAAAATAACAAAATTACGTGTGAAACAAGCGAAGCATACGATGAAAAGAAAAACCTGTCGACCGTTTTAATGACCATTTAAAAGGTGAAAGTAAAAATGTTTTACGCCCACAACACACGGATTGTTACTTCGAGAACACGGCGTGTAAGATGCCTTTTAAGTAGCGGTTTGTCTACACACAAGAGGAATGTAGTTAATAGTTGTACCGGATTACCTTTGAAATGTTCATTGCTAAGTTTTCTTTAATATCCCATAAAGTGAACTCTCTCATAAACTCCGAGGATCCTCTGAGAAGACTCTGAGGGATTTAAGAGGAACAAAACAAAGAAATGGAGGAATCGACGTTTATTCTACACATGTTCTTTCTATTATGCAACCCATTTCACAATGAACAATTAACCAACAAGCGTGTTCTAAGAAATTGGAGATGGGCCATTGTCTAGTGCTCTAAATAGCGGTCATTAAAACGTCTCTAAGTTACAAACTGGCATGTTTTCACATTCAAATCAGGGGATAAACATGAAGACTGCAACGCATGAGAATCGCGGTGAAAGTAAACACCATTCTCACCAAGGGACCGCTACGTGTTGTGGAAATTGATTTTTAAATGCATTTTAATGAGACACGAGCTCCTTGGCTGTATAGACATGGATTATGAAGTGAAACAACTGTGCGAGTGATGGTTCATTTATCGAGTTATCTGTTTCACTTTCCAAGTATTTCTAATTAAATTGTACGTTTTGAACACTGAATTTATATTATTACTGTCATAGTAATAAAAATGTAATTTAAATTATTTCTTTTTTTAGTTTTTGCTAAATGTAGTAAAGATAACCTTTAACATGCCGAAACGACATCTATCAGAAATGTCTTTCGCTAATTCAAGTTAGCTACGCAAATTTTCATTAATGAGGCCAGAAACAAAGCAATTTTTATGTATCTTTACTCTTTAAAGAAAATAATACATTAATAAAAAGAAAATAAATATGGAATCCTACAAAATGATACAAAATAAAATCACTAGTACATCTATCAAGTTTGAATGAAAGAATACGTTAACTTCTATTAGCAAATAGTGAATGCCCAGTAGCCGGGGCCTCACCTGCATAAAGCATAAATCCGAAGCCAATTATAATATTAAAGGCTGAACAGGATACTAAGCGTAGGATGCTGTGCAATCTATTCGCAGCTGTCAGCTCTAATACCTAGTTGCGAGAGTGTATAACTTCCGTCTAGGGTTGCCGAAGGAAAATAGTATAAAGAGATATTTTAAAGAGACTTTGGACCAAAAGGCTTTCTTACACGTAAAAAACAAAATACAAGATATAGATTCGCAAGAAAGAAGAAATAAGATAATATATTTATGATAAGTTTTAAAGGTAATAATGTCTCGAAAGTTATATAAGCGATAAGTTTCGAATGACCAAGGACAATCACAAAAACTTAGTTTATGCTGGACACTGAACCTTTGAATACCCAGAAAGTATGAACGTATGATCGTGAATGCATTTCTAATGAGTGATAGTATAAGGTTCAATTCATGCACCTAACAATAAGCTAACAAATAACGTCAGTAGCGTCACTAACAAAACAACAACCAGTTTTTAAATCAGGATAGCTGACAACCCTGGGAACATAAAGTATAAAATAACAGTGTCGTAGTGCAAATTAAACTTAAAGCTGTCAGTATGAAGGCTGATAATATCGAAGCCAATAAAGCAGAAAGATCAAGCGCAGCGTGGCAAATAGGAGATGACCTCGATTCTAGACTACAGTTTCCTTGTCTAACAGTTTTTTATTTGCTCTTGTAAAACTTTATGCAGTAGAACCTCAATACATTCATATGATGATGATTGAAGAGGTCGCGAAGATAATTTTTGAAAAGGCTTGAGAATTCTGATACGGCAAAGCGTTAATTCGAATTATTGAAAGTACATCTGTATAACAAATATGTTTACTAGGTTTGTGGATCCGGAATTAAAAGGTATCAATTTGTTGATTAACTTGATTTTTATTTGTTACAAGTGAATGCACTTTGCAGAGTTTGAAGCGGTTCTAAACATGCCCAATCAGGAAACTTATAAAGCTTGGCATTTCAAGTATTAACAACTTCTACATTGAAAGTGGAAAGCTGTTAGGTAATGTTGCGATGACGTTAATTAACTATAAACTTCAGGTTATCAGTGTCAGTAATGACGGTAGTGTCAAAGATAAATAGAAGTTTGCCTTTACAATAATAATCAAGTTGTAATCCAACAATACCAACGTGTCAGGCATTCTGTATGAGGAATAACGGTGCCGGAAATGTATGAACGAACGCTAACTGATTATCTTTTTGATAAAAAGAATGCGTGGATGTGACACTGATGTATGTAATAACGTAATTTTTTAACTATACAATATATTCGTCATACGTAAACTTTATATCACAGAAGCAAACACTAGTAGCCTCGTACCAACATTCGATATTTTGTTAAAGTCTGTACATAATCCATCAACGAAACACAAATGCTACTGAATATTATGTAAGCATATTGTATGAGTTACTAGGTCTTATAAAACACAATTTTAATGCCTATAAATGCCGAACCATACAAATTGTGCAATCGAACTCACCATCTGAGTTTCGACATCTCATAAGATAATGTTCTTAACATGGAACCGGTACTTTCTTGACCCAATATCTTATAGCCACGAAATTAATTTCGGAACAATACTGTGAATGTAATGGCATTGGAAAGCCGTAATGAAGAAAGAATACTATTCAAATGATGAGACAAAGTAAATTATATGACGAACTAATGTTCATTGAATTCTATGTCTCTCAGTAAAAACTACTATTGACGGAAGTAATACTACTATTTACGGAATTATCTGTTTGGTAACCCTTGCTACTCTGGGACGTTAAAAACAATGCTAACTAGTTGCCGTTCTTCCCAGCATATCACAGGAGGCGACTAAGGGACTAGGGGTAGATTATATGTATTGAGGATTGGGTATGCAACCGGACACCAATGCTCAATGACATTACAACCACAATATACTTGCTGAAAAGTGACCTAGAAGATATTATCGCCTCTCCAAGGTTCTGCATAGCCTGAAAGGGACTTAAAGAATATGCATATCATTGGAGGCGACTAAGAGACTAGGGGTATATGGAATCTAATGGGCAATGGGCTGCATTGTCACTAATGTTCCATAAAACATCACAACCCTAATATCTATGCCAAAAACTGACCAAGGAGTATTAAAAAAAAGTTAGGTACACCTTGAAAGGGATTTAAGGACGTGAATGTGTGTATATGTATGCATCTATTAGAAAAACATACATACATACAGCATTGTTTTTGATTATTCTTTCACTTTACGAGAAAATATGCATGATGCAAGCAGCATACATGCAAAATAAGATAACACACAGTCGTTGCGAAATTCATTGTTCTACAGACAAAGGAATCGGAAACGTAATTATCTCAAATAGGTGTGCAAATATAGATAAGTGAGGTTGCACTGACAAACGTGGTTGACGTTTTAAATGCAAGCGAAAACAGCTATTTAAATTAAATAGTTTGAGCGATGTAAGGAAATATTTATAGCCTGATAGACGTCTACTAATGTGTTTTATCACAATCAGAGTTTAATGTTAATTCAATAATAGTGTGAAGATAGAACTGTATTTATAAGTAACATAATTCACCATTAAATTTTAAAGTGTAAAATTTCCTCTTAAAAATTGCGATATTTGGCTCTTTTGCTATTCTACTAACAACTTTAGACCGTTACTAAAGTAATATTGAACTATGATTTTGCAAAACGCATTAGTGTACTTGCTCCCGAGATATCTGCATTATTTAAAATTTGATTCTTCTTGTTACCAGAAAGAAAGACTAAAGCTTATGTTGACTGTCGAAATACCTGATTAGCAGGGCGTGGGATTGGCATCATTCGTGGGCGATGTTATTAAAGGCAGGTCAAGTACAACGATTTGCTTTGTAACGAGTTCATGTTTATGTATCGAGCATATTTAAGGAACTTGTTCTAAATGTCGCGTCTGTTTGGCTTGGGAGATTATTTCAATGACATTTGTGTTGTGTGTGCACAAAATAATAGAACTTTGAGTTAAATAACTTGAATATAATATAATATTGGGCACATGGAGCGGATGGATGAAAGGAGGGTTACGAAAAGAAGGATGGGATAGGTCGAGTCCAACATGATATACAGATCAGATTGCAGATATTCTACTCAATTCAAATGTACGCAGCGTGAAGAACAGAAGAGAATGAATGAGAAGGTTAATGGGTGTTAGTGCAGCAAGAGGGATTTGTCAGGATCGTTCCAGGTGGCGATCCATAGGCTCTGAGTTCCGTTAGAGACGTAGAGGCGTGAATATAAAAGTATGTATGTACAATAGAAGTGACCAAATTCTGTCAGAAACTATTGTCGTTTTGTATTGATTC
Source organism: Leucoptera coffeella (assembly GCA_030578115.1). Lineage (NCBI taxonomy): Eukaryota > Metazoa > Arthropoda > Insecta > Lepidoptera > Lyonetiidae > Leucoptera > Leucoptera coffeella. Next base: position 181,615 of record JAMBLF010000251.1, read on the forward strand.
TTTTACTGGTTCTAATAGGATTATATCTGCATGTTAGGGAAGCCATTTCACCGTTTCAATTTCTTTTAACAATGACTTTAAATTTATTTTAAATAAGTACTGCTTTCTATATATGCAGTCTTCTTAATTAGGTGATTTTGCAATGAATAAATTTACGTAATCAAGGAAATAGTTAACAATCTTCAATTAAACACGGTCTGTACCTAATTGCTTGAAAAGTTACTAACAATCTGGCTATAAAGGCATTCGAGACAATCGATTGGAAATCGAAAATAAATTGGAACCAACATCAGATTGCAATCTGCATTGTTCGTTTGTTACCTAACAACTGAGTTTCGTAATTGTAAAGACTACAAAATGTTTTAAGATATTTTAGAATTAAATAAGTAAAATTAATTGAAACCTCATCAAAAAGGATGAAATGTACACTAAAATATAGCTAAACGCACACCAAAATATAGCAAAGGTTAGTTTGGTGTGCAAAACATTATTTTTCGGTAGGCGTTTAAGCATAAGCCATTAAATAATAGTCATTGTCAAACACGTTTTAACTGAATACAGGTGTCTGTCTGTCATTGAAAAGCTTAATCTTATAAGGCCACGGTAATTGGTGCAATTTAAAATTTTGGGTCAACACGTTTTTCTTTAGTTCTAAAAATAACTCAAGATAGCAATCAATGCTGCCTTTATTTCGTATTAATTAATGTTTTTTACAAGGTACTAATGCGAGAAGATATGCTCAATGATACTTTAATAAACTTACGTTATAGTGAAATAATATAGCCGATGATATGTTAATAAACCTATGCAATTGTGCAATAATAGCACTGGATAGAAATTAACATAATGTCCGAACAATTGACTTACCAATTTCGTCGTTTGTGGTTGTGTTGGTAGTAGTCATTGATATACTCATAATAACATAAACACTGGGTCACCAAGTCAATAAATTTTAAGTCATAACACTATTACACTATAATTGTTCTAGTAAATAATATGCTATGAAACACAAGGGGTAATTTGGTTAGGAATTCCGTATGATTACAGACTTTTATGCCTTTTGGATTGGTTGCGTCACAATCAAGTTGCAATTGGCTTTCCCTGCCGATGCCGAAGAGAAATCAAGTATTCATATCATCACAACTTTCCACGAAACAGTTTCTAAATCAAATGATTTGACTAAAATCAATGAAGGCTATTCAATAGTATGAAGCTCTTGAATGGAATCTAGATTTAATTAAAATAGTTATAGCGATGAAGAGGAGGAAATTAGCCTATAATCTGCAGGTCCGCTATCTTTTCAACATGTTCGTCTAAAGCGCTTAAGGTAGCATAAAATCTAAGAATAACGGGAATCGCACTCAAGTCGAGAGTACCACTTTGATAACCGTTAAGTGCATTAGTGACTGACAGACCTAATTAATCTGATAACAATGGCATGTATGTGGAGCAAAGATTCATTAATAGCTCAACAGAAAGTAGAAAACGCAGTCAATAGTAATCTATCACGGAGACTTACAATAGCGATTCATAAATTACTTAAAGCTGAAGTTGATTTTGCTTTAACTAAAGAGGATTAAGTTATAAAGTTTCCAAAGAATTCAATCCGGTACGTGAATCAATTGTACGTTGAGAATGTAGGTGGGTGCATGGCCTTACATGAAAAGACATGTTTTTAAAAGGCTGATCTCATGCCTTTGTTGAACGCATACCTTGTGCATAAAAAAAAAGATTGTGGTATATGAAAGTGTCCTTTACTTCGATAGGGAAAGTTTACAAAAGGTTGAATACGTTCTCGTTTAAGGACTTGGTTAAAGAATACTGCAAATATTGTATTAATACGCTTAAGACATCAATAAACGATTGTTTTTAATCACTGTTTACTGTGTCACACATTATCTACTTCAACCGATAAGAAACGGCAAAACTATATTCACCTACTGACTGCGATACATAAAAACAACAAGTATTATAGCTACATTTGCAAAATGCACTGCGAACGCAACCAAAACAAAAACACACAAGTCAATTCACTCGATGACGTACACTTGGAGTTGTAACAACTTACTTTTTTATCACATCACTAATAAATCACTGTGCAATCAAAGTAAATATAAGCGATTGCAATTAAATTGTTCTATAGCAGCTGTATGATAACAAAAGACGCGTGCGCTCAGACCAAAGTTGGCCTCACGTTTGACAGAATTCAACTCCGTCAGGCAAAATACAGCGCTTCTAGCGATGTCGTTTATCTACGGACATCATCGCCTATACTGTGCACTGGCTGATTGTAGCGATACATACGCTAGAACAGAGAATTACCGCTACATTTGTATACAATCAATGTCACCTTTGCAAGCAGCATGAATTTTGTTGTGAGGCAACATAGAAACTGCTTGCCCGTCCAAAGTTTAAAGTTCAGGAAGGTTTAAGAGTATTTGTAATCAATTGATAATAATAAAGTATTCTTCAGAGATTGGTTTAAAAATATCTAAACCTAGTAAAAAAAAAATTAATATAATATTTACTTCCAGGAAATTGTCTACTAAAATAATGTCTGTTTTATTACGTATTTAACGATGGCAATAATATCAAAGCCCATAAAGACACATCCGCGATGACTATCTACCCGTCTAGAGAAAACCGGGCGTTCTGTGTTTTATTGATATGTAATGTAAAGAATAAACAAAGGCATTCAATTGAGTAGATTTGCAGCATGAATCTGATTAACCTATAGAGGAACAAAGGATTGTGTGGCATAAAAAACAAATATTCTGGAATATTCCATTGTTTGGGTTAGAGAGGTCAAAACCCCAGAAAAAAAACTGAATTGCAAAAACCGTTTCAAATATACCAATAAATAATGCTGCTCGAGCAGAGAAATCCTGGAATGTAGACTATTTATAGTCCTTAACTGAAAAAAGGAATTACTGGCTATCACTTAAATATACTTATACGATAGATAGGATAGTCTATGAATGACACTATAGTTTTATGACCTGAATACAAATGTTCTGATACATTTCTAAACCTGCATACCTTGGACTCGGCCAAGGCATTCAATGAGATCTTGGCTCACAGATAAACTATTTAGCACATATGCAGACTGCATGATCACGAGAAAATACTATTGCTAGACATGTCTGATTTGAGTTTTGTTAAATACTCAAACATGATAAATCAAGGTTCTGTACCATCTAATGTTATATTAATTTAGCCTGTTGTTTGGGGTAAATAGTTGAGTGTAAGATATACAACATATAACAATGATATCAGATAGCCTATCGCCAATTAGATTCTATTTATAACACATCTTATACCAAATAAACAAATTTAAAAATTACGAATTTCTACAAAATTATTTGGTTAAACTCAACAGCTAGCAAAATAAATACTTAATTCTTCGACTTACATTTCGTGCATCGCCAGTATTTCCTATTGTAGTTCCAAACTAATATTTTACTCGACGTAACCATGATATCCACACTACAATTTTGCAAATGCAATTGGACAAGACTGTTCTTTTTTGGTACAATATTATATCAGGTATTGGTCAAGTGATTAGCACGTCTGTTGATGTCACTCTAGTAGTGTTTATATATCAGTTTTATAGAACCTTATTCGGTTAGTTGTTATTGGAAACTTTCGGGAAAATATGGTATGTTCATTGATAAGGATTTTTCTTTTGATTATTTGTTAACCAATTATTTATTATTAATTTAAATAACGTAATGAGTGAGCGCTTGTTTAAAATAGCATTGCTTTGAATAATACATTTAGTAATAAACGTGCTATAGATTGTAACCTGGTAATAAAAATGATTCACATATCGAACAATGCATGATTAATTACTTTATCTGCGTTCCCATGAATTGTCAAACAATTTCCTAGAGTACTACAGAAATAGCGACTTAAAAATAACCTCTGTACTTATAGAACTTTTGTAAAACTTTTCTCGCAGTTTTATGTTAATCAGGTTGTATAAACTTGTCTTGAGCTGCGTTTGTCTATTGTTTCTCTGCAGTTACATCACGTGATTTTATGATGAGGTTATGTAAAACTGTGCATCGGTTTTTTGGACTAAGATACTGCCAATTCTATCACGGAAGTAATAACAATTAGTGGTTTGGGATTTGTGATAAATTTGTAGAATAGCTTTCTTTAATTTATGATTATTCTATTTTTGAAAACATAATGAGACGAGATTAAAATGGAAAATGTGAAAGAGTTGAGGACGGAATTAATGCTTCTTATATAGGTTACGAATGCTCAACAAAACAACGGAGTTTAAAGACCTAATAATTATGGAATACATCAGCATACATCCGAATAATCCGGTATAAACATAATTTATTTATATTCTTCTTGATAAACCTATAATATATGTTACCTTCTTGTCCTGATAATGTAAATTATTACTACTTTAATACTACTACTTTGGGCTGTAATATTATTTAAAGTAGGTACTTAACAAAAATAGGAGTTCCACTAAACCTCAGAGAGCAATTAAAAAAGAAATCGTTAAAAGACATTCGTTTGAGAGCCGGTTACACACGCTTACATAATCCGAACGTAAATAAACAGTCGGACAGAAAAGTTTCCAACTTGGTCGTTCCGCTTTCGTTGGCAAAAATAAACGGTGCAGTGCTCGGAGACCGTGTCACAGCATTTCCTGGATTCTATACCGAGGGGCCTTTCATCATATGTGACAGTATTGGGCTAAAAAAGCTCTTATAGTCATAGGAAATTAATATCATACATAAGGAGCAGATAGAACAAAATTTGTAGGTAGAACGTGAGAACATAATTTTCAAAGGTAGAGTGCTTTTGATCTAAAAGACCCTATTCCTCGTGCTCAGTGGAATGTTAAGTAATAAAACCTCCATTAACGATTATAGTACTTATTAAGAAAGTGCTAATTGATTTTGCTAATGAAATCTATGATCTAAGTTTTAAACTTAAATGATCAATTAATTTTGAAATTTTATGCAGACCTATTTAAGAGGTATCAAAATACTGGTAACACCGTCTTCTATTCCACGAGTGTTACCATGTTAAGAACGCTAAAGGACATATGCAACAGCATGTCATGTCACACGATGTCTCTATCTTCAAAGAGATTTGTATCTTTATTAGGATGGGCGTTGCGCAAGCTTCCCAATTTAGATGGAGGGCCCCGTTGACTGTCGGTCAGTTATCTATTTCATTACCGTTGTCATCTGTTCGAATGAGCAGTTCCTGTTTTGTTTTAAACAAGCTCTATTTTAGATCTACAGAAGCTATGATGTCCAAGTTAAAAATGTCTGGAGACACAAAATTTTACGGTTGTTTTGGTCCTAAAACTATTGGTTCGAATCTAGGTGTACCATTTAGGTTTTCTGCAAATTATCTGCAGTCAATAGCTTTAGTCATTTCATTGTAATTTCCAGTGATTGTGACTTGAAATGCATTGTAGTTTGTAACGTTAAACGGTCTTGGCCCACATTTAAAAATGACGGGTTTTAGTTACCTTTGTGTGTCAAATGGCAATTTAGTTAATTGATGTACTGGCAGGGAACCAAGTTTATGACTGCCATACATTGAACTAAAATGAATCTTATTACATAAGTCTTTTTTTAAAGAGACTACATTAAACGCTTTTAAAATAGTCAGAGTATTGAGTAATCTCAAACTCCAAAGAACTGCTTCACAAACAAAATGTATACTTCAACTAGGATCTAAGAATCATTGTTAGCAAAATTGCTATAGAGTATTTGTATTCATGTAAGTTAATGTATTCACATTATGTTAATTACCGATATTATGCATCTTTTTGAACTTTTGGTTAAGATATAAAAGCAAGCTTCGTAAATTCTTTTAATTTTCAATAATACTCGTAATATAATAAAAGTAAATAAAGATTTACTATTGACTTATTTTAACTACATTTTTTTAACTAAAACTAAACACAACAAAATCATATCCAGCTAAGTAAATAATGAGTGATCGTTATTTTGAAATAAACTGCTTATTTGTTTCCCTGTGAGATAGATTATTAGATAACGATGAAGAAGACTAAATCTAGCCATAAAGCCACGATTACCTTAGAACGATTCATGGCTAACCACGAAACGAGAAAGTTGTGGAGAGGCATTCAATAAGTCTGATTTCACTGTTAGATTCACGATACGAGAAAACATTCATATAATGAAAATATTGACCAAAAAACAGAATACAACAAAGGTTAACTTAAATAACAATACAACAAATGTATCATAGAATTTCCGGGCAATGAATGAAGAATGTTAATTATTGACATAAATAATTAAATAAACACAACTGTTCGTTGCGACATCAATAATATAATTTAAATATTTATTTCTCGGATAACTTTTTAAAGCATTTTGTAGATAAGTGTGAAACTACTGAATATTTTTGAGTAGAATACTGTTAGACTTGGGTATGTACTTTGATTCTTGTATCTTGCAAATTGTAAAGTACGAGACATAAATTATTAGTTTCTTAGTTAAACTTTACGTATATCGCAAACAGATCTTTAAATCCTACCTGTATATCAGCTTGTTAACAATGAAAAGCCTTCAATAAAACAGCAATAGTGAAAGGATTCTATAAAACGAGAAGATATGGCTTGGGGAGAAACATGACCGAGAAAGGAGCTTGGGTTTCAAGGTAAGTCTATCTTTGGAAGCGGTTTGAGTAACAAGCCTTTAAAGGGAAGTCTTGTGTCGAGATTACATCGCTAAATGAAATAATATATCTTTTAGTGCTGAGTTTCAAAGGGCCATAACATATAAACTTTCTCAACTATTAACTCTTCTGTAAGTCTGAGGTTTAAGTGTGATTTCTGAAATGCGGAATTAGTGAATCTATGATCCACGTAAACACACATAGTTACCAGATAGTAAGGACCTATGGTGACAAGTAGTAAACCGAGTTGGCATTTACAAAACAATGACTATTACCTACTACACGGAATTTGTAAACGGATAAAATGTAACTGTACTTTATATTCAGGCTTTCTGGTTGGGTTCTACAAGTTTGTTTAGCCAGACTTAGTTTTGTATTTGTTTTAGGATAAGACTTATAGATCCTTCATTATCATCTTTCATAGAAGAGTAACGTTGCCTTAGTATATAATATCTTATAATATCAAATATTCAAAGGCTTACCTCTAACGTCACGCTGCAAAATGATCGGCAATGAAGTTTCCGTGAGTGTGGCATCAAGAAGGTTGATGTTCTCCCGGCACTGTCGTATGATGTCCGTCTGCACATCGAAAATTAAAAATAAAAAAGTTACCCGCCACGACAACTGTCAAACAGCATGACATTTTGACTTTTACATAACACTTACATACATTAAGAACTACAAAGGAAATAAATTTACAAAAACAACTATGTCAATACTTGCTCATACCGTTCTGTCAGGAGAGTGTATAATTACCTTTTGCAAACATTTTTAATAAACTTATTTCCTCACAAAAATGGTTAATTACAATGGAATTAATTAAGTATGTTAGTATATGGATGAATATGTCATACTGTTTCGATTGACTGAATCTTAAAAACCTTTCCTAGTTTATAAAAAAAAATGTTTTATTTTATAAGTTTTATACAAAATTTATCAACAGGAAACCTTTTTAAGATTCATTTTTGCAATCCTAGGGCAGTGCTCAACGTGAAATATACAAAAACTAAAAAGCTGTATACTGTATAACATATACTAAATGGCATCTAACTCACATTTTAACTGAGGCGCGTCCAAAGCACTATCTCTATTCACTTTTTATTATTTTTTAAGCAAAAAGGGTTGATGTGACTGAAACTCCATGGTGTAATTTACAACATTTATTCTCCAAAATACACAACATAGAACTCGATGGTGACACTGCAGGTTTAATGAATTAATCATACTGATTGTAATCATAATTGAGCATATACTTGCGGAGTTCAGTCATTATAGTAGGTATATTAATCGATATTTTGACTAACAATGTATCGATTTGGCATACTACAAAATAAAATTGTGCATCATTAAATAAATATCACTGTTAAGGGACAGGTTATATCTAAATGAGGTAACGATCTCTCCGAATAAATACGTGATAAATTCACGAAAACTAAATAAAAATGAGATGAATTTTCTTACACCTATAGTAACATTTGTGCGTTTACGCATATTTTAATACTATTATCGCACCATTATTTTTAATAGTAATCAAATAAAATAAATACAACTGTCGCTCAAAAACTAAAAATTTTTAAATAAAATTTATGAATAACAAAATCAAATCTACATTTAGATTCAGGTGCTTTGAAGAATCAGACATTTCTGAATAAACGTTGAAGGAACCTAATTATATTTACTATAAATATAAATAGGTATTTTTGTATAATATTTAGATAGAATAGATTCTAAACTAGTAATAAAATATATGTACTTTAAGTACTTTTAACGTTTTTGTGCCACAGTTGTTTGTAAGTATAAAATAAGTCATTCATTTGTGATTATCATAAAATACCTAAAGAAATGATGAGTCATATGCCAGCTCCATTTTGATTATGTTTAAAACAAAATGGCAGAAACGCACTAAAAATAATCGAATTCTACTTCAAAATGAAACTGCTGTCGATCTCATGCGATAGTAAAGCTAAAGTTAGTAACAAACTCAAGAAGAACAATCAGAATTGTCAGGATTTAGCACAAACTACGCCTTCTATACTTAAAATGCCATTATTTTGTACTTAGTTTGTATTTCAATAAATCAAGTATGATATAATGTGCAGAAGCATAACAACGTAAACAATAGTGAGATTAATTCTTCACTAAATCCTGACAAAGCACACTGGTACAGAGGTTGATCAAACGTCATAATTAATAATGATTACGCTGAGGAATCACCAAAACTAATAGTTAAAATATCAATGCTCATAAATCAGAATTTGCTATAAATACGTCTATTAAATTTGAGTCAACCTTTGACCTATAAATTAAAAGAAAATCAAAAATATCACACAAGCCCAAGCCAAGAATCATTGCAGATGTATGTATACTATAATCAGTAGGGAAAATGCGGCTAACACAAGACAAAACCTAGCTTTCAAGCATGCAGGGCGCTTCGTTCCTACAGCACAAGAGAATTCATCGTCGTTGGGGTCAGAGTAGGTATAATCTGAATCGTATGGTTCTCTTACATAGTCAAATGCGCGCAGAAGGTCGGGCGAGGTATCCTGCCTCGCGACGATGGCCTCAGCCGTTTCCAGCTGAGCACTCGACCTCCGGAGCAACGAGCGCACTTCCTGGGCCTCCAGATCGGAGTCCGATTGGTTCCGCCTCAGATGCTTTTTGGGACTCGAAGAATCATCACCAGAGTCGAAATTCTCAGTCGATCTGCGTCTCAGTTCGGAAAGAGCGACTTTCTGCAATTCAGTCTCATTCCTGCGACGAGTCAACGAGTCTATCAGATCAGGACGGTTGTTGACTTCGTTGTACTCCAAAGAGCTATTGACTTCGTCACTCGTCATGTTGGAGTTGTGGCGTCTACGGCTCAAAGCCTGGATGTTGAGCAAATCGAAATCGGGGGATCTTTTGCTCTTTCTATCACCGTCTGACGGTTTCCTTCGTCGCGTGCCCTCATTGCTTTCAATACTGGTGTTGTTCCGAGACCTTTCAAGACTGTCCAAGAGAGATTTCTTCCTCTCTGCGCTGGACATTGATTTCTTGGGTTTTCTAGAGGGGGTTTCGACTGGTGATGACCTTGTTGGCTTCTTGTACCGTGGTAGACTGCGGTCCTTTGATAGGTCAGAAGGAGGACGGCGTCTGCGAGACCCAGAAGGACTGTGCTCGTTCTCCGGCTGGGCAGATAGGCTGGAGCAACAGTCGGATTGGGAGTCTAAGAAGGCGCGATAGTCATCACCGAACTCCAGAAGTCTTCGGGCCGCATCCGAGTCTGGCGCTTCGGAATAGTTCTCGGAATTGTATTTTTCCTGGAATAGAAGAAAACGTAAGCAAGCGAATACAAACAAGCACTACAATTTACATAGAGTAAAAAAAAATGATTACGAAGACATCGTAATCTTAATGTCAAGTATTTATATTAATTACGAATGGCCGAAACGAAAGTGCTTTAAGGGGACGCTACACGCAGTTTCGTACAAAAGCTTGGATAGCTAAGCCCTTCAAACTAGACCACTGTACACTGGTAAAGGCATTTATGTAGCTATCACGTGCAGACTAAGTCCTAATAAAAACAGTTTCTTTTTAAGCTATTAACATTTCTATCAGGTGAGATTTACTGAAAAAAGATCGACCCTTAAATATATAAATTTATCTAATCTATCTTAGCTTATTAATAAATTAAATATTTTAGAAGCAACAAATAGAAACATAAAAAGACCTACTTCTTAACGTGTATTCGTATTATACACAAACAAGCGTTGTCAACTAACCTGGTAGAAATCCCACGCCTGCTCCGAAAACGAGCTGTGCTCTTCAGTTCCCGTGTTGACGCTTTTGTCAACGTCCGAATCCTTGTCCACACTCAAGTCCCACATATCATTAGGGTTGCCCAGACTCAGTGATAGGACTGTCCTCTCCCTTTCCATGCTCTTGGTCAACCTTGGTCTGACCTGGCCACCGGCTGGTCCAAGTTTGAAGCTAGGAGTGACTGCGTCCTCGTTTTGTTCTGGTATGGTGTTATCCTCTTTGCTGGTGATGTGCGTCCGCTCGATGCTTCGTCGCAAGTAAGCAACGGTGGTCAAGTGCTGCCGGTTCTCTTCGTCGGTGTCGTTGCCCGATGTTGATGTTGTGTCAAATCTGAAGAATGTAAATTTTATTAGAGATTTCGTCGTCGGAAATATGGCAACGGAATATTGCTTTCATATATGTTGTGAAGAATTGAGTTACATATCTTTTTGTGTCAGTTTTAACCTGAACACTGAGTGAGAGTATTTGGGGATAATTGTTTCACTAATATACACTGTAAATTCCTGAAGATTCGTGCTTTTTCGATTGTAAATACGCCCTTAATCCCACCCAACCTTACCAATAACAACAACAGACATGAAAAAAAATCTTCCACAACAAACTCTTTCTCTCTTACCGATATCTCTTACAACATCAACTATTCCTAGGTACATACCGATGCTTCCTCGACACCGCAGGGTCACTGGCAGCACTTCTCTCGTGCTTATCTTCTATCTCGGGGCTGAGTCTCCCGCAGAAGGAGCGGGACTTGACCAGCCTCTCCCTCCGGTGCACCGTGTCGTCAGTGCGCCTGCGCAGTTTGAGCCTCTTGCGCCGCAGCCAGCATTGCTTCTCGCTGGTCTCTACGCACGAGGTGCACGCCTCGGTCATCGTGTTCGTGCTTGACACGTGGCCCTGGAAGAGGTTTGGGTTAGAATCTAATGGTGTCTGCTTAAAGAAACGAATTGTAGGTACTAAAGAAAATTATATGGTAGTCATATGATCTAGGTGTCGGAAATATTGTGAGAAAAACTATCCTGAAAATAAGTGATCCCTTTTGTTGTATGTCGATCGAGGGACTGTAGGTGAAAGGAATCCGTTGAAGGGTGGTCTACCAACTAACAATAAATGCTCGATATTAGTGCCACCGCAAACTCTATAGTCCCTCCAACTCAGCCCAGCCGCCTGCAACTCGAGTTGGAGGGACGTGGAGCGCAAGGCACAGGGACAGAAGCGGTTGGCGACGTCTCACGAAGGCCCTCTGTACCACTGGGGTACCTTAGGAAGACGACAACAAACAACAGCAACAAACTCTATAGTAAAAATTCAAGGTGTCAATGTGTTTTGTCCATTCGTTTTCTTATCGCTTCGTCGAAATTTCCCTTTCAGAGTACTTCGCAATTTGAAAGACCATTACCGCCAATCTACAGTATGTACGAGTATATATTATAATAAATAAGTCTCTACGCATGAGGTGCACGCCTCCGTCATCGTGTTCGTGCTTGACACGTGGCCCTGAAAGAGGTTTGGGGTTAGATTGTGTTTAAGGTTGTTTAGACTCATATGATCTAGGTTTCGGAAATATTGTAAGAAATACTTTTTTATAGGTTGTATGGCTTAAATTTTTCCGATGGTTGGTTGATTTGATGCCTAATAAACTAGAATGAATGAATACGGTGAATAGAATATTTTTAATCTTGTCACAAATACAATGCAAGCCCGATCACAAAACAGTGGAGTAAAATAATGTATTCGATGTTTTTTTCTGTACAAATCGCCTCATCGACTCAGCCTTATCGTCAAAAACTATTTATAGTATCTATACTACAGTATCTCACTGCAGAATTTGAGTGACTGCCATTACTATAACAAAATGTATGTATGTATGTATGTACACATCACGCCAGTTTCGCTGTAGAGGTGTAAGCGTATATTCCCCATCTATTTATGAATCAGTCTATTTGTACTATAATACGTAAGGATATATGTTTTTCTCTCTCTTACCTGCACAGTAGTAGAACTTCCTCGCAACTTAGAGCTAGAGTTAGCAGGAGTGACTCTCTGTGGCGACGCGATCGTATTCAGAGCAGACTCGGATATGGACATGTTGATCCTTGACATCGCGACCGCATCCCCGTTAGTGGGGGTAGCAGTTAAGGAGGTGACTCCACTGCTGAGCTGGGACAAGCAGGAGACTGACCAGGGTCTGGAGCCGTTGGTGCCAGAGCGTTTCTTGCGGAGTTGGACCTGTTGATGACATAAATGGGTTAATAATTAATTATGTTTGGTAAAACTAGATCAATCGAACATGCCAGGTTTCATGGTCAAGTTTGAGGAATAATGAAATATAGTTACAAAGTACCACTTTGTTTAATTAATTTCTGAGAAGGGCAACCAGTAACCATTCCTTAACTAGAGGGTAGGGTTATCTCGAATAACATTATTACATAACATATCATGATATTCATTCATACCAATAAAACATATCATCTTATCCAATTTGAAAATCAATTGTGAATATCTGCATTAATTTCACTCTAAGCCATAAAACAAAGCAGAATAAAATTTAAGCCCCGTGCTGTTTGTGGGTCTTTTGAGTTCTATGTTTAACTTTTTTTCTCTTTATCTTTAACCCTTGTAACACATACCTTAGCCTGGTGCGTGGGCGTGACAGTACAAGTGGATGTGCTCATGCTCATGTCCATGGACGAGTGCAGGTTCCTCTCCTCCGAAGCCAGGGAATTGTCCACTTCGCTCTCTGTCGTATATTCGCCGGACGCGTCGTAGCTTTCTGCGTTCTGGAATTATGAATAAGTGACATTACAATTAGTACACGGCGGCTGTGATGTCTTTTGGATAAAAAGGTGTTGGAGTGTAAGGTTAGCGTGTAGGACGTAAAAATCTTGAAGCTTACGAGAGAGAGTAATAGATGAGACTGTATTTGACTTTGTCATTTATAAGAACTTGATATAACTATTATCTAGATATAATTATCATTTTTTTTAGTGGTTTGCATACTTCATTTTTCAGGTATCTTTAAAATATAGTGTATACATCACTACATAGTATAAAACAAAGTCGCTTTCTTTGTCCCTTTGTATGCTTAAATCTTTGAAACTACGCAACGGATTTTGATGCGGTTTTTTTTAATAGATAGAGTGATTCAAGAGAAAGGTTTATATGTATAATAACATCCATTAAAGAGGAGTATATATTTTATAACCGTGCGAAGCCGGAACGGGTCACTAGTAACTAATAAAGGCGCTATGCTTTTGGAACTAAAAACGTACCAGGATAATATTAAAGATGAATTAAGTTAACAAAGTAGTCTTACCTGATTATCACTCTTGCCATTCGAGCTCTGCGTCAGCCACTCCTTGATCCGGGACATTTTGGCCTGGTTCACCGACTTTCCTTCTTCCTCAAACATCAGTGGCTTGAAACTTCTGCTCTTCTTCTTCGCCTGCTGCTGCACTTGTTTCTGAACCAACTCCTCAGCTTGGATCACTAACCTTTCGATATCTTTGCAGCGAGCTTGGTCCCTGATCAGATCTGGTGTAGAAGATTCCAACTTTTTAAATTCCTTTTCTATAATAGGCAGATCACATTGTATTTCTACTGATGACGTCATTATGTCTGTTGAATCTTCGTTGGCGACTTTAGCGCCACCTACGTAAGTCCATTCTTCTTCTGAACTCTCTTCCTGTGACTTTTCGTCAGTCTCAATCATCTGTCTGTCAGAATCTGTGTCGTGGTGTCTGAAGTAGAATGTGGCTAAATGCTTCGACTTCCGATCTGTCTGGTTGAACTTGGATGAGTTTACTGGTTTCTTCCTCTTGATAACGGTTGGTGGAGTTTTTGGTATGATGCCCACACCTGAAATACATAAACAAGCAATTGTAATCCTGTATCTTTTGGTCTCCTTTTTTGTAACAGAAATAAATTTGAAGGAGCGGGCAAAACAGAACCAAAAAGTGCCTTATCAAACACATATTTGTTAATATAACTTTCTCAAACCTTACAATAAGATTTAATGAGAAAAATACGAGTTACGTGTTTTATAACACAATTGCATAACGAGCTTGGAATGGAATCTATAATATTTTTATATGAATGTTTTCTAGCAGTTAGTTATTGTTGTCATAGCTAAACATAAGCACTTCTTATTGTTTCTAACTATAATGATATTCCCATTGTTGCATCAAAACACTTGAATGGGTTTTTCATGTGAATGCATAATTCAAATCGTTAATGAGATGAAAGAAAATGTTTATGTTATGATTCGATTGGTTGAAGACTGAATATACTTTGAAGTTCATAAAACACTGTCAGATAATAATGTTAACTGTATATTTATTTAAAACTAAATTTGGTGGACAATGATATTATGTTAGTAAATTTGTATTTAAGTAAGTCTCAGTTATAAATAGGTATATAAAGTTTATATAACTAATCTGATTAGAAATTTACCATCAATTTCATCGCCAGGTACAGTTTGATCCGTTGATCTGTCAAGTAGTCCATCGCAGTTGGGCACACGCCTCTCTTCGGCCATTTTGTGTACGTCCGCCATTTTGTTTAAACTGTCAACTGACAGAATATCTCCGTCTGAATCTGAACTAAACCAGTTCCAGCCGTTTCTTGCTAATCCATTGTCTTGTTCCTCCTGAAAATGATTAGAAGAGCGAATATTAGTATCAAGAGAATATGTAAAAAAATGTTACAGAGCTGTCAAACAAATCTTGATATATTCAGTACAGATTGGTAGAATAAAATGTCAGCGCGGTTGCAAACATTTAATTTGAGGCTACTAAAGATAAATCTATTAAATAACCACTGCCTTGCCTTGCACCTTTTTTCGGGTGACTTGAGCAAAAGTATATTTTTATCAGTTAAGCGTTTACTACATAACATAAAGTACTGTCTCATCTATCATAAAGTGCCATCAAATGCTTTATATGTTTATAAACCACTGCATCCAAAAGTATACATCTGTATAGTATCTCAGATTTGCTACAAAAGTTACATACAACACGTTACTTTAACTAACCTCGGAACAAGATTGGCGACTGTCACTGGACGGGTCTCTCCGTTGTACCGGAGGTCGTTTGGTGGACCTTGCAGATACCCTGGGCGAGCCCTTCCTGCTAAGTCTGGGCTGCTTCTGGACCGGACCCTCGTCGCTGTCACTCAGAATCTCTACAGGAATCTCGTCCTAGAAAGAATTGTAAAGGGATATCTAAATTTTGAATACAGTCATTAATACACATCATGCCTTTTTCCTTCAGAGGGGTAGGCAGAAATCACAGATTTAGTGTTCTCTCAATTCTTCTATTTATGTATTTGTTTAAAGGATGTAAAATTACTATTATTTTATTACGGTTAATGGTCTAAAACAAACTTGTTCAAAACAAAAGGCAATTTCAGATAAAGGCAACATTTACGATCTCTGGAAGCTATAGTTTAATAATGTTTATTTTATTGAACTCACTGGTATACGTAGTACCTAAATATTTGCTATGACTATGTTATTGTGAGTTTTTTTTTGTAAGTATCGGGTTTAGGTTTGCGGTTACAACAAACGGAATTTTCCCTTTCTTATTTAACTAATCACTTAATTATTAACGAAATAATAATGAAGATTTATTAAAGGCGTACTCAATAAAATAATAATTACAAGGAACTGCCAGAAGTCGAGTAGGTAGTAGTGCCTTCTAGTATAGGGTGAGAATGTAACGTGTGTTCATAATACATACGAGTAATATAGAAAAAAACTTTAAAATTACCATGGGAACAAATTGCGAATCCCACAATATGAGGCACGCAATTTAAATTATAATTTTATTAAATTGCATTACTTGATTTATCACAACCAAAAAGTCTGCATAAATTACAACCCGACCAAATTGAAAAGCTCAGTCACAATCTTGGGCAAATACGGGGGTTGAATTTATTTGATTGCGCGGCTTAATGGGTTGGCAAAATGGCTACAAATAGGGAGGGATATGTTTTATTGCCCTCAAGGGTTATGTTTAGCAAACACGCGCTGCGGGTGGTTAATGCACTACAGCCCTTCGATCGAGGTACAAATTCAATAAACCGCAATAAAAGTTTCGCTACTAGCGCAAACTTAGAGAGGTAAAGTTTTTATCAGAATACTACCATGATGCCGAATGCAACCGTCACATTTGTGCAGATTATCTGGTGAAATTGAGTCTATTAACCTTTGCGGGGTAGTCAAGAGGTTGGCGTGTCCATCAATTTTACAGAATTGCTGATTATGTTACCACCTCGAAACCACGTATTAACCAGATGTTCAACGTAACAGGGGCCCAAGTCTACTATTGCGTTTTAGCACTAACAGAAACCATTGATATCAGCAAAAAAGTTAAAAATGGGGAAATTTGTTATTTTGCTAATCCGAGTTCCAACTTCACACTATTACTGATCTAATATTGAACTGATATTTTGTAGAAAGCATTAATAGACTTAGGCCCCTATTGGTAAGTCGTGTCGCCATTTCCAAATCATTCAGTCAGAAACAAAACAAAATGATATCTTCCACAAAAGTAGCCAATTTCGCTTACCTGTTTGCCGGCGTTCTTGAGACACTCCTCGAGATGGAGCTGCCACTCAATAGCCCTGAGGTACAGGTGGTGCCAGCGCTTCTCCAGCGCCCTGGCCGCGTCACCAGCTCCGCTGAGCCGCAGCACGGAGCTCACGATCCTCCCGTGCCGTTCCACGTCATGCTGCAATACCTGGAGCAAGGAGGGGGTTAGTTAGGGGGGCGAGGTTCATGTGAATAGAATGGCAGATGAATGAATAGTGACCAAGGAGGTTTTATGTCATCGAGGTTTTATTAATGTAAATATTTGTACCAAGTTTAACAAATCAATCGTTATGAAGGTCAACGGTGATTTAAGCTAAAGAAATGAATGTTTTTACAGGAACAATCCTGGCAGTTAAAGGGTTAATATACGTTAGCTAATTTATAGAGAAATAATGTTTTATAGAATGTTAACATTGATATATGTATTTCACAATATCTCGACAAAATATGGTAAGTAGAAGCAGCAAAGATATTTTGCTCATTTCCGCAAGGACAAAACAAGGATATAACAATATATAAAAACTTTAACCCCAGCCACCACTGATATGAATGAAGAAATAACGAGATCGCAATGCACCTTTGCACCACAGTTACGGGGAGTGACAAAGACAAGTTATAAAACTGCAATTTCAAGTTAGTGGCACATGTCGGACTAAGATCCGGCTTCCAAACTAAAGTCTGGAGCAGGCTAGGGTTGTCAACGATGTAGTCTTACAATATAATTAACCTTGGTTAAGTATTAAAAGACAAAGAATTAAGATGCAAGCAGTACCTAATAAAATTACTAACATTCTATTAATTTAGTTAAGATTATTGTACTAATGTACAATGTAAATATATTGAGTTTTTTAGGAATACTCTGTACTCTTTAATTTAAAATTTTATATGAAGTAAAAGTTGTCACATCCAATACTTGTACTATGAATTGGTGGAATCTATATATTGATTTAAATCTTTCCATTCCAATTATTTTTTTTGTTAATTATTCCTTATTTTAACCATGCAATCAATAATTGAAATACAACGGCACGTAATAATTGAATTTCGTTCATAATCTTATTAGTCACGTATCCGATTTTCTTTTCAATTCGAAGCCAACCCTGATCTCAAAAGCAATCAACTAGTACAATGAACTTGACAAGCTGCGAGCAGACTTCGTGAAATTTAATAAAAGTGGTTACTAGTGCTCAGTACACCTTACCTTAACCTCAAATTGTTAAGTCATTTTGTACGCATGCATGAATTTGGTTGACTTTTACAATAATTACAAAATAAAAATTAGTGTTACTTTATTAAACTAAAGACTCAATTTCTTAACTTAACAGTACTTAATCTACATATAATCCTCACCTGTTCTTATATTTCTACCGCGGTGGACAGAACTTCAGAGCTCAAATATTTCTTCGTTTGAGATGGAATTAACATGGAGTATTAGCAAAAAAAACTCTACTTAGTAATGCGAGTTTTGAATGGATTATACCTAACATTTGAAATTTCGGAGATGGCCACTCAAGCCTCTTACTACTCTGCCACAATATAAAAGGGAGTGTGAATTACAAATCGTGAAGCATACGTTATGTATTTATTAGTAACAGGTTACTTGCCAATCGCTTAGAATAACCTTATTTTGAAATACTACTATCATTGGAAACTTCCCTAACTATCTACGTCTACAAATAAGGTTTAACCAACCGTCTAGATAATTCTATTATTACAGTCAGAACAAAACCTGACGGAAAGGGCACCCAGCTGTGACGAAGGTTTTTTTCGCGCAGTGACCAGCACGTTTCACTGAAGCACAAAAACTACTCCAATTTATTGCTTAACTTGCTCAAAATGTTTAAGGTTTCACCCGTTGAAGAAAGTTGGTGCAAATGAGCAGATTTATGGACTTATTAATTGGTTCTTTAATGAAGTGAAAAAGGTCATTAGTAAACTTGCATTAAGTAAACGTAAGAGAAATTTATAATGACGTATTGTTGAAGTACTAACAAATGGGATAAATAAATTTAAAATTACGCCTTTCATTTACATCCTTGCCAGGCAAATATCAACAAGGGTTTTATGATCCTTACATTAGGGTATTGTGTCAAAAGTTTCTTAGAGACCTCTCCCTTAAAACATTTTATGTAAACATTTCACAGTTTGATACTATAGTATATTCACAATAAGAAAATAGTGACGTCATCAAGTCCCCACGATTTGACCGATGAGACGTGACAACGGTTGTCTGCAATTGGTCCATGTGACTTCTTTTCTCGTTTACTCACGTCTCATTGGCCAGTTTTATTTTTGAATATTATAACGTCACTATTTTCTTAACGCGAATAGCCTATAGGTAAAACTATCTTCAATATTAACTCGATACCAACTTTAACCATAATAGCTCGTGCCCAAACAAACAGCGTTCTCAGGCCGATCACCTACCGCATCGGCATGATTCGTAATACGAAACAAAAGTACAACAGATGAAATTATAGAGATGTCGAGGCTCAAGACATTCGTTGCATACATTACGAGCCTTATTGGGAAATGCTATCGGATACGAAGAAAACAATAGTACCTCACAACTGTTGCGCAAGAAACGCATCTAAGACAGGGCTGCTTTATGACTATCATCGGTAAATAAACAAGAGGATTAGATCTATGGTGCAGTAACTGCGGTATATCAGTAGATGTACTGGATGGGTGAATGTAGTTCTATTGTATTTAGTTGTTAAATGGTTTAAAGTTAATGTGGTTAAGTTAAGTTACGATGCTAAGATATGCATGTATGCTGAATGCTTTGAAATATATTGTTTTTTAACATATATCGAGGTATTAGTCCATTTAATCTAAGTAGAATACCAAAATCATAAATGTTCATGAATCGGACGTCTAAAATAAAATTAATCCAGAATATAATCTTATTATTTTAGGGACATTTAAATCCTACAATAACTACATCACATATATAATCCACACTTTTCCTATTTTTAAACTACATTTTTTATTAAAAGCGTTAAACTTACTCTCTTCCGTAAAAACAATACATATAACACACGTGAATCGATGACCCTACAAGCGTCTTTGTTTTCCATTTGAGCCGAGTCATCACAATGTATCCCGTGGGTCCATTGACAGAAATTATCATAGATTAAACGTTGCACAGCCTACGAATTCCGATGTGTCTATTAACTTGATTGCCGCAAAACTATACAATCATCTCGGAATATGAAACCGAGATCACGACAAAATGCCGATAACTAGTATTTATCACGATTGCATTATAGGAAAACATGCCATAACACTCAGAGCAATGATTAAACCATTAGAGTCTTGATTGCAGGCCATCGATCGCTCACTTATACTTCACAACGATGAGATATTAAAGCCGAAACCGTGGGCTATGTTTACAAATGGGCAAATACTTACAGATAACTGATCGACCTATAAACGGTTTATTTATGCAGATAAGGAATGTCTGATGTAGATTATGGAGAGATTGGTTATTGGTACATGGTTCAATACTTTCTTATTTGAAATAATAACGAAAATAGGAACTTACGTGTATATTACAAAGAGTGTATACGTCTGTATTAACAAAGACACAGTTTTAAACTGGTGCGTAACAAAATGAACTTGAAATTTAATTGCTAAATATTACCGGAATATAAAGAATTAGTTAAGGTACGTTTGAACTAATCTAAGTTGGCTAACCTTTCTAATTATATTTGTAATAGCAGTTCCAATTACTGTGAGGCATAAACTTACACCTGTTACATTATTTATAGTAGTAGTAAAAAATTAAAGAAGTTAGTAAAAGAATAATCAGTTTATAGTTTCTAACGAGAGAGTATGATTATTACTTTAGTTACTAGTAAGAGGGCATTATTTAGAACTACGCTAATTTACTATTGGCGAAATTTGTAAACCCCGATTTAGACTAATAGGTGTCTGTAACCTCGTAAGGGTGAATCCAACGTGATATATAGCTAAGTACGTACGTTTAAGTAAACTTTAACAAGCTTAGTCAAAATCCAAGTCGTGATCTACGACAGGGAACAATTATGCAATGCAACATCACGCCGCAAGCGGAAAATAATAGAGCATAAGAAGCCTTGCAAATTGCAGTTGCACAAACCAAATGCTAGCTATCAAAAGCGTTTTCAATTTATCGGCATATCACGATATCCATCAGATAAATGTCACAGTGACAGCTCGCTGAAATGTTACGACAACCTTCGGTGTGTTGGTACCATTTATACAGTTACTTTACACACCAACCTTTGTAAGTTTTATTTATGGATAGTGCATCTTGCATACTGTATAATGAGTCTAAAGCTTATTGGTATTTATTGGCAGAACAGACAAAAGTATACAGGATTTCCCCATTAAACACTACTAAAATGACCGTATAGTAGAAAAAAGGAGAGTAGTTGCGGTATGTTTATGACTAAAGATATTCGATTAACTTGAGCAAGTATATACTCGAAATAAAAAGAGATTAATTATACTCAGGATAGGTAATAGTCAGTGCCTATATATGGCGATACGGTTCACTACCTATCACGTTGGGTGCTGTCTATCTAGTGATACGCGGGCTTCGAATGATCCATACCTAAAATGCCTTCGAAATTTCGGAGATGGGCACTCAAGCCTCGGACTACACCGCCATAATAAAAAAGGGAGTGTGTATACACAAGTCGTGAAGCGTATGTATGTAAAAAGATATTAATCAGAAGCGTTCAAGATGGAGATCGAATGACTCCTATGCCGTAAGGGAGGTAGCGTTGTGAGTATATGTATGTAGACATGAATGATAGATGTTAAGTATTGAGTAAGTGCAGAATGGGATCAGAATTCCGCCAATTCCGCTTAGATTACGCCGGATTCTAGAAAATCGATTTCAACACACGATTACGTACGCTTTCCTCATTGCTGTCTACCATTGACACACATAGCACTTCCTTTATTTGTTGACAATGCGAACGAGATAAGACACGTTTTTGTGCGTAATTTTCCGAGTATATGATTAATCGTTACTTAGTATTGTTAATTTAGTTATCAGCTACTTATTATGATATCTTCATTCCAATTGATCCACTTTGATATGGATTGATTAAAAGTGCCTGTATGTCTCGATACATTTATACAAAATGACTCACATGCTAATACAGACATGGCAATTAAACATCAACAATATAAATAATATTAAAATAGAAAGAATTTGTGAAAATATCAAAATAGTAAATAAACGTTAAATTTATGTAAAAGTCTAATAATGAACATGTGTATTAAAGTAAGCAAAATTGGTTTGACAGGATCAGGTAAAAAGGAAATCTGTGAACCGTGGTCTATCAGGAACCGGACGTGACATGTACATAAGTATGTTTCAAGAAACGTCATTTTGACAGTCAAGGTCCGGCGAAGGCGCGTGCCGCCAAAGTCATCGGCCGGTGTCGACACTTTTAACCCAACTGCGGACGGAAATAGCCAATGTCCAGTAAACTGTAACCCCGGGCTATAAAGACGTTACGAGGCGCCATGCATGCAATCGCTTTTAGATATTCACGTACATAGAATAGTTATAAGGAGTTATTTCGTAATGACGTTATAAACGAAACCTAAGAAATATATATAAGTTAGTACATGTACTAGTATATATCTATGTATAAGAAGATATACAATATGATTGATTGAATTGTAAGCACTAGCACGTGCTTATTTGGCACGGCACAAAATGATCTCATGTTAGGGAGACGTGCATTAAAAGTAAATAAATAAGTATAATACACGTCCTTTTCAAAGGAATGCTTTAAACCAAGCGATATTACATGTCTTAATAAATTTATAGTAGCCGTAATTTTAATATCTAATCAAATAAATGTTTATCGATGCATTTACTCGGCTAATCGATAACTTTAACATTTCTAGATGTAATTTCATTTGTAAATATCAATTTTATGGCCGAAGTTGCATTTATTTTCCCTTTCATTCTAGATTTCATTTCATTGCGAGAGTAAATACTACGAAACTTTATATTTTCTATTTTCTTACGATTGTATATGTGAATAGTACAGCGATGGATTCACAACCACAGCTATTTTGATTAGACCAAATCGAGACTTTTAAAACTAAAGGTTAGGGTTACAATCTGAAGCATAATTTCACGCTTTTTACACAGCTTGCAGGACATGACTAGAGACAATTTGGCGTTTCCTTTGTTTTAAAACAAAATACTAACAACCCATCCTGTCAAAGGGAATCTACGTTTAAAGAGGTGTTGTAGTTATTTGTACAACTTAGCTTTTATTACAATCAAGTTCTTAATTTGTGTGTAAACAACTTTAGAAATGTAGTTAACATATACATATAGCATTAAGTAGTGTTATCTTATAAGGACCTTTAGGAGGGAAATATTCATAGGAAGACATGAAAATGCAAGCCATAAAAAACTAATATAATTGTCGAGTCAGCAATTCCAATAAATAACAAGAACATTTCATGTCAGACAGAGTGCTAACGAAATGCATTTCACCCAAATATTTGTAACGGACATGACAACATGCATTTACGGGCAACAATGAAGAAATTAAAAGCCATTAATGATTTACGCAATCCATCAATAAACAGTTGTCAGCCCTTCACCAAACGTTGAAACGACTGTGAATGCTTCGTAATAACTCAAAATGGACACCTTACATCTAGCGTATGATCTTGACTTTACGATGGAAAACATTCGATTACTTAACAACATAAGCGATAAGAGTTATGATGTATTATGTCGAGTAGTTATTTATGTCAGTGACGTTTTCATGGCGGTTGATAACATTATATAAACGTTAGTAATGCTTTAAGGGTTAGTCATAGACTTATGTGAGAACTGAGAGCAAAGGAAGTCTTTAGGTATTTTGAAGTATATCTTTCACTTAATAGTCAGATATCTAGGTGTTCGGTAGAACAGCTGTCTTTAAATACACTGATTATTACATTCAAAAAGACAGATAAGTTGTTTTCGAGGTGTTTTCACTCCGTATAACTCTATAAGCTTGAAACATGTATCTGATTAATGAAGTAAAAACTTTTGAACCGGACATCGAACTCAAACATAAAAAAATAGTCAATTAAATCCTTTCAAGGTAGAAGGGGTAACAATCCTGACGCTTCAATATGCATATAGAAGTAAAAAAACTTGCGTTTACACGTCTACGCGTACTCAACTGCATTAGTATCGTAACAACTCCAATTAGATCTAATCAATGAAATTACACTTGATTACGAGGGACACATAACAGTTCTTAAGCGTCTAGGTTCGTTAAGGCTTCGATATAAGGCCTACGTATCTCAGATATTCTAGATACCCGGAAGAAATGCGTTCGAGTCTTTATGGACACCAATTATTGTCGGGTTCTTTCTGAATCACCCGATAAGCCGATGGAACTAAAATGGAGAGAACAGTTATGATAGAGTAAAAGAAACCGTATAAGGTAAAAAGGAATTCAAGTAGCTAAAGGATCGCTTGGGAATGATTCGAGATTGCCAATATAAAAGTAGATAGGAGTAAGAAAGGATTAAGTAATGTCGTAAATTAGTTATACTAATATAAAAGTAGTAACTGAGTCGTAACTGAGTGATATTGTACCTATTAATCGATTTAATTTAGTGTTGGACACTTATTGACTATTATATAGGCAATATAAATTTAATAAGAAAGTTTTAGCGTATTATGAATGAAACGATTTTTTTTCTACATAAGGATCTTAAAACTACTTATTGAAAGTCGAGAAAAAACTTTTTTTTAAATGTATAAATTATTTTATTAATAATTATTAACCTACTAGTAATATTGCATTTAAAAATAAATAAGTAATATAATAATGGATGACTTTATTTCCTATAGATTTCCACAACACAATTCCGTCACGAAATAAAGTAACGAAATAGGAAATAAAGTAACGGATCCATTTTAGATGCAACAAAAAGCAGATATTATAACTAGGAGTTTATGACAAAGGAAAATTGAGACTTTCGATATCCAATTTCATGGTTTACTAAGCGTGGTCGGAGATCGAACCGAGTACTGTTATGCAATAAGGCGACACATATTACGAACGTCTGATAAATCTTGACATTGGTTTCCGTACCGTGTTTACAACTGTCATATGATATGATGAAACGGCCAAACTAGTTTTATTACTAAGAGAAAGAATGGTATTATGATGTATGCATTTTTATGCAATGTTATGTAAGTAATAAACAGCTTGGCACATTTAAGTCGCTCATTTATCTATGATTTTAAAGTGTTCAAAACTTTTATACCATGTTATTAATAGCATACAGTTTTGTCGTAAAAAGACTTTGAGAGCACTTTTACTCAGTTGATTTCATATTCATGATAAATAGTAACTAATGAAATGTTTTAATGACTGGAAAACTCTGTCCAGCCCGAACGTGATTAAGAGACGTGAAGGTATTTGCTTGAACTTGCTCATATTCTAAAATATTCAATGTAAAGTTTCAGATAACTGAGGTATAACTGTTCCTGTTTGGAGTTGCTTGCAAAAACATGTAGACGCTCACATAATAAAGGCAATACACTATAGTACAATGTAGTTGGTGCTTTAGTCTTGATGGATTACTCACTCAGAGCATGTAACTGTATTATAATCCCGTCGAAATATCGTTCACGTGTCCACTTAAACGCAGTTAGCTCATGATGTATGTCTTAATAAAGATCATTATTCAAGACTTGTTTTCCCTATAGCCAATTTTCTTAGAGATCTGTCGGCGAAATGGCTATTTGCATTTAAATTGCTATCGGCGGGTTAAGGCTAGAATTATAATGTAACTACAGCTGTTTGACGATCAAATACTGCGAAGATTGACTGGGAAACGACATATGCCTGATATTGATGAATTATTCTGTGTTATTTTTATTAAACTGTAATTTAGTTATTATTGGACAAATAATTTTTAATATAAAGTAATTCTTGTTTCTATTCTTACATATTTCAACTTAATAAATGACATAAGTTTTTAAGAAGTCTTTATTCTGACATACCCTTCGGGGATTGAGGTGTGATTACATAATTCAAGTGATTTTATAATGTTTATGATCAGTCACATTGAGCACTAAGTCTGCATTATTCATTTTCATCACATTCATCACAACCTCATAGCGCATTAATTATTTCCCAATCATTATAAACCATTGTCTAGTGTAAGCCTTGTCTATTTATGAGCTGTCAAGACCACATATCTTCACGTTTCTCCTTGCACCTCATCAAAGACATGAGTGTTTATTATCTCTGGATACTCTAACGCAATTATCTTCGCGATTTCCGTAACTAATTTACGCACTAGTATCAATAAACTACATACAAGCTTCAATGAGGAAGAAACGAAAATATTGATGATTGTTGATGTGATTTCACGCCTAGACACGTATGCTTTGAATTACGCCACTGAGTTACGAGTAAATTACTTTAATGTGGGTTACGTTAACGTGTACGGTATTCAGAGCTGGGTTTCCTCAATTTTCAGTTGACTAATGTTTGTGTTTGTTACCTCACTTGACTTGATGGGGGTGTATTTTTGTTGATTCCCTTTAAGTTAAAGGCGACTACTAAATCATACCATAACTATATAATTACATTCTATCTAGTGTAAATATATAAGCCGTCTACGATATTTTAGAAAAAGCAGCTGTTTATTATACTATCTACATATATTTGATGTAGTCACAGTAATTATTTCATTAAGCTGTACGAAGTTTAACGTTATGACTTAACATTAATAGTATAAGCTAGACTATTGCAATTAATTTCACCATGATTTTATCACCCTACTGACAATTATGAGGTTTAGTACACATAAAAGATCTTAAAATATTAAAATTATGGATTTAAAACTAAATAGGCTTAATTAATCGTAATCACTCAATTGATAATAATAGATAGAATGTCATAATCGATTGCCCAACAGAATAACTAACACGTAACACAACGTTACTTGTCTTACGGTATATTTGATTAGAAGAAGGAAATGTTTGAGATGTTGAACGTGTTTGTTAATTAAAAGTTGACACTCGGCCGTTACAATGTTTAGAGGGCTTACCTTACACACACTTCTTATGCGTTCATTCAATTTTGGTCCCGTCTAGTTTAAGACTTAAAAAAGGGTGGCATTATTCGACTCGGCGTTCGTATTATGTGAATTCTTACACTAGGTGTTTATAAGACATCTTTGTGTCATAAAACGGCTTCTCTAAATATGTTACATGCTAGTTTCAAAAAATCAAGCTTTAATATTACGTAAATGCGTATAGATTTACAAGACAAATATTATTAAATATAATATTGATATACATATCGCTTCACAGGATATAGCTATCGTTCTGGGAACGGGTTTCGTAGGGTACAGACAGGGATGTGGTGGCATCCGGTTTCTAAAAAGCGGTCACAGTCCCTGACTAACTGGTCATTTGATATGGTCCCGAAAAAGATGAAAAGATTTAACGAATATATACTTCACGACTATCGTTCTTTACTGGGCAGTTAAGGTTCGCGTATCTATGTATGCAATTTAAAGTAGTTATTTAAGGAGTTGATAAACCCATGTTGTGGTGCAAAACACACAATGCAAAACACACAATTTATATCTAAGAATATTTAACAGATTTTATTAAGTACCAATATATTTCTTAAAGTGACCAAACAAATAATAACATAGGTAACATAAAACTTTATTGGAAACAATAAGTAGTAATTCTAAAAACATTGAAGAATGGACTTATAAACAAAACTATAAACAGAAAACAATTCGCAGAAATCTTTGCAAGCCTGCAAAAGGGTGTAAAATGTCATTTTCTCACACAAATTAAAATTGCTAACATTGAGAGTCATATGAGACCGACAATACGCAATTATAAAATAGTTGTTCATGATATTGTTAAGCTTGTTACTGAGAATGAGTATCCATAAAGCTGTTTCATGTTATATGAAAGCCACGTGAGTGTGGATTCAAACTTAACTATAGAATATAGATAGTAATTTTAAGCACTTACTATTTATACTCATTTTATTTACTATTAAAGCATTAATACTCATTTCTTGAACAGTCTTCCCGCGACCACGGCCTATGGAACTGGGTCGAAAAGTCGGGTAAAATAAAGGTATAATAATTTAATAATTTATCGTGAAACGACCCGGTCTCACATAGTAAATAAAATTAACTATAGATAAATAAACAATAATGGAATGTAAGCATCTATCTTGCTCATGAAATATCTCGAATTCCAAATCAAGGTCCTTAAGATAATGTAGACCCTTTAAATGATATATTAAAGTAATCTGGATTACTACTATGAGAATATTTTAAACTTGATACGCCACCTATTCGTTAATATATTCACAGATTACCGAATAAATAATATGGAAGCATGGAAATGTCACTCCGAGGTCTTTATTAAAAATGAAATAGATATTTAACTTTTTATTTGCATCCAACGTGATTCAAGTTTCCTGCCAAACGAATCAGTAAGAAATACCAGTCTCATTGTGAAACTAGTATACGAATAGTTGAAATTGTTTGTTAGCAAGGTGCTTCCATTGAGGCAGTGAAACTGCATTACAGAGAAACTTGGATCTTTTTAATTGGCTTAGGCCGGCGTTTAATTATATTTATGTCATATGTACACATAGACGGTAAGTAATGAGCCAGCGATTTATTCTCGAGAATGACGTGAAATATTGAACATTATTCAATAATTAATCATACATGACTTCATAGGAATAATTATGTTTAGTTTCTAATATTACTTTACAATAGCTGATAACACTAGATTATAATTTAAAACATAATGGTACTAGGTGTGTCTAAGGCCCGCGGCTTTGTATTATTTATCATTCAGTTAAAGCAGTAAAAAAGCCGTCCTCAGAATAACGGCTTCTGTTCGTTTACTAAATCGATACCACCCACGGGATAATTTTGGGTGGCCTACTTTATATTGGAGTTGGAGAAGTAAATTTATTTTATTACTATAATGTGACGATAAGTATTTATTAGGCGCAAATGGCCGTTCAAAAAGTGCCATAGCGGACGGTTTTTCACGTCCACAAGGCGGGGTATTGGTAAAGTTTTCAACTAGCAATAATCGCACCTCGGATAAACCTCATTGGTTACGATATTGCCTCTGCGCAAAGTTAACGGAAACAAAAATCTAAAAACGTTATTACCTAAATTTCATTGTTAATGAGCGCGAGTTTTATATACGCCAAATTGCCATCTAGTGTATATACAGCGGAACTAAAACGGCGCGTCTCCGAAATTATTTCTTGGCAAGCTGCTAAGAGTCTACTCGAAATAGACAAGATAGAGTAAGGTTTTGAAAGTTTAATTACTAAGGAATATTAAAGGGAAAACCACAAATTTGCGGTGAATGAAATAAACAGCGATGCTAATACAAAATTTATGCTATTTCATGCCTTACCATTGCAAGGTCATACAGTATTTGGTTACGCAAGTTAATATAAAAATAATTCAGTATCTTTACCGCGTGCTTGCTAACATAACAAACAAAGAATGCTATACATTTTAACATGTATTTAATGTTAGAATTATTAAAGTAACACGCCACATAACTACAGACCATATAGTCAGAATTTATGATAAATTTGAGCTAACTTAATAAGGAAAATTTCTCTTAATCCCACATATACTAAGAATTATAGTTTTATGACATTCGCGATTTACACTCATGAATAATAATTAACGGGACTGATCGCGTAAGTTTATATATAATAAAATTACCTTTATTAACCCGACGTTAATTATTATTCATGATATACTAAGAAGCTTAGTCTAAAATCTTACTCAACAGTACAGGCACCCTTCATATCAACCAGTAATAGTATTTACCTGAAACAAAAGAACAAACAATGAATAAAACATGAACACGTGGTCTTTTTATCAAAAGTTCCAGTTTCTGAGAGTAACTCCCTCTAGTGTGTGAGGGTGATTCTACATTCAATATATTTCATTTATTCCTATACAAATATTGGTACAGTCCTTCATTCAAAGAAAGCATTTGTATAGTAAAAGTTGAATACACAAAGACTGAATTAAAATAGGGAAAAGTAATTTGAATAATGAGGATAGGTACGAGCGAAAGTTCTTTAAAAGAATGTTCAATACGGTGTATTTGTAAGTCAGAGAATAATATGTACATACAGTTGTTTTGTATGCTATGAAAAAGTGCTTCAATCGTGGAGTGGTTCTATGAAGAAACCATTAATAAATGTGTTTTAAAAAGTAACTTGAACAAAAGAACGTAGTGTATAAACAATAAATGAAAATCATTAACTTAGAAACTTTACTTTCATTTCATGCAGTCTAGTTATTGTATAATTCTTATCAAAGGCAGATATAACATACAGGTATATCAAAATGAAAGATAGGCATTGATACTCATCGTTAATATTCGTTAAAATATATCCTGTAATGAATCATTGCATTCCTAAATATACGTTAAGATATATAATAAGTAACTTAAACTTATTACTAATATATAAAGATGTTCTAACCAAACAAATAATAGATATGAGATTACAATCTAGAGATCGCGCCACATACGGTGGCAGTTGGAGGCGTCGCCACAGTCGCGTAATTCAGTGTTACCAGTAAACACGCCAAAACTAGCACTCACTGTGCCATACGGCTCGAAACATTATAGGTTTCATTTGTAACGATCTTTGGTTGCAGAGCTATAAACTCAAATAAAACAAATTAATATATCAAAGTCAAAATATGTTTATTATACTATTTCAAACATGATTAATAATTAACGGGACTTATCCTTCTTATTATATATTACATATATTATGTGTTCCTTCACTCTGTCCGCAATAGACCGTTTAGTCTGTTCGACATAGGATTTCCCACAGCTGCAATCAATCTTATACACACCCTTATATCTTATATCATGAGTATAAATCGCGAATCTCTTAAAACTATTATTTCAAACATGGCACTGAGCATTGTCTTTACATATTTTTTACCGAGGTTAGATCAGCGGAGACCCTAGCTTGGAGAAGAACTAACAAGAAACTCCGGAAATCAATTTATTATAATCACCCTTAACAAACATAAAAATTACAAAGAGTGGGCAAAAAACACAACGCTGGTAATACTAAATTTACTTTTCATACAAAATAACACGCAATGGCGGAAACGTCAAATTTAGTTCCAAGTTTGGCTACTGCCACCGTATGTGGCGGGTACTCTATATTTAAAAAAGGACTCGTCTAACCATAGCATAACCACTACCATTACACAATTTGCAATTATGTTGATTGTGGTTGCCATGACACCGCATCATCGTAATAATGTTCATTTGCAACCGCAGTCGTGTTTTCATTGGTACGAAGTTTCATGATAATATGATAAGTGATAACAGACTAGTGCAGATATAATCATTATCAGTTATAATGGCATTATTTATACCTATCATAATTGTGATATTATTGCCCTTTTACATCATATCCGACAATAAAACTTGCATGATGCAATATGCTATAGTTATTTTTTTCTAGAATTTTGTATTCATACGTAAATACGAGTACATATTGTCTGTATTTTATTATTAAAGTCTTTTAAAACTATTTATTATTTCTATATCATAATTAAGTATTTTCATGTAGCTATGTAACTTTTTAGAGCCGATAACAAATGTTTTAAATCTAGATTATTTAGTACCTTAAAATATATATAAAAAAACAAGAAATTATGGCTCGCCAATGGCCTGATGGAAGCAAATCCTAAACGGGATAAGTATTGTACAATTTCTCTCTGCCTGTTAATGTATAAAAGTACTGTGTGTGCAATAAAGAATAAATAAAATTGTAGAACGGAATTCTAAGCCTAGAATATTGTAACAAACTTTAGCACTAAGCGTAAACGGTTGCAACATTGCTCAATCTATGCTAGAAGCTGTATGAGTCAGACTTGGCTTAGCAGAGGAAATTCGTCTCTCCTACCTTGAAGCATTAGCATCCTAACACAATCGTGTTAAAACTCAGGGTCGTTCACCTATCCTAATAATAAAATTACATTCAATCAACATCGAGCCCACACTGTTTGCCGATGCATTTACTATGTTACCAAATAAGCGATCATAGTAACACCCACGTGTATATTTATCTTTATAAGAAACATCATTCATTAATACGGAATCTGGGTGTGATTTAAAATGTAAACTGAAGCGTCCAAATGATTCCGATCTTTAAATGAAAATTTTGGATTAGCGTTGCATCATTTCCGTTGTGGTTTTAGACTCTTTGATATTGATACTATTCATCACTTTTTATTAGGTTTGTAGGTGTACTTTTTATATCAACTCGTACTTCATATTTCTTCACAGCTAGTTTAAGTAAAACGTTATGCAAACAGTTTATAAACATTAAAAGTTTTACACAAGTTTCTGTCTAGCTAAATATAACCAAACGCTACAGTAAATGTTCTGTAACATTACTATTGCTAATGTTGTAGCCTAAACTAGAATCTCCTTAAGTTTAACCACTAGTAACACCCAAAACTTGATATACTTAAAATTATTCTAATATATCCAAGACAGTCAACATAACCTAGATAACAAACTTAAGCCAGAAAAATCTAGATTAAGCATTTTCAATGCACATATTTCTGCTCCATCGGCCGATTGTTCAAAACGTTATTGATACGGAGGCGACCGTTATTAACCGTACACGAGAGAAAAGTCTGCGGTAGTGCTTCGGCTTTCTAGTGAAGTAATGCGGTAACAATGAAATAAATACTGCAAGTTCGAGGTAGGTCAAATGTGCAGCCCTTTGTACAGAAATTGATAGGATGGTTGTGACGTAATTTCAGTAAGTTGATGGTGTGAAGATTTGGACGTGAGTTTTGATGTTTCTATTGCTAATGTCATTATGCTTCTGCAATGTTATGTATAAGGGATAAAATATAACATAAGGAATAAAAAGTTAATACAGGAATACGTGATCACTGCATAACCGCTTCCACAATAAAACTAGTAAGTTGCGTATTATGTAGGTACGAGTAAATATAAAAATATTACAATAAACTAACGAACAGATCGGTATCTATTCTATTTAGTACTAAAACATTACTAATGCTGAACAATAGCCAAGAAGTAGGCAGATGAAGTGGCAGATAAGCCAATAATTAACGAAGACGCTGGCTCCATCTATAAATCCGCTAAAGGTGAGTAATGGGCTGAGAGGCAGACACCAGTTTCCTACAATAACGGTCGTAAGCTGCAATAAGGGCATTGGGGAGATTTAGTGCCATTGTAAGCCACTGGAGGCGGATGGACGCTAAATCACGACACCTGTTGGGATGCAACGGAACTAATTGAGTCGTTTATCATATTGTAAATTAACGTCGTGTATTACTAAGTATTAGTACTAGTTTTGCTTAGGCTTTCAATTTATGCTTCTTTACCTATTGAAAGTTACATAATTGCAGGTAGATATCATACACGTGCAGCAGTCATAGGTTTTCTTTAGTGCGTCTTATTTATTGACCCTGATTTTAATCTAAAGTTAATTTGATTTATGTTCTAAAGTTTTACTATAGTATCTAATAGGAGTTTTTGCTACTGAACATAATATATTACTGTCATACGATCATCTTCATCTCAAACTATAATCATACACATCATTCATATCGCAATATCTAAATATTTACCACGGCTCATTGTCTAGCAGATATTTGGGGAAACTCCAACATTTTTCCTTGACATTCATCAACTTCAAAACGTTGACAAATCATAAATGTCATATAGGAGACCTTGAGAGGAATTAATCATCATAAAAGTGTGCTGTGAAAGTTATATAAAAATGTCAGCTATAAACTTATCATTAAAGAAAATGTTCTTGTTAATCATTTTGACATTTTATCTTTAATAATATTAGGTTTATCCGTTTAACATTATTAGCAATTATTCATCTCAATTTTTATAATTCTATTTATCACTTTGCTTTTAGTTGTTTTAATCCCTTAAGAAAATTGTATAATATAATATTTCTATACAAAGTGATTTAGATGCTAAATTCTCCAATAAAACAATGATCGCAGGCTATTTTAAGAGATTCACAATTAGTCATCTGTCGCGCGGGGTGTCGACTGTTTTCTATAACCATTTGGAAGCAATAACACTAAACGCGAACGAAGTGGGTCAATGACAAATTCACAGTCTATTTACGATTTCCTGACGCGAGGAAATGTGCTCGAGATATGTCTGTAATTGCATATGTAACACGAACTTATTGGCAATCCATTGACATGTTCACTTCATATTAAGTACAATTGTAAAATATGAAATAATCTTTATTGAGCTACATTTAAAAACGATATTGAGACAAGCCGAGAAAACATTCGTCCAATTCTTAAAATAATAGCTCAGATTGTAGACGATCAATATTTAATTTTATAAACAAATGCCTATTTTTAAAACTTAAGTACTGAAAAAAACTTGTTCTATTCAATACATACGTGTACCTATAGAACCAAGGGACTAATGGTACTTTATTTGAATTATCGATTAGATCGAACTTTGTTAATTAAAAAACCTACAAGTGAATTGAAATATCTGATCTGTTTCTTTGTTCATACGACCTTGTTTTCATTGATAGAAATCGACACTACAAGCTTGAGGCACAAGCCCTTTTCAAGTTCCTATTCTATATAAATTATTGACCTTATTAAAATATTATTTAAGATTGTAATCTACTATTGAATTGATCTATTAATCAATAGCTTTTTATATGATTATTAATGTATATGTAGGTCGAACTCCTAAATATAAATATGTGGCCAAAAAATAGATATGACTGTTAAGTACTATCTGTTAAGTATATTCAAAGGACATCATTCAAATACTGATTCAATCATATAATAAAATGACTAACCCGATACAGAATTATGAATACCGATACTTTAAAATGTATACATGACAAAACAATGTATAATATATGGCAAAACCTACTTTCAACCTCACATTTGCAAGTGTTTCATACAATAACATTAACTAAACAAAATGTTTCGTTATATCATCATCACATACTGTGCAGTATTGATTTATCGACGGCAAAGGTCATTGAAATTAAATGAACAGGTCTGTATAGTAAAATGATGAACTCGTGAAGATACGTTTTGATTATGTAAACGTGGTTTTATAATCAATAATGATGACAAGCTATTAAAGTAGTTATTAAATGTGTGATGTGATGATTAAATACTTACTTTAATTGTGCATATTTTTTATTCATGATTGGTTGTTAGAAATGAAGCTAGTGTGAGGGATATTTTTTAACTAATAATTTATTAGAGAATTATATCGTAGAATTCGTATTTTAAAAACTTTGAGAAACTTTATTTGAGATAGTTACTGAATAATATTATCAATTACTCCATTATTAAGTAATTCAGTTAATAGTTGACTACAGCGATTTCGTTTTATTTTACATCACCCTTATCATAACTACTAACATCGAAAAGATAATTTTAAACAGTAATTACACGCACAATATCAAAGGCTTTTAATTAAGACTAATGTAGCGGAGATTACAAAGCGTGAGTCATATATCTTAATGCCTTTGATCGCCTATCAGCACTTTCACATGTTATTGTCTACTTGACAGGAGTATTAGTCAAAACTTTTATCCCTTTAATATTCAATACATCAAAAGGTACAGACTAATACGGTTGATTTAAAAATTTAACGTAGCGTTGAGTTAAAAGATAGTTTCAAGATTAGAAAAGTAGTTACGATAATATCTGTGCATTTCATTTAACTTTACATACATACATACACATCACGCCTGATTCCGTGTAGAGGTGTAGGTACAGATCACGGATCCTAATTTGTCCCGATCTTGACAGACCACTTTCACTTCATGAACACTCATACCTCATCTCATACACACTCGGCGGTTATAGGTACTCCTAACGTCACCCTTTTTCAATATAGCGTCTCTCTGACTGTCATATGTCTTATTGGGCCTCCCCCTACGTAACCGCCCTTCCACTTCACTTACATATATGCCTTAACTTTATCATTTGATTCCTTTAATCTTCCCGAAGGGATTTATTCATTAAAAAAAATATCAGCGCAAATATGTTACGCAAATAAACCTAATTATCATTCACCAACCACCCCGAGACCCCATAAACATTCCCTTTCTCTTAAGTGCCCTTAACAAGATATCTTCTACACACAACCTGACTCAGCACAAATAACCAACGCCTTACAAGGTCACATGGGAGATGAGAAGAAAGTTTCCTCCTCAATGATACCAACACCAATCATTTCGATAGTCCATTAAAGCGAAGCGATCAGTCTTCGATTAAAAATGTGGATGGAACATTCCTGCACGTGGAATGATAACCATCTCGAATAACACGGGAGGCAAATTCAATAATGTGTCTGACTATGTCAAGTAGTGGTCTGGATTTTTAACATAGTAATACTGGTAGGTTTTATGAGTGTACGCCAGTTGATGAATTTGTAAATTAATTCTTTTAGTACATCATAAGGTTTATTACGGAAATACTCTAGTTTCTTAAATTTGAATATAAAATAGCTTTAAATCCATAACATTGAAATATATTATGAAGCAATTGAAACACATTATATGCATCGCAATATCTGGAGCAATATTTAGAAATGATTAATGATATAACATAGTTGACATTATTACACATTACAGTACTTGAATATGCCAAGGTTTTTCACTATGGTTGTTTCTCAAGGCCCTAAAAGGATTAAGGCTCTCTTATTACAAAGTTCCACAATGAAACTCTAAAAACACCTACATCTTTAACGTTCGTTTTTACTGATAAGATAAGCGGTGTCCGGTTACTTGTAAAAGTGCTTGGCTGCATTCCCTCACGTGCTAAAGATAAAAGTTAAATACTTTTTTATGTATCTTTCGAGATTTTCGTGAGCTAAGTAAGTCATTAAAGGCAGTCGAAACTGTATTGTGTAGGTACACGCGAACATTACACCCACACTGCTATAACGGAACATTTAGTTAAGTATTAACCGGGAAGGGGAACATACTGTAAGATAATGTACCTAACAGATCAAATTGGAAACAGTCTCAAGGCGGGTGTACTCAGCGTGAAGAATAGAAGAGCTTGTACGAGAAGGTTAAAGAGTGGGAGTAAAGCAAAGGGGATTTGTCAGGTTCGTTTCAGGTGGCGATCAGGTCTCTGCCCATCCCCGGCGTCGTCAAGGTATAGGGACTTCGAGGCGTGAATATATGTATGTTTAATGTACCTTCTCATGATTCTTTACTCTTGCTTCAATCTGCCCCGTTGAGTACTAGACTAGCTTGTAAAACGCAATGTGAGTGGCTGAATAAATTTACAAGATTAAGTTAGTACATGAATCTATCTTCATATAGATAGGATAGTAATTGGAGAGATACAAAGATAATGTCAAAGTGAGATTTCAAGCGTAGTGTTAGACAACATCGGTCGGAGGTATCGAATCGATAAATCTCGGTATCGATGCAAGAATTAAGACCAAACGTACTGTTCACGTTCGCAATCGATTTATGAATCACGTTTTGCGGAAACAATTATCTCTCGGCACTACGGTGCTGGGGTTTTGTTCCAATCACAAATTTATTACACAGAATGGATATTAGTTTAGATTTCCTTTTTGTTGGTGCCCGTATTATTGTAAAATAACAAAATTGATTGTTTGTTTTGCTTATCAATGTTTATTATAATTGAGCCTTAATTGTCATACTACACTAGTTACACGGTAAAGATCTGTATATATTTAAAATTCCATGACTTATCTCGTTGTACCCACTGCAACTACTCACATCCTCACTAACGTTAGTTAGTGCTGTCGTATTTTTACTCTATCATATAAATGATTCACATCCAATCCTACTAACAATTGGGATAGTCTAAAGTATATCTTAGACGATCGCTGCTATATAATTCTTGGATGCGTGACTACTCCGCTCGCTTTCTCTCCGAGATTATGCGAGATGACATCTTCTGACGGAAGCTGCAATACCTAGCAATAGGAGTGTAAATTGCGTGTTTAGAGACTGTTTGCGCATCATTTCACGGGATAGGTTGTATGTTGGTTTTGGAGATACAATAATTAAATAGGCAATGTGATAGTTATGATCGATATAAATTCACTGTAATTTACCTCAATTATTAAGTATTGAATTGCGTAGTAAAAATATTTCGAGCTTGATTTATTCTTCTATTTTTATGTTCTTATACTTATGTGAATTTGAGTGGCTTATGTTGAATTTGATGGATTAACCGGGAACGGAGTTAAGTACATAAAATCTATAAAGTTCAAATAATCATGTAAACCCTAAACATTCTCACGATTTCATATTTGGCAAAATCAACCTAATACAAAGGCACAACAAAAGACATACTTCAATTTACATTCCCTATTATCACTTGAAATCTTAACTGTACATCATTAACATTGTATTATCACTTGAACTAACACTATGAGTGATAGTATGCCATGTATTCTCAAATAAAACGCTAAGATTGTATCACTTGATTTAAGCACTGTAGTTTAAGCTGTGGTTTAAGTAATAAAAAACATAAAACTCCTAGTCACTCCACTAAGCCTAATGGACTGTTCCATCTAAAATGAAGTATTAGATCATGTTACGAAACAAGCCTGCCATCTATGAGTGAAGATTATATTCGGTTTGGGACTGTTACTTCATCCGTCACAGATCGTGAGCCTAAATAAGAAACACAATCAAATCTTTCACGATACAAGATTGATAACGACCTCTAGTGGGTGCTGATAGCAACATTATTATTAATTAAGATAAAGCAATCTTAGTTTACGCCCACATGCCCGAAACGTTTGCTAAGTTGTACTTTTCACAGAGTATATTGATAAATAGAGTCGACACCCGTTTAGAAATTCCTTTCGCAGAAATTGCACTTGTTAGGTACAGGTTTGCCTTTTGGGACAGATAAGCTCCATTGTAACGTGAGATGTGGAGGTACTTAAGAACTGGATTTATCTGCAAACTATTCATATGCTATACATCAATGTCAGAGCAAGCTTAATCGTAGTTTTGATATCAAGTCCAAACTATGATTTTATGAATCGAGCCAACGGTATTTAAGAACGAGCTTGTATAAATAAGTATATAAGTAATATCGCGAGTTATTAAGGTTATTTTTAAAAAATATTACAAAGGAATAGGTTAATTAAAACAAGTAATATATAACTTAGGGTTCTCTAGATTATTATTAAAGCTAAGCAACGGTTTTCATGCTTTGCGAAGCGCGTTAATACCAGCTGTAGGTGAAACAACTAGAGTGGCAGATGGGTAAGCGTTACTATTTACTGTTTTTGCTCCCGATTATTCCATGGGAATAAAACTAGGATACGATTCCTAACCAGAATCCCATATGGGGTATTCAGAGATGTACACGTGATTATCGGGCTATCTAGAACAAGGGTAAACCTGACAGTCACAACTTAGTTCGACAGGTAGTAAATCGTGTAAAAATTAAGAAGCAATGTCTATCAGGAATAGGTAAAACCTAAGGATATTTACCTCAGAATAATTTGGTGCACTTCGTGTATATTTATTCCGCGTATCAATCAATATCTTCAGTATATTGTGCTTTTTGTACCGATATTCAAGAATACTTAGAAGAGTTTATAATTAAGACATTAATCGTGCATATAATTGAAACCTAATTGCCAAAAGTGTAGTTGACATTGCCAGTAACCTTGGAAACCAATTGGCCTACTTATTATTTTGATAGATCGGATCTCCTAAACGAGAAGAGTTTAACACTCAAGCACCCACTTGTATGAAAATGAATTATGAATTCAATTTAGAGACAACGTTTCGCCAATTTGCCAAAGACTATGATAGAGTGTTCCCAATAAATCATAACCAAATATGAAAAAACGAAAATAATTAAAATAGAAAACCGAGTCAGCCTTGACTTAACCAAAACGGAGTCTAATTAGAAACAGATCAACTTATGTTAATGAAGCCAAGGTGTGTATGTTAAGATACTCTTTGAAATTAGTTTATAAGACTTACTTATCAATACCATACATATGTATGAGGTTTTTGTTACCAAGATCAATTAGTGGCGACACACAGTCTCAAATACGAGTAGTTCTATTGTTTTTGTGCCTTTGAAGACTCAAGGTCTACTAGGTATTTCGAAGTCATTGAGCTTTGCTAACATTACGTTTAGAAGGGCTTACCAATGGATATAGAATAACATGGTTTTTGCTCATGTTTTTTTACATTACATCATCAAGTCCAGCTTTAGTAAGTACTTGTTTGAAGGCTGTATCGAGGTTAATAGAGTCTAGTGTAGAGGCATACTCGTATCAAGTATAAATTGATGTACTGAATCTTTCAATATGTGTAGTTAAAAATTCAGTCAACTAAATGTTCAATCTCTAACTTCAACAGTCGGTGGTACAATAAAACAATACTATGGCTCAATATTTAGTAGTATTGCACATCAATGATTGATTTCTCGCATTGAATAGCATCAGAATTAATTCACACCTTTTGAGAAGTAGGCAAGGTACAACTGTTCGGCCTTACCAGTCATTTACTCGTCGGTGCACAAAAACTTTGCAGCTGAACAAAGCGAGTCAAGGTTGGCACAATTCGTGACCATACCTACCGATTCCTCATTGTTACGGCAATGCAATCGAATTGTAAAAAGCCGAATTGAAACGAATTACGACAACCTTACTGAATTGAGAGAAACAGCATTAGATACTTATGTTTTGCGTCACTTTAAAGTTAGAACCATTAAAGAAAAGTCCTTTTGTAACTTGTAAGTAAAGATATCAGAACATTACGGAAACAGATACGTGCAAAAGATGCCACAAACTATTGAAAATGACAAGTTAATATGTGCAAAGAACGTTATACTATATTAACATGATGTATAGGTAAAAATACACCCTATTCGCGTGGGTGTAACTAACAAAAGTACGGGCACTCAATATTTCCTCTAACCCTCATCTCAACTTGGCTATAGCTAACAATCGAATGCAATTTGCTAGTTGGCCCCCAAATACGGGTAGAACCCCAGTCAGGGAATGATTGATTATAGCAACTGACATTGACTTTGAACATAATATTATAATTTTCAGTCATTAAGATTTTGAATGGTTCTGTCAAAAATCACATTAGGTTTAATGGTTTAACGCTGGCGAATGTAAGAGTTAAAATCCATCTGTCGAGTTTCGTAAAAGTAATTTAATTTAGCAATCAAACATACGAAAGATCTATTAATTTTTTAGCAATGAATACACGATTTGTAAAAGGTAAGTTTTACAGTATTCTATATTCATGTTTGTATGTTTTCTATAAGTTTATCTATCTACTCGTAGAATGTATAGATGAAATTATAGAAAAGTTGAGAAATCTATCAAGTAAAGTGATCTCGTTAAATTATAAGATTAAGTTACGTAAGTCTTTCTAAGACGTAAATTGACATAATATCTTACGTTCATATAAATAAGTCGCCATAATCATTGGATTAAATTAACATAATCACAGGTAGTTACGTTATTAACTTAAAATTATTATATGTTGTGACCTTAAGTTACAGTTGCCAACTTTCATTTTTATATGAGAACGTAAGCTAAATTGCATATGGTAGAGCCGTAAAGATTAGTACAAAATAATGATAGCATAAATGTATATCTCATAGACATGCTGAACGATTTAATATGTTCTATGATCGATAGAATATATAAACTAAGATAGAATATCTTAGGTTTTCCGAACAATATTACACATAATCAAATGATTATAATAGTTAGGTGGGAATGGAATAATGTGAATAATTGAATTATTTACTGTATAATAACAGCATGTGAACAAAACATGTCTTGATAATGAACTCATGAAATAATAAATTGTGATATTGATTAAATATTCTGTTATAAATAACATACCTATGACTAGAGGTGTAGATTAATGTAAAATAACTCATACCTGGGGCGCTTTTTGCAAAACTCAAATTACTCCTAGTGTCGACATGTTTTAACACGCAATGGTTATAAATATATACACATCATACCCGGTTTCCTGTAGAGGGGTATACAGATCACGGATCCCCATCTGTCCCAAACCTGTCAAACCACTTTCGCTTAATTCATACTCATACACACTTGGCAGTTATAGGCACTTCTAACATCACCCATTTTCAATATGGCGTCTATCTGATTGTCATATGTCTTATCAGGCCGACCCCTACGTAACCATCCTTCCACTTGAAAAATTCGCGCTATATTAATGTTGCGGATAGTTATAAATATTTATTCTAAAATAAATTCAAGGAAATTATACATCATATTTAAAAACAACGTGGAAGAATTAAGTGTTAGTGAGCACGCAAACATTTCATCTAGTTAGACAACATATAATTAGGAACTATCAAAGCATCACCCGCAGTCACCAATTTAGCTTAAAAGAATAATCTAGACTTCTAGCCATGAAGGTTAATTAACGTCCTTACAACAACGCGTTGCTAGATAAAAACTCTAATCATAGGTTTGTAGAGTTCAAAGAAATATGTGTTTGGAATAATTATGTATATTTAAAATGTCATATAACTGCAATTTCACTTAATATACATAGATAGATACATTTATATTATACATACATAGTAAAAATTGTGAATTTTAGAATATCTAGTTTAAGAATTTACATCATACATCTATTTTTTTACTATCTCGTACCGTATTTATTTCTTTTACTGCAATTTATATCATACACTTCATAAATATAGTACAAAAAATCATCTAACGCATTCCATACGTTTACATTACTAAGTTACTCTGAGACTTTAAATATTCATCTTGGTACTATTATCCTACAAAGTTAGCATACAAAGTAAAGCTAAGGAAACTATGTCCAATCTTCTTTCATCACGATACACTGCTGAAAATAATAACTCCTATTTAACTGTCTCTAACGGTTCATTTAATTTGGCCCATTCTGCTACATAAATGGTCTAGCCAATGGTTATGATACAATGTAGCCTTTGAGATAGTATGAGGTATTTAAGTATGGAAGTTTATTTGGGAAATTAATACGATACTTGTAAAGTTATGTCCACAATTATCAAAGTTAAGAATAATTGTCTACAATCGTAAAAACTTAGATCAAGAGGTTATGAAGAACTTTAGAAATTTAGCTAGATCAGGATTTTAATCCTGCACTAACTATGACTGCTATTGATAAAAAGTACTAATTCACATAAGATACTGTTTACTTAATTAAACTAGAAATTTGGATTGTACACTAGATCCTAGACTTAAAAGCAATAATTTAAAGATGAAACGAAGAAAACAAAAAATTTGACAAATAGTAATGACTTTGTATACATATTTATAATTGTCTGATCAGCCACTGTGTTGACAGAAGTTACGCAACCAAATCACGTGCTCCAATTTCAATTAAGACGCCTATTTGACTAAAAAACGGAAATCGATACAGGAACGTAATTGCGTAAAAACTCAATTAATATTCAATCACATAAAAAATTACGATAACACTTTTTGCATATGTTACATTTTGGCATTTTTTCCTGCATTATATCACCTAAGCAGCATAATGGATTACGTCATATACCATGTGTAAAGAGTAAAAAATAAGGATGCCAATACTTTCAATCATTAAGCTAAATCTTAGAACTAGTGAGGGGGGAGTAAAAAATAGTTAAGATCAATGTTGCCATGCTGCTTTTTTCTGTCCTTGAACGCTACTGGTCATTGACTCTCAATGTTGCCATGACAAAAATAAATAGTTACCATATATTGATTACGTCACCCTGGATTGGACCAACTTTAGCAATGATGGTATAGCATTATGCCCTGAAGGCCAGAAGGCTTTTTGTTAGACTTCGG
The DNA here is from genome assembly GCA_030578115.1 of Leucoptera coffeella. Lineage (NCBI taxonomy): Eukaryota > Metazoa > Arthropoda > Insecta > Lepidoptera > Lyonetiidae > Leucoptera > Leucoptera coffeella. The sequence continues at coordinate 225,654 of JAMBLF010000251.1, forward strand.
TACTTGATCAATACATCTTTGTTACTACATATGCCAGTATGTAATTATAGTGATTTATATTGCAATAAATAGACGCTGACTTAACGGTCACAAGGTTGTTCTTTTTGCTATGTAACATCAATTGTGGGAATCATTTTGGCATACGAATTGAGATAGTTATAGTTTTGACATTAAGTTACTTTCTATGTATACATACTAGAAACTTTACCATACTGATGTATATAAATCGTAGTTAAGTTTACCGCTACCAGTAATACCCATGTCTACAATAATTGAGGTTCATTAAGCAAACGATTTTAATGTTCGTGCTTATCTCAGTAGCTAAAACCCGATAGAGTATTAGTTATGATATAAATCTCTCTGTCATACACTTTTTATTACGAACAGGAAAAAAGTATTCAGGTGTCCAGTTCATTATTACAAACAAGTCGATGATGCAACGGTAATGGTTAAACACAATAAATATTGCCAATGCTTCTGAGCACCACTACCAATAAAAGAAAATCGTTGTACCACTAATAACAGGGCCGTAAGATGCAAATCTGAACAATAAATATAACTTAATTTCGGCGTTCGGCAAAACATGGCCACACACTTTTACTCAGCGATTCGCACGCATTAAGCCGACATGGTCTTTTTCTTGAATAATTCCGAAAAAGGCAATTTGCATATTACGCAAGGAGGTTGCGCAAGCAATTATTTGGGAGAGAGATTAAAATATTCTAACGTAATTATAGTGGTGTAGGCAAAAAAGAGATAAATGGATGGAAGTGGATTTAGGAATTAAAGCTTACACAATCATTTTTCGTACTGACATAATTGTTGCGAGTAACAGTAATGCGTTTCCTTATTGCATAAATAAAAAAAAATTAAGCAACATGCATCACTGAAATTCGCTTTAAACGAATACATTTTATATTTATTATTGTTACAGCGTGTATTAAGTATGAGTTGCTTGAATACAATAGGAACCTTGTGAGGTATTTATATTACGGAGCGTACATGTACACATAATATAATATTATAATATATTATCCAATATAAAAATTCTCTCACGGCTACGTAACAGGGATGTAAGGTATCTCTATTCACATAATGTAGTCTTCACCTACACAATCAATTAAGCCATTTGTCTTAGAACAATAATGGTAAACGAAATAGAGAGTGCAAACTAATTGCTTGCATAAAATGGGCCTTTTAATCTCCCAATCACTTTCTCTCTGACAAACATGTCAAAATTAATCCCCGAGATGGCGTGCTATCGATTAAGCAAAAAGGTTTGCATTGTCGATAAATAGCCGGGCTTGTGTTACGTAAAACCACGTGTGAAGAACCTTGGAGAGAAAAGCTTGGAAATGAAAGGGAGTGTGATCGGGTGTGAAATGAGCTTTAGTACGTGCTCATTTGTGGAACTTTCGTAGAGCTTTCGATCAACATTTAGTTATTGCATTGAATGACAATAAAAGCAAACAATTGTTATTTATTGGTCTTTAAAGCCGAGTTGAATGTACCGTTAATTTTAGCAATGAGTCTATATTCCTGAAATGTATATATTTATTTTCGAATAGAACCTAACTGTGTGAAAATACTCGTATAACTCATTTCATACTTCATATGTATTGGCCTGATACATTTTATATTTCTTTGTTAAATGTAAGTGAAATGAAAAGTAAATCTCAAACTAGTACAAATCTGACTTAACTAACAGGTCCAAACATTAATGATACTATCACTTGTTTTAAGTTAAATAATAAACGATAATTTGACAACGAGATACCTGAATAAGTACCTAATCAGTCAAACGTGTATTGACATCTGTCAGATTTTAACTTACATGTTTATCTTTTATTTGTCAGTCATTTCACCGGAAGCAACTAACTGTTCTGCAAAAGTTGTCTATATATAATAAAAGGAAATTAATTCTTCTTAAGTTCGGCTTTTTAGTGATTAAAATAGCATAGTGGAAAAAGATACACGAAAATATATGTAGTACTTATTATAGATGATTTATAATCTTTATTGGACATGTAAGTAAGCTTGTTTGTATGGATATCAAGAAATGTAAGTGGTTTATGAGGATCGGAAAAGAGGGGCCGTGATCTTTGCCTATATCTCTAAAGGAAACACTAATACGGACTATAGATATTGAAGTGATATCACAAGTTTAATAGTAGATACGCAAATGGCTTTGTAACTAATAGTTTAAGTGCCATTAACCTTGTGTCAAATGTGTGTAAATCTAAGAATCTTCGCCTTTTCACCTGCCATAAATGTCTACGAAGATACCAGTAGCTCACGACTCGTAAATCCAAACGGATGTAAAGAGCGAAGCGGTAAGTGCTGGCAATTAAAACGTCTACTTAACTTCGGGTCAGTAATTGCGTTCATCTTAATAGCTCTAATCGCAGCATCTTGAGTGTTAAAACAAATTGGTTACGGTTACATCATAATTTTATGCGAAATTCACATTCGGAACGATTCTAAGTATCTATAAGTAAAGTAAATAGAAACGAAAGTTAATAACTCCATCCGAGATACGACTTGGAATAAATCTATTAGAAATCGATACTAGAATTAGAGAAAATTTAGTCATTACAAAAGGAAAGAGTCTAAGAGCCGCTTTGAAATATAAAATGCTTTTCTTCAGCAAAGTAGGCAGAGAATAGGTTTCCACAATATCCTCGATCCTGGAATATCTACTTTCAGTTTACTAACAACCTTACGATTAGATAATTCTAAGGTGTAAGATTAAGAAAGGAGGATCAGTTCACGGGAATTCCATTTACAATTCTATTCTAAAGATGATTTATATGCTATATTGCGTGTATATACATCTTTATTAGGTAATCTAAGCATTATTGAGTATAGAATATATAATAAGGTTCTGTCGGCGTTCCTAAAACCATAAGAAACATATCCCTTAAACATCTGTTGTGTAGCACCTTGAGTAAACCTCTAAACGGGAAATGGAGGATGCAAACTAAAAAACAACCTAACAGCTGTCGAAAAAAGCCCTTGAGGTTTGCTCAAAGAATCATTAAGGAGACCAAACCAAACATGAGGCTTATTTCATCTTTAAAGTGTTTGATTTCTGTTTTTATTACAAGCAACAACAGTTGTGTCTAAATTGCATTACGGTAGCTATTGCTTCACCAATAAAAAGATTTTATTTCGAACTGTTTAACGGTAAACTGTATGAGAGAGGTATTTTGTATTTTTAAGCTTATTTTGTTGGATAAAGACAAGAGAGTTACATATAATACAAGATCTACTTTTATGGTATAATGAGATATTTTATATTAAGTCTCAGGATAAGGTCCTCTGATAATATACAAGTCTTTTGGTCAGTGTATACATTTAATTATATGGACTTCTTTTAATAAATATATATAGCATTAAGAATTAATAAGATTCAGATTATCTATAAACTGAACTCAACTTTGATGAAATAGATCCAATTAGCGGTGTTATCGTTAAATTGTACCCAAATCACGACTCGTATTTTATGGCTAAATAATGAGCAACAACTTTATATGTAAATCCAGTAGCCTATAAATATTTACGATTCACGACCGGTCATAACGAGCGTGTGAGATTTTTATTGATTAATAACGTCAATTTTCACTTTTAGTATCGAAAAGCCTTTTGCTATAACGGGCGACAGACGATCTTGGGGATTTGGAACTCAATATTTTTTGTCCGTTTAATTGTTTCAATTAATTTTCGAATATATATATATTCGGGATATGTAATAAACAAGAGTATGTAATAAACATATGCCTTTATAATAGTGTGACGTTAGAAGTCCTTATAAACGTCGAGTTAATATTGATATCAATGAAGCGAAAGTGGTTTGCTATGAGCGAGAAAAATGGGCATTCTTGATCCCTACCTACTCCTCTATATATCTATACGTGATGTTTAAGTATGTATGCGTAGAAAACAACAATAAATTCTTGTCGATACATTTTCGTAACTTATCTTTTCCAACACTACCTACCTATATAAACAATCACAGACGCATTAACATCCATAGACAAAGCGTTACATGCATGCCCATTATACTTTGCATGCTTTTGTCAATGTCGAAACTCAGAGTAACAAGTACATAAGCTATGCATGTACAAGTGTTAATCCACTGTTTTTTATAAGACGTACTCATTGACCTTACATGCGATATATCAAGTGCTTTGTTCGATTCGTTTCCTCCGCGTTTTGTTGCCTTGAATAGTTGGTACTTATAAAGTAGTAAACAGAGATTATTGAAAAAATGAGATGACGGAATTAAGTGGAATAAGTTAGTTGACTAACAATTTGGAATTCTAGGAAATATAATGTCATTTTCAATCATTAATTTAAAATATTTGTTCTAATCACTAATTTATTACGATAATAACACTTTAAGTACCTTTTCTTTGTACTATTTCGTTTGATTTCTATTTTCAGATCGCTAATTTATAAAACTTCAGGTTCATTTATATATTAGACTGATCAACATTACCATTCACGAAAATTTATATCGCACGAAACATACGCAAATGAAGAATGGTGGTTACGGAGGAAATCCATCACAAATTTTACGCTTTTTACTTAATAACAAAAACAAATACCAACCGCTACCATTACTGAACAATGGGCAATTTGTTTCAGGGAACTTTCACAGTTAGCTTTGTCAAAATGATAGATCGGATAAGCTGAGAAAAACACCTACACGGTTTTATAGCCACCTAGAGCACCGAAATTAAATGTACCGCCCACAGCAAATTACAATCAGTCATCTGTTGACAATTGTGATTTAGGATCCATGGCCCACACAATTACTAAATGAATATAAAAAGAAGAGATTAAACACTATGGATTGTTAAACGTCTTAATATTGAAAGGAGGGTAGAGATCCCGCCACATAAGGTGGCAGTAGCCAAACTTGGAACTAAATTTGACGTTACCGCCATTGCGTGTTATTTTGTATGAAAGGTAAATTTAGTATTACCAGCGTTGTGTTTTTTGCCCACTCTTTGTAATTTTTATGTTTGTTAAGGGTGATTATAATAAATTGATTTCCGGAGTTTCTTGTTAGTTCTTCTCCATGCTAGGGTCTCCGCTGATCTAACCTCGGTAAAAAATATGTAAAGACAATGCTCAGTGCCATGTTTGAAATAATAGTTTTAAGAGATTCGCGATTTATACTCATGATATAAGATATAAGGGTGTGTATAAGATTGATTGCAGCTGTGGGAAATCCTACGTCGAACACACTAAACGGTCTATTGCGGACAGAGTGAAGGAACACATAATATATGTAATATATAATAAGAAGGATAAGTCCCGTTAATTATTAATCATGTTTGAAATAGTTTAATAAACATATTTTGACTTTGATATATTAATTTGTTTTATTTGAGTTTATAGCTCTGCAACCAAAGACCGTTACAAATGAAACCTATAATGTATCGAGCCGTATGGCACAGTGAGTGCTAGTTTTGGCGTGTTTACTGGTAACACTGAATTACGCGACTGTGGCGACGCCTCCAACTGCCACCTTATGTGGCGGGATCTCTATTACTTTCTTGGATAGAGTACCCGCCACATAAGGTGGCAGTTGGAGGCGTCGCCACAGTCGCGTAATCCAGTGTTGCCAGTAAACACGCCAAAACTAGCACTCACTGTGCCATACGGCTCGATACATTATATTGAGGTTTCATTTGTAACGATCTTTGGTTGCAGAGCTATAAACTCAAATAAAACAAATTAATATACCAAAGTCAAAAGTCAAAATATTTTTATTCAAAATAGGCCCTATCATAAGCTCTCTTTGAAAGTTATTTTATGATCTAAGTACAAATTAAAAAAACTATATATTGACAAAAGGAATATATATGAGTGAAGTGGAAGGGCGGTTACGTAGGGGCCGGCCTAATAAGACATATATGTAACAGTCAGATAGACGCTAGATTGAAAAAAGGTGACGTTAGGAGTACCTATAACCGCCGAGAGTGTATTAGAGAATGTATGAATGTCAATGAAGCGAAAGTGGTCTGTCAGGATCGGGACAAATGGGGATCCGTGATCTCTGCCTACCCCTCTACAGGGAATCAGGCGTGATGTGTATGTATGTATGTAAAAAAACTATTTCAAACATGGCACTGAGCATTGTCTTTACATATTTTTACCGAGGTTAGTTCATCAACCATTTCGGCTGCTCAAGATGCCACGTCATGAAGACCACGACCGCTCTGATAATAATAATAATAATAATAATAATATTTGGACACTATTACACCAATTGAACTAGCCCCTTGGTAAGTACATTTAAGACTTGTGTTAAGGGTACTAGTCAACGTATATTTAAGAAATGTATACTTATTATACATAGATAAATACATATTATATAGCATATATAATCAACGACCAGACTGGAAAGCAGAAGAAAAGCGTAGTTCTTAACTCTGCCTCCACCGGGAATCGAACCCGGGACCTCACGATTAGCGTTCAGGCGCCTAACCGACCGCGCCACGGAGGTCGTCAAAAGATAATAAAGGTGATAAGAGCGTAACGATTGAGAAGAAGAAGTTCAGCGGAGACCCTTGGAGAAGAACTAACAAGAAACTCCAGAAATCAATTTATTATAATCACCCTTAACAAACATAAAAATTACAAAGAGTGGGCAAAAAACACAACGCTGGTAATACTAAATTTACCTTTCATACAAAATAACACGCAATGGCGGAAACGTCAAATTTAGTTCCAAGTTTGGCTACTGCCACCTTATGTGGCGGGTACTCTAGATTTATCTGAAGCGACGACGGTAAAGAAGATGACATTGAAACCTTTAGATATTATGCTGTATTAGTTTTAATGCAGTAATAGATTGGTTAAGACTTTTTTGTTTAAATGATGCTTAATGTTTTCGTTAGTCTGTATGAGTCAAAGTATCAAGTTTAAGTGGGCACAGTATGTGATTAATTCGATAAAACACGTATTTTTTCTTAAAATACGAATACCTCTTAATATCTACTTAAGGTTTGAAAAATGACGGGACTCAAATTATTGTCTCATCGTTTACAATCACCATCACATAATGACGTAATCAATATTTATACTTACATGATCTCTCAACAATTATACATACATCGGGAATATAATTGCAGAATCTTTAAGGATATAAACCATTTTATTTATAAACGCGTTTGAGTTACAATTTGTATTGTAAGTTTAATGATACGGTATGAAACGATTCATTTACAATTATGACATAAAAACACTCGTGCCAAAAAAGTGACCTTCAGATGTCCGAAACCAAAAGATTTATAAGAAACATAAAACATTTTCTTATTGCTAATGAACTGAATAAGTGTAGGAAATGAATTGGATTTGAAAAACATAACAAATGATGATGCTTCTGTAACAAGGACGAATAGTGTAGTCTAAGCCACCAAACTAATGTATTTGTAATTCGTTCTTCCTATAAGTAATTAAATAAGTACTAGTACTTCAGTTTAATATATTCAAGTGACAATCTTTATTACTTGTTTAAGAGGCGGTTAAGCTAGCAAACGTATACTTAATTAGAACTTAAGTAACTAATTTTGATTATTATAGAGGTATGCTTTGACTAAGTAACATTAATTACTAAAGTGTATATACATACTAACTTGAACTTTGACTAATCAGTAATATCGTAGTAGGAATATTAGGAAATCTTTATTAACTTAGAGAGTAAAAGACCTCTATATATATGTATAAGTGATATAAAATTGATGCCTAAAGTAAAATTCTCAACTTAATTCGCGTCCCTGAAATTTGGAAGGCTTCGTTCCGACAAATTTCCACAACAATCGTCATTGTACGGTTTCACCCACAACTGTGTCAAATATAAAACGCCGCATCAAGTAAGCGTCTTTCATATCATTGTCTCAACTGTCTCCGGTTTGATTCCGTCATTAATCAAAGCCACTTTCGAAGTCCTAAAGGGAAAAGGTACCATATTTCTCAGAATATACTTAACGAGGAGAGAATAACTTTAATCGTGTGCCCACTAACCATATCTCTTGACTTGATTGCGGTGATAAAGCTCAAAAAGTTATAAACTTGTTGCGAAAGACATAACAGCGTGATTATTTATCAGAATGCAAACTGCGAATACGGTTTGTTTCTTGACACAAAATGTACAAAGGTTTTGATGTGGAACCGCTCAATGTCTGTCGCGTATACTTTATTTACTCTGTCATTACTTCACTCAAATAGATTAGGGTTTAATAATCATGAAAACTATAACCTTTACTATGACTTTAATATTTTAGGCTATGACTATTTTTTTAATATATACATATGTAATGTACATATGTAATATTCAGTACGTTAAACAATTGTCTACATTACACGTTTATTTAAGTTCAAACATACATTTGCATATCTACAAACATGACAGAATTGTGATCAACGATTGACGATGCGAAATCAATCACTTTTTATTATTTATCAAATTGACCAGCCTCTGCAGGCTTAGAGACGTCAATTAGCGAAAGTTGAGAGGATCATATAATAGATCGGTTAGCTTGATGGTATAATAAAAAGCCCACTTGTGTCGGCTTAAGAGAAAAGATTTGATCCATTAGATCAAAGGTTGTAGGTCAACCATGCGGCCAACAAAAGATTCTTTATTGTAGAGAAATTCCTGATTGTGTAACTTTTACCTACGCACTAAAACGATAACAAATTTGTTACTATAAACAATAATATAGATTATACTTATTCCGTTTGTAATATATATTTCGGCAGAGCTATGATTTTATTTTATGTCTATTGTTCAGTTCTATTTATTATTATAATAAAATTTATTTGGTTAATGTTACCCAACCAGATTATGCATTATAAAATAACTATGACAAATAAATAGCAGAATATTCATAATATATAATAGCAGAATACTAGCTAACAGTAATCTGGTATAAATATCCAATGAAATATATAGACTAATATGAACGCACTTCACGTGAAATTGCGGTCTACGAAATCACGTACGCACGCCTTTTCTTTATGGTTAACCATATGACATGTTAGAAAATTATACCTCGATCTACTTTCTAGTCTAATATATCTGATCAAATTACATATATATGGACTAGACTAATCTTACTATGTATGTATGTAAAAGAAATGTTTATAAACTGATATTTTTCTTTTTTAAAGGCGAAGCTCCATAGAATTACTACCTTCGCAATTGCGGGGATGAAGACCTGGACCTCTGACTACCTCGTAAGGGTTCATGGTCGTCAACGCATTTGTCTTTTTATCTTATCTCTTTTGATCACCCGAATATCATATCAAATTCACAGATTATTAGTATTACATGCATGGCCGTTTAAACTGAGAAGGAAAACTAACAAAAGAATAAAGCCACAATTACGAACCGTAGCAGAATTCAAAATGGTATATAATTCAACAGCCGCTAGATTTGCACAAAGATAGCAAAATGATATGCTTGCAAAAGAAAACTTATCAAAGTGTAACGCTACGATATAAAGATAAGACGGATAGTAGGTTAGATGTCTTTGTGAAATCAAAAAGCCTTATCACGAACAAAAACGTCAGACCATCAGTTCCGATAACAAATCTAAATTCAGTGACTAGAAATGAGAGGCGAAAACGATAAAATAGCAATATAAACCAGCTATACAAACAGGGTGAATCAGAGTAGGTCGTAATTAAACTCCTCCGCAAATATTGTTTGTTGTTAATGAACACTTTACCGTTAATACAATGTACGATATATTTGATAAATTGATTCCTGATCGAATACAAATAATACTGAAGAACGCTTCCTCGTAATCACGAAGATCTAGTGGCACGCACACACATCCTTTTCCGTCAACACTCAAACTTTGTTTACAAAAGAATACGTGTAACAGTTCTATTTTAAAATTGACATTGAGTTATTGGCCTCTAACCGAATAGGTAGATAGAAGAACGAGTGAAAGGTTCCTATAATAAAAAGATCAAGAACAGTAATAATAATCAGTGAAAAAGATATTTGGAACGGTTCCAGCGACCTTGAACATCAAAATAAAAAAGTAGACTTATGCCTATAATTTATATGCGCCCTACATTTGGGTAATAAAAGCATTTGTGCAATCAAATTTGACTTGGTGTTGAGTTTACAACAGTGTTAAGTACAAGCAATTTGTAACAAAGGGCTTTGTGATTTCAAAGGTAAAATCTGTGTTACTGTTACGGCAAATGATGATTGGGTCAGAGCCGATTTGTACCGGTAAACGAAATAGAGCTCATGTCGACATTACCATGTACTCGCGATGTGGTGCAAGCATCTGTCTGCCCCGGAAGGGACTATATCTGTGATGATTCAATATAAAATATAACCGTTTCGTAAATAACAGAAAAACAGTTTGGTATACTTGGTGATGTATGTAGGCGTAAGTAAACAAAATGTAAGTCAAGTACGTACGTATATCAATTATGAAAAATAAATATAATATTTTAACAACTACTTCTAGTAAATATGTCAAGAATTCACAAAAAGCATATATTTAGGACTAGTTATATGTGAGTCATAAGCTTGAATGAACGGTTGAGCTAAAATAGGGTCTAGACAAGTATTTAGGTCAACCAGTGTACTGTTTTAACAGATTAAGAGATGAGAAGTTTAGTATGATAAAAATAACATACGAAATACAATGGATTAGCAAAGGAATCCCAAGTGAAACTAAATCTAGTTCTAGCATCATTCCACAAACATTTAAACATTCTAAGAGATGGAGAGTGAGTAAGACAATACTAAATGTTAAAATTTTGGCAGAGACTCTCGACCACAACAAATGCACTCTCGTATGCGAAATGTCACCGGACTCTGTCTTGTCTTACAGTACTTACTGGCCTTTTAATCTAAATTGTTCTTGAGAAACGACCTAAATTTACAATACATATACAATCAGCGAATTGAAGTACTGTCTGTATTAATATGAATTAAAGAAAAGAACGTGAGAGCTAAATTAGATTTACAATACGTATTCAAGATCAATAACAATTGCGAAGTAGTCAAATATTGAATGTCCACCATCAATTGACCATTGTAATGACCTCTGTCACTTCAGAGTCACTTTTACCTATTAATGAGTATCCAACGTAACAGGTGATAAATATTGCCGGTTTGTAGATACTGAATAGCCTACTCCAGTAATTTACAATACTATGCATACTATAGATATAGAGATTAGAAGGAAACAAATAATTTGGTAGCTAAGATGGCCGCCAAGATTGGACATTTTGAAACAATTGCACGCGTCATCGTGGCATCCGTTTAACCAGATCAATTTAAGTGGCCGTGAGAAATAGACTTCTGGTAATTGAAATTTGTGGCTGTATCTCTTTAATCATCGTCTTACAAAACGCGGCCACCATTATTTGGATGCATGTATCTGCTTAATCAATCTCAATGCCATAACTAGTACCTACTCGGTTGTTATTGCATTGTATTATTTTTTTACTCTACTTGTTATAGTAGTTTTAAGGAAAGACACGAAAATATTCTATTCAAAACACCGCTTTCATTGATTTCCCCTAACCGCGTGAAAGTTATCAACCCTAATACTAAACTATGCAAAGCTACTGAATGCTAATCTCATACATTCGCAGTAGTCGGCATCAATTACGCTATTCTAGCGAACCGGTTATGGTAAATCTTGGAAAGAGTGTAAAATATTGTCTATTGAAGTCGATTCACTTGCACGAGCTATTGGTGACAGCTGCAATCCGTTGTTATTGTAATTGGACAGACATAAAATAAACCACTCTTGTAGTAGTTTACATAAAGAAAACATTGTACGCCTTGCAAACAATATTTACGCGAGTTTAATATGAGACAAATGGTCGCTAGGATTCTACTTTTGCATGATTTACCTTATGAAGAAGTTAATGTAGGAGACTTGTTGATCGTGGATTAAGAATTTGTATATTCTTACCTGTAACAAAACAAAACATAATCATTATAAATCTAGTTTAATTGTGACTCTAATAGGTAATGAATTTATGACACTTTATGGTAAAGGTAATTAAATATTAAATAAAATGCATGGCTACAGTAGGAAAGCTGATATTTACTTACGTTAAGATTTTATGTTAAGAAATTAATTTCGCATTAATCGTTTATGACTTGTACTTAATAGGAAAAGGGTACAAGTTAATATCGTATTAACATTTCACGACTAAATAGTTTATTAAAAGTTAAGTATTGGTAATCGTATTATACCGTTTAGTGTTTAAAACATCAAAGCTTAATACCCGAACACATGTAACAGTACTCCTACAGCTTTTGACCCTGATACAAAGTCCATAAACATTGCCAGAACAACCCGACAATATGTTATTACAGAGGGCAAGGCACAGATCAGTTCGAAAAGCAATTACGAGCAGATGTTTCTAGAACATACAAATAATGAGGGTTGGAATTACTCAAATGTTCTGCTACATAAAAGTGTTACCAGTAATAATAAATATTTCTTCCACGTATGGTTCGTATTTGTAAAGTTCTTAAAAATATAGTTGTTTTTAACTGAGAAAACTCAAAAGTTTAATTAAAATCCTTAAAATTTATAGAGACTTATATTACTTTTTAATAACCAAGAGGCGAGACCACATATTAATTTAGGTTAACTACCAAACTTACGTTAAACTGCAGCAAGTAATTAAATATAATATCGGTCAAAACAGAAAGCTAAAAAATAAATGAGTATACACCAATGTTTGTTTTCTGATAAAACACTTTTCCGTAAACTAATATTGCATTTCGCAGCGAAAGTAAATCCTAACCGTTGATGCATAGCAAATAACAATGCACAGCCTTATCAGGTTATCGGCTGAAATGAAGATAAGGGCACTTCAATTGGCTTGATCGATAAACATGCCTGAATAAAGGGGACAGAAAAAACCTTAGCCGGAATTTAATCATGAAAGTGAACACAATAAAACTAGAGAACACGTAGAAAATTGGACAATAATTAAACACTAAGAGAATTGCAATCTTAATGTATAGGATTCGTTTAGAAAGAGGACGTGAATTGACGAATGCGGGAGTCTATAAGTACATCGTATACATTTCTAATATTTTGATAAGGGCCAGTAGACCCTAATTGTTTCTGCTATTAGAACTCGACATGTCAAATTTCACTATTCAAGAACTGAAAAGGGCCGAACAAAAGAATAAAGAACTCATTCTTGAACAAGTACATGTGTAATTGAACTGCGTGCCTTCAAACCAGACTAAACAATGAAAAGAAAACCAATACGCAGCCAAAATGCGCTTTGAAATAGTTTCTATTCAAAATGAGAAAGCTTCCTACAAGCTATTGAATTTTTGAGGAAATGAACTGAGTAAAACATCAATCAAGTTATATGATCCGAGAGAAAAAATCCGGAAATGGTAACTATTCAAATTATTGGGTAGATACAAAAGTAGAGATTCTATTAATGTTCAATCCGATTAACATTAATTAGTGCATTATGATCATCTACTTTTATGACATAGCGTATAAAATAAGTTATTAAACGCATAAAAACTAGGAATAGAGCATAAAAATTCAACTAACCCAATTCTAACCAGACCCAGTTAAAGATAAACGTTAATTAACAAGGACATGACTAAGAGCAAGTTTCGAGTGTCTACATAATAAAGCAATCACACATGTCATATCTAGTTACACGCAAGTTTCTTTTAATTACTTTTAAACGGAATAGCTCAGTGGCATGTCCCGGGGTCAGGGTTGAATGACCAGTCTCTAAGGGACTGCGATACAAGCTCACTCTGGCGTATGTTTGAGAACTTTCGACTTCACGTGAATTAAGGTAAACCAGGGTAAGATCGGATTCGGTATAAGTCCGGATGTGAAGAATTTCTCCCAAACGGATAATGTTTTTTATATACTGGCAACACTAACAGAAACGCCATTTTTTTTTTTAAATAAATTTCCAGGAAAAGAAAGTTAAAACACCCAGTTTGTTAATACGTATAATTTCATCATAAATACTTTTTTCCATCATCAAACAAATTTTACGAAAATCCGTCCGATCTTACCCTGGTTTACTATATGTTCTACGGCTGGGATTTGTTGACAGAGGATATAGACACCACTGCCATCTGTGGTTTAATGATAGACGTTTGGTTTTGAACAGGGAACTGTGCTTTTAATTATAATGATTCTGTGTGGGCTCAACAATGAGAACAATTAAAAATGCGTGAGTGGGCGTTATTGCTGAAATGTATGGAGCTTTCGTATAGGAATCAAATATATTGAGATTGAAAGGGGAAAGAGAATATCGTGAACATATTGATAAGTTATATACGTATGATGTTAAAAGCATCATTGAAATATGTTAACATAAATACACGATATACTATAGATTGGATTACTTTATACCTAAAGTATTAGGCTCCGAAAAAGTTATAGAAAATAGCATTGCATAAACAAATTTTAAGAACCTTTAACCCTATTATAAACCCAACAGTACCTAACTACTAATCAATAAATCTTAACAATTTGATATTAATTGAACTTTCCCACATTGTAATGTCACATAGGCTTTTGCAGAGTTGAGTGCAACTGTCAATGGAAATCATGGGGCAATCTGTCACGTCACGATCAATACGACGATAAGAAAGTGGACACTGTCGGACCATGTTGGTGTCTATGATAATACAGCCAATTCTACTTGCTTATACAAGACTAAGATACCTGCTTACTAGTAAAATTGACTAGACTTTAAACATACATACATACATACACATTTATGTTCTTTCTTCTCTTTCGGAGTGGGCAAAAGTTTGGAGATACTTCTAGGTCAGTTATTAGCATTAATGTCATATCTGCTTCAAATTTTACGCATAAGGTCCCGTATAGTCTGTGGCGTAATTATAATGAACCAAAGTTGTATATTAATGTCCTAGGATCAGTGATACTAATGCTAAAAAGGACCAAGGAGATATGATATGTAGTTCAGTTCAACCCGAAAGAAATAAACCTACGTAGAGGTATATGTAACTAACTAAACGAAATAAAGACTGCAGAGAATAAGGAAAGTTATGCAGATGAAAACTTATACCGTAGAAAAGAATGTCGGGTGCATATTACATGTTATGCCCTGCAGGCATTTTCAGGGAAATATTTGGGGTTGTAAAAATTCAGTAAGGGAAGCGGCTTATATCATATACCACCCCAGGTCAATGACATGTGAAAAGGTATACCTAAATTTGTAGGTTATGAAAATTTGCGGAAATAGAGCAAATTTTTGTTAATGGTATTTGCTCATGCTATATGCTGTGTCACAAAGTTCTAATGATATACGCGCATATACGCGTAAATGTTATCTATATTTATGTGATAATAATCATAACACATAAGAGAAGATTATTATTTAAAATAAAGGTAAATGTACTATTAAAATTGTAGGATTAAGTGATAATTCAGTCCAGGAAAATTGCCGTCAAAAATGCTCCGATTAATATGTATAAGGACAGACGGGGATATGTGATCTCTGCGTACTTCTCTACAGGGAATCAGGCATGATGTATATGTATATAGTTTTCTTTATTCATTACTAAATTAGGTTTCATATAGGTTACCTAATAACTTTTGCCTATAAACTAATATGTGTACCAAGCGATCTAACTCATAAATATTGAATACCAAGTAAGGCTAAATCTACGCTTCAAACACATACATCCGTCGCCAGCCATATTTGGAAGCTGATTGAAAGTAAAATTTTAGCTTTTAGTTAACGTAGCCAGTTCTTGGGACCCGGTTCACACAGTCACCTTTTACGGCGCACAGAATACATCACAAACAACATCTGTTTGACCGTATATTACTGTCAGTGTAGGTTATGAGGCGAATTAGCCAATGAGATTAGGGACAAATTTAATTAAATTGATAGGATTTATTCCTTAGCTGGTCTTGTCAATAACTAAGTAGCTATAGATATATTGAAATTCCTTTTGCATTCGCATAAGTCTTTAGAATCGTATTTATACAAAGGATACCATAGTATGTGCAGTATACCTTGAAAGTAAAGTTAATAGGATATCTGAAAAAAGTCTAAGCAGGCACCATATATAGGTAAAAGTAATTACAGAAATTTAAAGCAGCTCTTTAAAAATGCATCGCAAATTACCTTTGTCATTACCAAACACCATATTCAAACTAGACCATTATCTATTCATCACGATAGTTACAAAAACTTCCGGTCTAACAATGATTTAATTCATTTTACACCTGGTTACAGCACGTGGTATCGCGTGACTACATAAGGAGGACAAAATAGAACCCTTTTGTTAGACTAATATGAAAAATCACCACTTTCTCCAAACTATTAATCAAAACCCGCCTCAAATGTATCTGGCGGATGTTGTGGACACGTGTTGCCTTATCAAGACAGTTAAAAATTAAAGAAAATGCCGAATAGTGTATCTATATGTATATTATGCCAGTAAAAGAAAGCTACTTTTATTTAATATTGTTTCGGTAAGAAAGCTAAATTTAAAAAGGCACTAAAACAATGAAATCCATGCCCTGAAATCCATAAGAAGAATAATAAAAAATAAAGAATCATGGAGTCATGGTTTGAACTATTTTCAATTTTACTACACAAAAGACGACGGTTTATGTGTCATATGAATGGATTTAGAACGATACCCTAGTAACCCCATACAAATATCTAAACTAATGATATACCTAACATAGCCATCAATAATATATCGAACTCTAGCATTTATAGAAAGTAGGCAAGAGACAAAATTAGTCGTATCATTGTCAATGTTGAATCGATGCAAGGTCTATGCATGTAGCAATTAGGGGAGCATTGTGAGAAATTAATTACAGTTTTGAATGGAAAGAGACAAGACAACCATTAATATACGTTGGGCATAGAACTGAGCGATACGGGTTTAATTTATGGTGTTGGGTGAATTGTATCCAATACAAATGCTAATAGACCTTTTAAACTAGATTTTACACTATACATATTTAGTTCAGTACATACTGTATATCTAGAAATATAGAGTGAATTGAACGTTCGTCTTTTGAAAGATTATTTATTATTAGATGACCGAAAGTATAAGAATCAGTTTAGTAAATTTCTAGTATTGTTATAATCATGCACATTGTAACGTATAGAAAATATAAATAATATTAAAGGAAATTCGAAGAAAATAGAAGATGAAATTTACCAAAATTTTTTTTAAAAGTCAGAAGCTAAACGCAAAACTGATAGCACTGAACAATATCGTTTTGTTGACGAAAGATTGAGTGTGCAAACAGATAAAGAAAGTGTTCCACTTACGGCGACAGTTTACCAAATATAACAACTTTTACTGTTTCGCGAGTTATCAGTGAAAACAATCTGTATTGATTTTTGACTTTTGTTTTCAATGTCACTTATTTCATATGAGAAATTATAAAAACCAAACGATTGATAAACATTCCATGCTCAATGTTTACAATATTAGACATGATATTGTTTATGATTATAAGAAAATGCATCTCGAATTTTAGTGCAGGAAAAAAACAAAGAGATTAAGTTAATAGTATCATAGTTTCTTAGCATTAGTGTGAAACTGTAATAATTTTAGAACTAAAACACAAAAAAGGTTCTAGAACAAATAGATTGATCACTACCCCCAAAAGCTAATTAGATTTGACACCCTAGACGCAGCTTAGACTAATCGAACTAATACTGACTAAGTTCTAGAAGGTTCACTGACTGACCTGAAATTCAATGATTTTATTACAACAAAAGGTACAACATAAATAAAATTACGAAGCAATTTTTCATGGGGAAAGCCAATGTACTGATAAAGACCCTAAGTGGAACAGGGTGTGCGGTCAACGAACTCTAGGTTCGAACCTGCCATTATAGTTTTATTTCCGTGATAGCAAACTATGATAAAACGGGAATTAAAGTCGCATTAGCCACGAGGTGTCACATGTGGTATTGCCTTTCACAACGATAGTTTTAAAATGGAATTGTACTTAAATTTTCTACGTTATTTAATCATGTTATACTCGTATCGTGAAAAGAACGCATGAATGGAACAAAGATAAACTCTTGTGATCTAAAACAGTAGTGACTTGGAATGCTCGTTAAAAATATGTCTATTTTTAGGCAGCAATTGACGAGTTTCCATAAAACCTACTAAATCATTCACGCATGATTCTTCAACTTATAAATAACTGCCCTCTTCGTTAGGGGAAACGAAATCTTGGTCGAAAAGGCTAAGGCACGTGCGGGGAAAGCATTACCACTCGTGTTTATGCGGGACGTGTTACTTGAAACCGATATATGCTCTTATTTGGGGTAATGGTTGGTGGAAGATGGTTTCGGAACACCCAAAGAAGCCAAACATAAACACAACTTTATCTTGCCGAACGTTACGTTTAAGAATGGATGCAAGCGATAGATAATTTCTTTTGTGTAAGAGAATCGCTTTAGTTTATAAATTTACAACTTTCATATGCCGTGAAGTAGAGATATCCTAATGAAATTGTAGAGTTACAACAGAAAATAGAAAACATCAACCACAGTATTCGTAATGACTCTAATGTATAACATTCATTCGAGACTCTGAATGACTAGGCATTTCTAACGAACTAACTCATGAAAACTAAATCAAACACATTAGGCTACAAATTTAAAACACTTTTTACTACAGACATTAACACAAGTATGCGTCTGATGTTAATTTGATGTTTTCTCGAGCAATGTAAGACCTGCCCCTTCTTCACGCTACAAGCTAGATCACTACAAACAGACAACTTTGTAAGTGGGCTTTATCTCACCTGTCAAATTCTAAGGATTAGTTAACTGGTCCTCTTTGCATAAATACTAGGGGCTTAATAGTCGAGTAGAAACAGTAATCTTCAGCTTAAACACTGTTCTAGCGTTTGGAATTAATGCTTGTACTTGACATTGATTTTCCAACGGAAACGTAATTCTTAGTGGGGTGTGTTTAGGAGGAGACACAAAGATAAAGGTTCATTAAATGTGTCTAGTGGAAAGCTCACACTCATTCACTTAGTGTCTATCTAGACGAAAAGAGCACTGATAGCGTACATTTTGCGGAATCATAAAATGCAGAAATACGAGATTCGAGTCAACGAAAATCTCAGGTTATAAAATATACAACAACTTAATAAATACGTATGTTCCATAACCTCCAAACGAGCACGATATTTTTGCAAACAATAACTATTCTCCAGTTAAGTAATTTCAGTTTTGCTGACGGCCTGTCGTGAGTGCCAAATATGACGAAAGAAACCCGAACCTTTTCATTCACCCCGTCCGATTTGATCACTAAAGGCAGGTCGGTGACCCTGACTCAACTGACTCGATCACGAACTCCGCAAAGTGCGAATATTCATGGCGAGCTCAAATCGTATTGAACGCACTAGTCAGGTCGAGTTTTATTGCATAGGTGTATGAAAGACTGTTTGTTAATCACACGCTTTACAGAAATTGCAAGTCATTTAGGTAAGGTTGTAAACACAAATATTAAGATCGACAATAACGCGGTTTATCTAGCCTTCATTTGTACGTTTTGAAAATATGTATCTGAAATAATAAACATAGTAACATCTAGAATGAATAGAAGATCTTACGATTTGTCGAATAATCAAAGTGACTAATGAAAAGACTACAATACAGTTAAGTAAAATGCCTCGGTCTAAAGGTAATTTTTCATTAAAACATCATGTATGCATTAAAAGCTACGTTCCAGCTATACTTAAGTACAGAGAATATATTATTATCACCGACCCAAGCTTTGCTTACGAAGTTACATCATCGGTAAAAACAGTTGCTCGGGGCCATGCTTTTGGCAGAATAGAATTACGTGCATATGGGAACTCGAAACAAGTCTATCTTGGGTGCCATAATGAACACGTTGAGAATGATTTCACCGAATTCACTTTTCCGGTCTCCTTGCAAAACATGAGCAAATTGACTATAATTTGCCGATTAAATTGTATATTTTGTGTACAATGCCCCTTTGAAAATGCAGATGTTTGAAAGGTTGTAAACTTTTTGAATTAAGTTTTATGCCACTAAGTTTTTGTGAGCTATCTGAATGAACCAGTCGGAAAATAAAATGTTGATTCCGGCATTTAGCTAAGCGAAGCCAGCTAATCCATTGACCGAAATTAGTTTCGGCTTTCGGCGGCGAACCATTACCACATGGCAAGATATTGTGCTAAAAATATTCATTTCTTAACGCGACAAATCGAGATTCGTCTCGTTGCAAATACAATCAAAATATGTTGCAAGAATCGGATGGTTGGGTAATTTTATAATGGCGGAAATCTCCGAAGCCTAGATAACGAACGGATATCGAATTACTGTACTCATAGATTATTATGGAAAACTTCAGATATAAGGTAATTGACCACATTACTAGGCACTACACATATAATTTACTTTCGTATTCTTTATAGAGGTCTATAATTTAAAAAAACGTGTGGAGTATCTTTTAATTTTTAACGTTGGTTTAGGAAAATATCAATAGTTGCCTTTTACACTAATTACTTTAGTTAAACATTTGACCACTAATGAATGGAATTTAATAGAGTACTGTGAATAAACATTTTTACTAATTCATATGTGTCCCTAAGTGCTTTAACAAAACTGACAGTGTCATAGTAGCCGAAAAAAGTAGTGAAGAAAAGAAAGCTACCAAGAACGCTCACTCCAATTAATGACAATGCACGGTTAAAAACGACGCTAGTTCGATTACAAAAGCTCAACACGGATATCCGTAGAAGAGTAGTCATTAACGAATCCAATTCAGAGTACATACAATGAAGTAGCACTAAACTAAATGAGTAACAAGCGCAAAGATTTTATAACGTGTTGCATAAGAGTCATTTCACTAATTACTTTAATAGCGGTGTTGCATCCAAAAAGCAAAGTGAAGCGAGTGCCGTTACAAACACGAAAAGTGGGTCAGAGCGATTTCAACAATAATTCCGTTAATATTTCACTTTTCACCAGCGTCATCATAGCCGGACGTTTGATCTGCTATTCCGAATTTAGTCTATAAAATCACTCATGTGGCAACACCGCATGTCGTCCTGATACTTATGATTTCCTCTCATTGAACGATATGGGAACTGAAGTTGAACACATGTGCTAAAGACAATAAAAAAAACTAAAAAACCGAACTATGCATCTGTATAAAATAAAAGGAAGATCTTTACATACATACATACACATCAGGCCTGATTCCTGATTGGGGTAGGCAGAGATCACAGATCTCCATTCGTCCCGATCCTGACAGATCACTTTCGCTTCATTGACTCATACATCTCCTCATACACACTCGTTTATAGGTACTTCTAACGTCGCCTTAAAGATCCTTATCCAGGCTAATAATGCGTAACTGCAAGTAATGCATTCTTAGTTTAGATAACATACCGGGAACCGTTACCCAGAATAGCAAATACCAAAGGACCGTGTTCAGCCGGTAACGAGAACTATTCCTACCTTATGGCGATGCAATCCGTTAATGAACACAAGAGGAAGGGGTGTGGTCAGAACACGTGTTGCGCTTCCGTCTATGGCTACTTCAGTTAGTGCTTTATCGACCTAACTGGAAGCAATAGTATGGTCCTATTGGCTTTGTTTAACTTGGTTTGGCTGCAGGCGACGGAACAGAGGAACACGTGCACCCGTACATTTAAAATATAATGAAACCGTGAAGCGTTTGTATTGTCATGTATTCCATTCTTATCAAAGATGTAAGGAATAAATGTTTTATATCTCGAGTTGCCCTCTTTCAGGATGTTAAGTGAATGCATTGTTTGTTATATATTTTTAATGATCGTATAAAACTAAGGTGCAGCATTCAACATATTATAAACATTAACTTGGAAAATTAACTTCGTTACAAAACTTAAACTTAGTTGGTTGATTGAGGACCGTAAACATAACCTGTTGGGTAGGTGTAGCAAGAGAGCAAAACTGTGAAAAGAGTCTTGAACTTTTTAAATAGCTCTTGACCATATCCGATCATGCATACACAACGATGCGGCAACAATTACGCAAGCGAATGCCGCTGGCTCATTTTCCAATTAAATAACTCATATCTGACATTTTGGAAAATACCAAACATAACTTTCTTTTCTTCTAATTTGTAAATCTCTTCATAATCTGTGATTTGTTGGTTCTGCTAGATGTTTGCCTACATATGTGATTTCTACTCTGATCTTATAAATAAGCATTTCAGAAAATGTATCTACGACAAAATAAAATTCTTGTGTTGAGCACTTTAAGATTTTATAAATAGATTTTGCAACATCATGGTCTAACACAACTATGCTTTGCTATTCGCGATTGCCGAATTCAGAATTAAGCTTCCTTAATCCATCGTGCAACAATTTATCATTCTTAATAAGTCCATACGTTGTTATTCTTCAGCACAATTAATCAAAACATTTGCTGTTGAAACCCAGATGACTTGCATTCGTAACATATTTCACCAAACAACTTGCGAGCGAACACTGCACGGTATTTAAGTATGAATTTCAGTTCATTGAACTCTTTCATAATGCACAATTTTGGTAACTTTTGCGGCCATTGTGAGTTCAAGACAAAATTCATGACTATATCACTAGGTAAATTCATGCACATCACACCTGATTCCCTGTAGAGTGGTAAGCAAGGATCACGGATCCCCATTTGTCCCGATCCCGACAGACCATTTTCGCTTTATTGATACATCTTCTCATACACACTCGGCGGTCATAGGTGTTTCATTGCTTAAAATAAACAGCTATCTGTTTATCTATCATCTTTACATTGTTTATAAGCTGGGCAATTTTCTCGTGACCAAGCAGGGAAGGTTAGACAAGATTAAGGCAACCTGGATGCAACAAAAGTATGAAGTTCAAAAGCCGTGGCTAAACATAAAACAAGACAAAGTACACATACAACTAAGTCTCTCACGCAGAAGCGTGGGAGAGTTTGTGTGCTCGTAAAACGATGCTGTTGTATGGAGATAGCCCTTGGAACACTGTGGAAGGCACATGGTCTAAACAGCTGATGCGGTATCTACCTAGGTCATCTAACAACAGACTGGGAACAATTATTATGTACTCAATAAGATAGAAGATATGAAAATTCTATGAATATTTAGCTCCTATAAAATTGGTGGAATAAAATTGATGTTGCTACCTTTAAGACGATACCATATCAGTGCAAATATGTAGCAATAATTACCTGAAAACAAAGAAAATGCATTGTTAATAAAGATTTTTTTACGTAAAATTCATAGCCCTGTTATTAGATTATCACGACAATATATGCATTGTTAACTACCGCATTTATATAAACAATTGCAGCATTGATGTGTTCATTATTTATCAATCCTTTTTATAAATGGTATTCAGTTTATATTTCATCTTGTTATTCTTAGTTAATTATCAACTATACCTCATTCTATTTGCAGTCTGTCAATATACAAGAGTCGCGAGATTCTCTTTCAAATTAAATTTGACATGACAGACTTGCAAACCAATCATAGTGACATTCATTTGACAGATGTCACTTTTTATGGTTGTTTCTAGTCGGTTAAATAGTTTAACTTGAATCACTTGCTAATATTAATTGACAACGTCGTGAGAAGCTAATTGCATCAAATGAATAATTTGCCAACAGGTATTTACGAGTTCTAGATGTACTTTATGTTTATCGATTTTCATATTCACTAATAGCAAAATATAATTGTATTTAGTAATAAATATGAACGTAAAAAATAAGTTTGTGATTTCTAATGTAAAAGTGGACATAATACTGTAGCAAAGGTCAGTTTCAAATAAATTTGTGGCGCATATTTGCAATACCTACATAAATAACTAATCTTGAACCTGTACCAGTCTTTAGGTAGATCATAGCCTTCGAGATGTGTCCCATACAGCCCGGGGGTCGGTCTTAACGATCTATTGACTACTAGAGATTGCAGTCTCTACGGTGTACCTTCTAATTATTTCACTGAACATTCGCTCAATGCATTATACCTATGAGAATGTTAGCCTATTCAAGCTTTATCTGATTGAACAACTAATTAAGGTGCCTCAGAAAATCTTCAACGGATATCTCCCATTATAACGTCGAGACTTACTTCCAACTCATTGTGCCTGACACCTAACAGTCAATTCACTAGGTTCCTGTTTTCCCGTCTCTGAGGCTAAGACAGTTAATTTGTCGTGTACTTAGTAACTAGAAATTAACTACCGCAAAGATTACAAAGCTCTCCCAATTACGGGTACTACAATAAAAAATTAACATAATGAGGCGAGCCGAATGCAAACTTGAAAAATACTGCCGCAATTATAGCTGCATTATGATAATGCCCCTCATCAAACTTTCGAATCTCGTGCACGGTCAGAACAAAACGCATTACAAAGCATTAGAGTTATCTGGTACGGCGATCAGGTGCAATTGCGTCGCTGCACCAAGAGCCTTACTGCACTAATCCATTGTAGGCACAATATTACTTCAGTATCAATACAGTGATACTTCAGTGGCCGTAATTTGACACTTTTGACACTACACTATGTGCCAAAGTGGCCTAAATTTGTTAGTGGAGTGCCAAAAGTGTCGAATTACGGCCACTGAAGTATTACTGTATCGATACTGAAGTAGTATTCTGCCTACAATGGATTAGTGGAGTAAGGCCCCTGGGCGTGATATGTAATGAGCTGGCTGTGCACTTAGGAGCGATAAAAGATCTATCTTAAATAGTCGTCGAGGAATATGAGAGCGCTCGCCACAATGCAACTTAATTGGCACTCTAGCACCAGCTGCAGAACTCACGACCCAGTAATGAGAGCGAATTAAACACGCGAATGGTAGGAAAGCTGCCACCTGATATAACCATGGCAACGGCTAAACAAAAATAAATATTATGACCAAAGCAATATTTGTCAGATACTTGTTATTACATTTGTCTGCAAAAGTAGATGCCAATAATGTATATGACTGGGTCGCAGCTGAATAAACAACTGAAGATCATAAATAAACAATTGATTTTGCTACTAATATTTATTGTAGCTACTCTACTTGTAAAAACATTGACTCAAGATGCGACAAGTCACGTGCCACGTTAGCATTTACTAGTATTTACCGATATTGTTAATAATCCTAATGATTAACTGCAAGATGACCAGTAGTTTCATTCTAATAATGAAATACCACAATCTCTCTTTAGAAAAACGGACGTGACATATATATGTAAGTGTAAGTTTCTAAACATAATTCTACTAGAAATTGGTACTAAAACTAAAGACACTTTATCATAAACAGTAGATGCAACTAAACAACTACAAGACCGAACGATCTGTCCAGTCCGGTATATTTCACCGCAATCAGAAAATCCGACACTAACCCAACGGTACAATCGCGATATCACGCAGTTAAGCCTTGACAGTAAGCTTTCGGTAAATTTTATTGAAAACGCTGATAATAGCCCTAGACTTACTGGCAACACTTTATAACTCTCTAATATTAGTGGCAAGCTTTTATTAAATCCATAGATCGATTATCATGGCTATGGTGGTGATAGCAAATAACCTAGAATGCAACGAGGTGCTGAGATTATATACTTGGCGAGTGATAGATAGTCCTAAGACTGTATTCAATGTAGTCCAAGAGAAGAAATTGTTATTGATGCTGATAACTGAGCACGGTGAGATGCAAATGATCGTAATAAAGGAAGGAATAAGGTCGCCGGACACGGACACCTTCTAAGGACATTTAGTACTACGAAATATACAATGACTGGTACGGTTATGACAATGGGGGAAAAAATACGGATTTACATTTTTAATATAAATATTTAGTAAGGAATAAGAATTTGATAGATACATTTGATGATCGATTGAACTTGGGTATCCTCTTTTAATTAAGTGGACATGAAATCCATATGACTGGGAATGTACGTTTAACATATTGATAATGCATATAATGTTAATCTACATAAATAATAATGATTTTATCTATTTATTTAACAAGATCAGATTCCTTACAGCGTTATCCCTAAGGGGTACTAGATCATCACATAAAATATTCATATTAAATAAAATTTGCAGAAATATCTGTATTTTAATTTATGCCAGTATGAAACTAACAACGTGATCAAGTACTAAAAGCCATCCATCTAAATAAATAACAACACGACATTACACGGCAAAGACAAAGTAAATTACACCTCTTTGCTTTTTAATAATCCGACAGAGTAACGAGAGTTTTACGTGCACCAATCCATCAAGTCTCACTCACAAATGCATTCCGCCTATTTCTCAATCAAACAAAATAAAAGGGCCAAGTACTAGCAATTCAAATTAGAACACTCCATTTGTATTATTCATCACCGTGACCCCTAAACTATCATAGATCGTATTTCAGAGTCATTAAAGCCCATTATTCAACAACTATACGTGATAAAGACTTTACAAGTAGCTCTGAACAAAGATCATCATTCAAACTTATGTATACGTAGATGGTAACATCTGAGATGCTATGAAAAACAGGGTAACGGGATTACGCAAAGAAAACATTGTTGAGAAATCACGGTCAATCAAAGTGTGTAAGACAAGCTATTAGGTGAATCATGCGAGGTTTCTTCATCATATCAAATGAATGACAGCATACAATGCATGTGTAACAAGTTCTTTGTACATACCTGTTCAAAATTCAATATACATAATTGATTTCTTATTTTGAATTTTCCCAGCTTATTAGCAGATTTTTTGTATTTATACTTATAATCATAAGTTACAAGTTAGAGAAAAATCTTAATAAAACATGACTATTATAATATGTATTTCTACATTATGTATATAGTGACGTTTACTTTAAGTTGTAGTAGACGCTTATGTTAAGTTGCATATGACGTCTTTTAAGTTTATAGTTTTTACATGTATTCGGAAATGTTTTAGTTGTTTGGTATACAGTGACATTAGATTCTGATTATCAGGTAAAAGGGGGTTTTCAGTGGTCAAACGCCTTCACAATGTTCAGCTGATGATTTACACTCCTTTACAATCCTGTGACTAAACCACAAGGGTTATATTCAGCCAGCATGTTTATACACACGTGAGGATTCTTTCACAAATAGTGTATGAAAGACATAAATCAAAGACATACACAAACAATGATAGAGCGACTGCACTAACAGGTCAACAACCATCAGATCCCACATCTTGTCTATAAAACAACCACTTAGAAAAGACAGATGGCAGGCATACGTCACAGATAGATAGCTTATCTTAACTGGTCGGCTGGGAAACAAGCTGTTAAGCCTCACACATTGCCGCGATATGCTATGTATGAAATTAATTTTGAATAACTATTACATTATCCGAATAGTAAAAAGTATGAAATAAAAAGAATCAAATATATTTATTTCTCATCATTTTGTGAGCAATAAATAGGTAATGTATGCATGCATTTTTCCGTTCATCTAGTTTTTCTAATGTTCTTCGTTATTACTAAGTAGTTACAAACAATATTAGCCGTTTAAAATTCTTCTAACTAATATTTGTTGCAAAGAAGGCAGGTTTATTTTAGGCAAAAAATATTTGAGATCATCATTGTTGAATCTGATGTCTTTGTAATACTGATAAATTATGTTTTCTCTTAAAAGAAGACAAACCTAATCTGTTATGATAGATTACCATAATGTTTTAATCCTGATGTATTAGATTATCTCATTTATATATTTACGTAAGCCACAATAACAGAACGTCGTGTTTTGCATTCCGTATCGCTATTATGTTAATATAAGCGGAATAAATTTTATATAAAAGGGAATAACTGTAAAATAATTGTCAATATAAGCGGAATATTAATACAAAAAAGGAATAACTACAAAAAAATAATAATAGCAGTAGCTATATTAACACTCGATCGTGTTTTAGTGTTGGATCATAAAATACAAGCAAGCACAAACCATCCAGTTAAACATACTCGTACGTTTCGACACACATGTTAAATTACCATAGTCTACATCGCTTCTACATTAGAACAATCCTACAGGAAATCCTTATTTGGTATTCGAATCATTCGTTAACGTAATACGCTTATGGACATTAATGAAAGACATATCGGAAGCAGTTGGTGACTAGTAAAATTGTCGTGAGAATGGACGAGGCATGTAGATAGTGAATATATGGGACTATAAAACACGGGAGTAAGTTTACAATCTCTTGTAGAGTTTAACAGATAAGTGGTGCGAATAATAAGGGGAGCAATTCTCCGTTCAAAGACAAAAGAGCTTGGGCTAAAGATAACTATGACTTACGAATCAATAAAATG
The DNA here is from genome assembly GCA_030578115.1 of Leucoptera coffeella. NCBI lineage: Eukaryota > Metazoa > Arthropoda > Insecta > Lepidoptera > Lyonetiidae > Leucoptera > Leucoptera coffeella. The sequence continues at coordinate 254,022 of JAMBLF010000251.1, forward strand.
CTAAGATAGAAGATAACAGCCATATAATAAATTAATACTAAGATAAAATAATATTTTCATACAAATTAGCAGCCGAAGAAAAAGAAAGAAAATCCTGCTAGTCAGATGCAGTACAATAAATCAACAATTATGTAAGTCTATTACTAATGCATTTAAAGCGAAAAACGAAAATTTCCTTATCGAAATTCGTAAGACTAATCGTAAAGGAAACAATGAATCAAATTAGACTCGGAGTCATTTCCGCTAGACTAGAACTAGGTAATTCGCATTCAAAATACGATATTAGAACTTTCGTAATGCCTTGAAATTAGTCATCTATTTCAATTGAATGTACTATCGTCGCAGCTACTGTTACGTAATGAAATGATAGTTGAAAAGTGTCGGAAACATTGTGTGTTCAATGTAATATTGTACGGAGAAAGTCTTGCATGAAGAAAGAAATCTATATGTTCTTTTATTTGATGGTCTCTCATATTCTCTCTAGAATGATATGCTTTGCAAAAACTAACGCTACTCTACACACGAGTAAGAGACGAAAAGTCGAGAGTTAAATGTACGAGTAATAAGACCTTGTAATATTCGCGAAGTAATGAAAATAACCTATTGACTGTATAGTACTGTATAGTATTATATTATCTGTGCTATTGATATGATCTGTGTCAAACAATGTTTCGTTTGTAAGTTGTACTGTGTTTGTATATGTTTATAAATGTTTTCTATTCTATTCTAAATGTGCGTTTCCTATATTACATAAATATATACAACGACGGCGTTTTCACAAATGACGAATTCACCAAACGCAGGTTTGAGTCGAAAAGAGAAATTTCGACCACAAAAGAGTGCAAACAAAAAGTGGACACGAAAACTGTCCGCAACGGGGTGTTTTTACAAACAAGTGGACGTAACGTGGAGCAAAACAAATCGCAATTAACCGTGCTACGAACAAGTAGAGCGTGAACCGTTTCATCACGCCAGCGAGCGGATAAGCCGAAAACAGCGCTGGCGCATCGCGGCTGAAATGGCGGAGAAACAATGGACGCTGCTATAGAAGCCAGAACAAGGATTGAAAGTAGCGGGGATATTATAAAAATTAGAACACAAAAAAACTGTAACTTAATAATTAAGTTCTTCAGTATTTTTTATTTAAAATTGAGAGATGAACGTTGCATTAGTTGCTACTTACTCTGGAACGAGCGTTTGATAAAACAAGTTAATGTTAGTGAACCTTGTTTGTTTATCCGTGAAGAAATCACTCAGATAGAAACCTATGAACAAGTGCATACCTAGTAGTGTCTTCCAACATAGGATCTCCTACTATCATAAAAGGTGAGGATTTTAGGTTTAGGACAGTTATCATTCAAGACTCTGTTTACCTCGTAAGGTTTTGTGCCACTTCTTATTGTGTAACATGATCTAATAACATATTAACCGCATTCATAAATTTGGCAAACATGCACTAAAACGCACGTTGCATTTTAATTCAAAATCAAATAGCTGGTTTTACAACATTAGTATCTTAATGTGTATATTAATTATAAAGTTCCACTACTTAATCAAATACCTTCATTCATAAATACACATCACGACTGTCTTCCTACAGAGAGGTGGGAGAGCACTGATCCTCATTTCTTTCAACTACTTCAATTGACATCAATACACCTTCTCATACATACTAGGCGATCACAGGTTCTTCTAACTAACCAAACTACGTACCTACTTCAGCCGTAATAAAATTTTAGTGCTTAACAGACAGACTAGCGTTTGCAAAACAGTCTACAACGAAATTGGGCTGTGGCTCAGCACGCATTGGCTTTGTTCTTAATAATAGCATACAGCGTTTGTTTCCAAACATCTATCTTTCTTTTGTGAACCATTGAACTTGCTGACATTAACCTAGATCAAGATTTCAATCTAGACTGCGCTCTTGAAAGAAACCTGGGTTAACGGGTCACTTTGGCAATAACAATTATTGATCATGCTGTTCTAAGTGCGAACTATGCGAATGGTCATAAGGCCAATTTATAGCCAATGATCATAGTATTGTTACTGCACTGGCACAATAAACTTAAAAGGAAGTGACAGCGCCTATCAATAGACGTTTTATTGCTAATTTACATTAGCATAAATTGCTATGTTAAATGTATGAAGTTCTTTGCCATTTCGCTTATATTGATTGCCGTTATCGATGTCACAATAGACAGCTTACAAGGTCGTAGTGTCAGACATTTTAAAAGTATAGGTTATATGAAATATTCAACAAGAGATTTTGGAATAGGCCGTTCTTAAGTTGCAAGTGCTTAGGACTTTTATTATTGTCATATGTTCTAAAGTCCGGTGTAGAATTAACAATTCGAAATCTAAATTGACTAAGCATTGATTTTTATGAGTATATAATGTAGTACTTATTTATATGAGTTAGTCACAAGGTCGATAAATTTAGGTAAAATCTTACAATCAAACAAGATAATAATATAGACCAACACATAATTATTCACGTCGAATAAACCAGTACCAAATATACTTAGCTACAATTGTACTTAGCAGCTACATTGTTCAAATATTCTCAAGCATTGAATCTAAATGATCGGTTTTTTGAACGGAAACAATCATTCTAATTCAAGCAAAACTAAGGTCAATCTAAAACATATTCAAGGATAGCAATTTGCAGTACTTACCTAAGTTTTTGTATCATCTTTCTTGACGGGAATCGGCTGCAGGAAACTGTGAGCTTCCAATAAACTCGAAGCACGATTAACAATATCTAATATACTCTTAAGTTTTTCTTCGAAAAATATATGTATATCTTTATTGGTACTTTGTACTTTGGAACACTTTGAATCACTGAGGAAATTTAGTACTTTATTATCATTGCTTCGTGTCCTTCTGGTAATATTATTATGTTAAACCATAATAAACACTTTGGGAACATGCAGTGAGGTCATGACATGAAATTAATGTACAAATAAATCCATGCTTTGTGATAAAAATGGAACTAAGCAGTCTGTGAGAATTGTAGCTTTTTTACACGTTTGGAATCACTAGATAAACGAATTTATAGGCTGTTAAGGAACGGATTAGAAAATTTATTGCTTCAATTAAAACATAACTTATATGCTTGTAGCTAATATGATGATTTGGTTACAATACTTTACTTCTATTCTATCACATAACTATTTAAAACATGACTAAGTTTTCTTATTATATATGTTCATAAATAGTGTTAGTGACGTCAGTTATTATTCAGGTACCTATAAAAAGTGTATTAAAATTATGTCAGTGTATTAAAAATACCTCTATATATTTATTTAGAACTAAATAGAGGTGCAACTTTTTCGGTTATCTATAGTTAGTAAGTGTTAAGTAGACGTTAAGCCAATGAAAACTCGTTCATGCGAAGAACCCAATTGCTTTGCTGTACAAAAACCATCGACCAAGCCACATAAGTGCTTCAACATGTACATGTATAACCAACATTGTATTTAGACCGTGAATATATGTCACAGATACAGCAAGTCAATTTTGATGAGTTGTTGAATAGTTCTCGAAAGATGTTACAGTAATTCAAATTTAGATTAAAATTCGCCGAGTGTGTATCAGTGTCAATGAAGGTAAAGTGGTTTGTCACGGTCGGGAGAGATGGGACTCCGTGATTTCTGCCTACTCATCTACAGGGAATCAGGTTTGATGTGTATGTATGTATTAAATCGACTATTTTTAAAAACTTTTAGGGAAAACATTATAACAACGATATGGAGTAAACAAGCGATAGATAACGTGTTTCCTCACCAAAATAGACTGTACACAATGTCAAAGCCAACTCATTAATCTTTTAAACTGAAATTAGTTGCTCTAATGGATTTATTGAATGATTCACACCGAGGTGATGCTGTCCACACACTAAATTAGAATTTGATCTTTTTATTTTTAAGTTATTTCAATGCTGGAACATTTTGTTGAATTTTATTGCTGCGATTGAAAATAGACAAAACGTTGTGATTCATTGCGAACTGTTTATCCGATTTATTTATAAAAGAAAAAACATATATTTAAATTTACAATATGTACACTAAAAGAGTTCGATAAACATTCTAATAGGTCCCCAAACTTTCAAGGACTCGATGGCATGAATGAGTTTTGAGAGTTCATCGGACTCTGCATATAATTTTATTTGAAGGAAGCCATCCATTCTCCTTACGAGATTCTTGGACTCGAGCCATTTTTCTATGACAACCGCTTCTCCGATGACGCTATCTCTTAATAATGTTCTTGTTAGGAGGAAGTGGCTGGCCACATGACCCTCCAGTTTACGAATAAAAAATAAAAAGAACTTCCTTTTCCTTAGAATAGACTACGGCACTAAGGGTAGATGATTCTTTTATTTTTGTTTATTTATATAAAGAAGATCTGTTATAGGATATCTCTATCTATGATGTTTGGTTCTGGAAGTAAAACATTTGCCAGGATCGTTCAAGTTGGCTATCGATAATATCTGCCTATTGCATTTTGGAAGTAGGGTCAAGAATATCTGTACGTATCTTTGATATATTAAAGGACTGCGACTTAAATTCATCGCCTATAGTAATTACAAAGCACTCTATAACTATTTACATTCAGAAAGCGTTAAGGATTTAATATAGTGAATATCAATTTGCTTCTTAACTAAACGTTATGACCAGGCAGTCAATGTCAAATTAATAAAACAAACAGGGGATCAGCTTAATGAGCTTCTTGAAAACAAAGAGGAGGGTCGACTTATGTGTGAGAGTGACTAAGATTCATTACGTGAGACAAATTCAGTTGGGGACACAAAGATACATAAGCAAAGATAGATGTAAAATGGAAAAGATAGATGAAATAAGGGATAGAATAAAGAAGGTTTTAGTAGGTTAACCAAATTGGAATAATTGAACAAAAAGTTTTTATTAGCATCAGTGTTCAGTTACTTGTTGATTACAAGTAGCAAATAACAATGATATCTAAGGAATTTTGGTTTAAAAATATTAATCATAAATGCATGAAGTGCAAATGCAAAGAGGATGTTAAACATTACACAGAAGGCAGATAAATTACTATAACGACCTTAACTTGCAACGCAGATGTAGGCACGAAATTCAACACTAGCTTGTTAGTAAAACATTCAAGGTTAGTGGAAAATGTAATAAATGGCATACTTAAATTTATCGGCAGCGTGTAAGGTGCATCTGATATCGTTACGTGAAAATTCGCACTTGGCGTATTAATTATTCTTATCTGATACGAAGCAACCGTGACATGTATTCATTTATTTTTGATACGAATCTTTAGTTTATTCATAGGCTAATAGCAAAAAATGTTCATGCACTTTACAGTTAAACAAATGAATACCTAGTGCTATTTTTTATTACGTTGGAATTATAAATATTCCAAACAAAACCAACGCGATGAGTATTAGAAAAAGTTTATAAAGCAGAACTAGGATAGTAAATTGATAGCAATAAATCCACTGTTTTCATAAAAGCATCCCGTCCAATAAAGTTAATAAAGGAACAATAAGCCCGCATGCTGAGCGAAATTGGAGCAGCCAATCACGAAAACTGGTTTCTACTTGTGTTGTTATTAAGACCTATAGTATAGTGCCAAAACTTGGTTCAGGATAAGGTCATATCGCAAGTTAACTCGGGAAAAAACAAACCAAAAGGACACGAGCGAGAATAGTTGCAGAAATCCAAAAACAGTCACTGTTTTTCCAACTTTATATTACGGAATCCACGCACTATATTTTTAACAGTATAAAAACACACTTTACGAGTAATTTCAAAGAGAAGTTTTTATTTAACAACACGTGAGGCAAGGAGATTGCATCTGCGGCCGCACGGTGAGCCGGCACTCGCAAACTGTTTCGTCGGGCGTCGTCGCCACGCGGTTCAGCGGCGCCCCTTCCAGCCGTCTCTTTCGCCCACCACTGCGCCGCTCACGAACGAGGGAAAAGGACAAACATACGCGCCTTATCGCAATGTAAACAGACGCGAATACACCCCAGACGAGACGAGTTTTTTTTTTGTATAAGTCAGATTTTTCCAATTTGTTTTTTTTGTGAGAATATTCAATTTGAGGGAGACACGTGCCTTCTTTGTTATGCCATATTAGGTGGTTGTGAATTAGGATGAGACGGGACAAAAGACAACACATCCCGTGTGAGTCATAAAGTTTCAAGGTCGATATGAAAGGAGTAACTATTTTAGAATTATGACTGATAAAGTAGGGTCTTATCAGTCTGTATACATAATCGTTGTTTTATTTTGAATAAATATACAGTTTATCGAAGAATATTCATATAATAACTGAAACTTTAACACCATTTTTTTCTTTGTATTTATTTCCACTGACTTTTTCAGGCATGGAATTTGCTATTATGCCAAGTGTCAAAAGAATTCATATTTAGGAGCACCATCATACCATTTCAGGATTACTTTTAACCCACTTCGCCTTCAGTTCAGTTATCTTGAAAGGAAGCGACAGGGGACATTCATCATACACCCAGATAAGGAGTGTCAAAATCTAGATCAGTAATTTGGAAGCCATTGAAGAGACAAGGCGTAATTATAACTGTTGTATGGCTGTCAATGATGCGAAATTGTTTAGCCAGAAATAGTAAAAATAGAGATCTATGATCTTTGCCTAAACATCTCTAGGGAAGTGCCTTTACTTGTATGTTATAAATACTAAATATTACAGTACCAAGCAGAAACATACATATATACACATCACGCCTGATTCCTGATATCCTGACAGACCTCTTTCGCTTCATTGACAATCATACACCTCATACACACTCGCCGGTTATAGGTACTGCTAACGTACGCAGAAACGTTTTTATATATTATATCGGTAGTATATTACACCGACCGATTAGTTTCTACTATATATAATAATTGGCTATCCGACTATAAAATTGAAGTAAAGTAGGAATTGTATTTGTATTCGAAACATTTCTTTTTAATTATAATGCGTAATACTAGAGCAAAGCAATTGCTTAATAATTAGGAATTTCTTTCTCAATAAAAACAGTTTGACGTATATACGTGTTTGTACTATGATTAGTAAATCGAAGATTGACGTCTTTCTTTAAATGTCTAATAATGATTTAAAAAATACTAATTTTAAATTTGTTTGCTTTTGTGCTCTCTGCTTGCTCTTAATCTGCTAGATCCCTTTTGAGAATACCTCGGTTACATTTTTCTCGTTAGTCTCAAAATTGTATGCTAATTTTACAATAGTAAAATACCTGTATTATTGGGCTCTCGTTAAGTCACTTTTACACCACTCTAATGTACTGCCAAATCCTAGAACATAATTAAACAGACTCTATTATCATCATATTTTATATTAGCAGTCTCATATTGTATCACGATATGAATTCGTTGCCTAGATTAAAAATAAAAACAAACATCTTTTATATAACAACCGATTGCTCCCATTACGATCTTCATTTGAGCAAGTCAGATCAGATTTGTTCTGAGATAGAAAAAGCACTCAAATTAAACTAGAACAGACCAGACCTAGAACAAACGAGAGGCACCACAATCACAGTAATGCAACTATTGTGCAACGCGACAAATTGGTGATTTTCTAATTAGTGATCAACCTACTTTCAAATTGAGAAATTGAAGAACAATGCTGGGAGTGTTTTGTTACCAAATTCAGCTTTGCGTCATATTAATGAGATAATGTCGTTATTCAAGATGCAAAGGGAGTGTGCTTGTTAATCGAAAGAGTCAGCGAGCCAGAGTCGTTTATATAACAAAGTTAAACATACACAGTTTGTTATGTAATATACGAAAATCCTTCTTCTTCGTTAAAATGACCACTGTTGTCGATGTGATAGTGTTGGATAAAGTTCCTCAGGAAAGATGCTAATAAGTGACGACGGAGATGTTTTCATGTCTAAAGGGTACTTTGCATCTCAAAAAGGATGTATATGTATAGTCTTTAACAATTGTAGGAATTGTGAGCTTCATGGAATTTCAGGCAATCTATATAAGAATAAATATATTTGCTTTTTTTTTTTAAAATACTACGAGATCTAACATTATAGCGACCTTATTAAAAGCTTACAAAAATAAATAAATGAAAACAACCTTTTTCAACAGTGATAAATCTTAAGAGACACTTAACACCATAAAGCACTTCACGAAGTTATTAAGTTCCAACAATAGTTCGCGAATAGCCTCTGTCGAACAACAATAAAAACTCCTTGAAGCAAACAATTCTCACACAATCACGAAAAATATCTTTTGACCAAATATTAAAAATATGAGAACTTCGGAAGCAATTTAAAGTTATTTCTCAGATCAAGAATGTGAATCTAAATTGCGTGCACAATACCCGCTTGAGAAAATCGGAAGAATGACCGAAGAAAAACGTAATTGTCCATCAAATGCAGTTGGTCACTTTCACCAGACACTGAGTCCGCTATTCACGTAACCATCAAGTCCTGGTGGTGGACCATGAAATCGGCAGATAGAGTTTTAATGGCCGAGGAACGATATGGATAAATGGAAATGGAATTGTAGAGATTTCATTAATTATAAGCACAAAATTCTCGAGAATATTCACTGTAAGTTGCAACTATGAGTCTACTTTTGTTTCGGAAGTCCTAGTTCAAAAAACCAAGAAGAATCTCCGTTTTTGCCCAGTGTAAATTTAGTCTATGGAAAGTTTACTATAAATTTTACGAAAGTTTGCTATAAACTATAAAAATCACACATCTTGGAAGTAATTTTATCCACCAGCATGGTTACTTATTGGAAGGCATGATTGTCGAGAGAATAGAAATGAGGGTATTATATGTATATACTTTTGTAAAGATAAATGTAAAGCAACTAACATAGTGCATATAGCTTTAATTCGTTTCAACGACATTTATGCAATGTTTTCTTCTACTTACGTTAAGAGGTCAAATTTGATGACACAATGGAAATAAATAACTCCTTGAAACGCCGAGTACAATATTGTGTGTTTAGTTTGTCACGACCGAAAAATCATTGTAAAAGCATTGCGAAACGATTGCGTTAGCGAGTGACAGATCTTAACTACTAAAATGTACTTATCAACAAAAGGGCCAGCCGTGAATGAATAGTTGGATTGACTGCGAAGACATGATCTCGTTCCTTAACTTTCTCTCAGGCCCTTAAAGCGACACAAAGACCATTAAATGGCAACGATTTTTCATCGTAAGTACGCGATTCGTCGCGTGTCCAATCAAATTTGGAAGAAACACGATTTTTCGCTCAACCAGACCAAAAACAATAAACCGAACCGGGTTGTCCCGAAGCGAATCAATCAGAAACCCCACGGTCATTAAAAATTGAGATATTAAATTTCTATAGTGATTAAAATGGAGATACAAACACAAAGGTTTAGCAACGGCTGACTAGTTGACGTGGAGTTTCGCTCTAAGGTACTTGCTTACACTTCTTTACGGCTTTTCTAATCCCATCGAGCCCTTGAAGTGAGAGTAATCATTAGTTCAGCCACGGAGGCTTTTGTTCGCCACGCTCGCTAGCCGCCGCAAAACACATACGCTAAGCGTCAGCCAACGGAAATGGATATTTAATGAGAAAATGCTTAGTAACGTAACATTAAGTGCGTTTAAGAATTATTCACAGCCTATTTCCGAGCAAGAATAGGAAATAACAAATATGATTAATATTGTGAAAGCGATGCGCAGAGATGAAATGTTATATCAAATGTTACATAACATTCATCACTATTTCGATTTGATTCGGCCCTTTCAATTGGAGAATTATGGTTTCTCAATAACGACTTCGAGTTTAGATTGTGATGGGAGTGGGTAATATGTCTACCAATCGAGACATTAGGAACACCAAAATAGATAGTATTTTAATTTAGTACCCTATATTAACTAAGTAATGGGTATTAAATGGTATGTAACAGATTAGCAAAAACGAAAAGGTTGTTTTTACATTATTCTATTTTAATTTTAATACAATTCGAAAGGAAATCAGAGGACTGAAAAAAAAGAGTTTATAGATAACCAAAAATTTCTTTCATTTAAAAAAAGTTTTTAGGATAATTCTTCATCATTGGTACCAGTTCAAGCTAACAATAACCACCAAAATTTACTTAAGCAGAACGGCAAATGATTAAATACTACACGTTCCCAGATTAGCAACCCACGTGATGATGAGTAAGTCAAATGTTGAATAGCATTAGCATACCCTGAGGGTAATGGTACTTCCTGGTCAACGCGGGTTCGTGCAATTACAATATTTCGATGCACTTTCGTACGAAGGAAATATGAAAGGAAGCAATATCCAACCGCAAAGCCACTTGATGAGATAACCCTAACGTAGGGATGGGGTTCATGTGGATGTTTGTAGAGAGTATATACTGGTATAGAAAAAAGTGGCGATTTTATGGGTTAGTGGCAGTTTCTATATTACACTTACATACTTACAGTGTCATCATATGCAAATTGAATATCTGTCTGAACTATTATAACCAAAATATTTATTTACCTGAACATGTGCACGGTTTACGCATTTGATACTTAAATAATCGTAGATTGAGTTGGTATACAATATCATTACAAGCACACACATATATATGACAAGTACAAAAAATACAACATCCACATAGATAAAAAGAAAAGAATTCTTTCTTTCTCTTTCTTACATTAAGGCGGCTTTTCTTCAACTTAACGGAGGTTTAAGGTTTATTACGAGTATATACCAGTAACCCCGTTAAGTATTAGAATTTCTAGCCTGCATTTCCCCTCTCTATTCAAAAGTAGTCGCGAACATGCTAATCTTGGAGAAAATTATCATCATTTCGCAAACTCGCGTACATACGCTGCGGTCTGCAACTGTGTCAAAACAATTTAAGTAGCAAACAGTTACCGTATGCACAACCTCTTTTTGTGTTAGACATACAAAAGTAGAGAAAAATAAACGAAATCACAGTGCGATTAAATAAACAAAATTGGGCACGTATTAACATAGATTGTATGCAAAGACACAACGTCTTGTTGATCTAGTCTGACAAAAAGGTGCTAGAATTCACGAGATATTTTATACTTTTTGATATATGAATTATTGAACTTCAAACGGCCGGAATTACAATTGAATCCAGAAACTGTCACAGCCTATATTCATACTAAAAAATGACTAAGGATGTGTCTTCAAGGTTTAACCCGCCTGAAAGGACGCGAATGTATCTATAAACTCTGTCTTACCCTTGTAAGTAGATTAGTTAGTATGTAACATACTTATCTGAATGAATAAAAACTCTTTAGTATTTTTATTCAACCTAAAAGTTTCAGTCAGTGGTTTTCACCCTAATATTGTCACAACATCTACATTGTATTGTTGTACTTGCTAGTTAATACTATATTTTAAATTAACTCTACTACATATACTCGTATTTTTAATCTTGAGATGAGCTAAATGTCCGCTAGATAGCGTGCTTGTTAACAATAATTCCGACTCTAGTTGTAGTGATGGGCCATTCTATTGCTGGTAGGGCTTAAATGACTGATGCGTGATTGAGTATCGTATTTTAATCTGATTGATCACATCCATCTCTATTACATTTAAGAGTAAACTTTTAAATGATATTGGTGAGATAAGTGTGCAGTGAAGGATTTAATAAAAAATATAAATAATTAATAACTAACGGGACTTATCGTTACGGGATACGTATACGGGACGTAAGTTTTTATGTAATAAAATTATCTTTATTAACCCGACGTTTGCAGTAGCCATGGTCACGGGCAACGTAGCCGAAACGTCGGTTTTATAAAGGTAATTTTATTATATAAAAACTTACGCGATAAGTCCTGTTAGTTATTAATCAAGAGTGTAAATCGTGAATCTCTTAAAACTATAATATAAATAATATTTAAAAGTTTCAATCTGCTTGGCTATTTATGTTGAAATACAGAATAGGGATCGAAAATTAGACAGTTTATTACACTGTTCAAAAGTAAAAGTGACATAAGTAAAGTCGAGTATATTTAACTTTAACAAACATTTTAGCTTAAAGGTATTTATAAAAACAGTTAACACATTCTTAGGGACATATTCTGTTCAAATATCTGTCAATTACGATTTTAAATGCAGTTTTTATCACCTTTAAAACATATATACGGCATTACGACAACTTCTTGAAGGATAAGTCAGGATCGAAAAACAAAATGAATTTTAATGGTGTTTCCTATAACATGTGACTATTTAAACTCTATCGTAGTAAACTTATTGCCAAATAAATATAAATAAGAGAAAACCTGTCACACATATGATTGTCCCGCATTGATGAATTGAATCTGAATTAGTCTCGATCCAGTTTCCAACATGCCATGCATCAATTAAGAGGAAACATCACTGACCAACTTTTGACAGGAAATTGCATTATTTATTTGACCAATATCGGCGTTTGATCAATGCAAACTGACGCAATATATAAAAATAGCCGATGTAGTAACCATGAAGGTAATATTATTTAGAGTGTATATGTAACGCGACCTCTTTAGTCATTTACCTTTATTATTTAGAAATTATATTTACAAACCCTTGCGGGTTAGTCAGAGGTTCGGGTTTCCATCTCCACAATTGCGAAGATAGTCATTCTATTGCCACCTCGAACCCACGTGTTGACCAGATAGTCATTGCTGAATGTGAAGGGTGGAAAGCCATGTCGCCATTTACAAGCACTAACTATTACCTTTTCGGGGAACAGGTAGGTTTTGTCACGATGTTTTCCCTTGTCGTAATATTCGATACATTTTGTAAAAATGTATTTTATATCGAAAATGTTCATAGAAATTCATTATAGTTCATTTCCATTGGTACATGCTCAAGCGGGATATGAACCCTGTACTCACTGATACAGAGTCAAGCCCCAAACAACTGAGCTACGTCGAATTATATTTAAAACCGTATTATTTAATAAATACCTATTTAGTTTGCATCTAATGATTTGCCACGATCTTAAAAGCAATAGTTACATTTCTCTTTTCAATATTGTTATTAGCAACTTAAATCCAACAAAACGTTGTAAACATTTCAAAATCCTGATCGAATTAATAATTCTCAGCGATTACTCATCTAATTTATTCATCCTATTGATTTCGCGGCAACTGTAATTTTATTGTTTCCGAGATGACTAGGGCTTTTCGCCATTCAGCCTGTGCACAGCTGTGTAGTGCTGCATTCACACCCACGGGAAGATACACCCACAAAATACACTAAACACTGAAGAACATTTGAGAGAATGCATATTACTAAATCATTGTTGCAATATTAAATCCAAGATGGGAGATATTAAGTGCTTTATGGTTCTGACAGGAGTGTGTAGGGCCCTTAATGGCTTAGTAAATAAGTTGAGCAATCCATGTACTTAGGATAGGAATAGACTTGGACTTTTGAAGTCATATTCAGCTGCTTATTTTGTTAAAATATTTAATAACTAAAACTATAAGAAATGTTTAGCTTAATATTCTTAAAGGAAGTGATTCAAGTTTGCAGGAATTATTTCGAACTGTCAAGTAACAAAATGGCAGAATATTCGAATTCAGTTTCCTAATTAACATACAACGTTTTTAAGTATAAATAGTATTTCTTACTAGCTTTTCTTCTCAAATACTCCTAAATACTGACCAAGGAAGGAAACAAGGAATTCATATTATGCCAAATGTGACTTCAAGGTATTTATGTCAAAATTTTCATAGACACCTGTATAGATATTAGAAATTATAAACCAAAGTATTTATTATACATATTTTTGCATTCTCTACACAACCCTTAAGTATTGACGGTGCATAAAATGCTGCATGCTGCGATACTGCAGAGGAGCAACAGTTTAGCGCTTTTGCTTGATCACCTCCACAATTAGTCGTGGGAAGACACGCATGTAGAATAGCCCATAAAGGGAAGCATAGATACTCAGGGTATTGTATATATGATGAAGAATATTTAAGTTTGTAGTATTTAAGATAGAAATAGCGCAATTACTAAAGTTAGTAAATAAGGTAAATATAAGATTAAGCTTAGCTATACTTAATTATGATACGAATCATTTCAACAAACTAAAGATTTATTAAGGGTCAGATATTAAATAAAATCTAAGTAATAAATACCTAGAATTTTGTGCAATCTTGGATATTGAAGCAGTGAAATTTAGCAGTTCATAAATTTAAATAGACTTATTTTAAAAAAATATTATGGTTACATAGGATAAACTTGATAGTAATTAGTCGAAAAAATAACAAAACATCTGCTTCCACCACTGCAACGATATTTAATACTATCTACTATAAAACAGTGACATTATTATGAGAATCACCACAATTCGTGTATTAGCGTCATAAAATCCGTATACCTATCAAAATGAGTTCACTACTTGACACAAGCGGTACCATGCCGAATCGGTTGGATGTGCTGTCATAAATGTCACCAGGATTTATCCCCTGACCGAGTTTCAGTATCCACCATTTTGTTATCTGTCCCCAATATTCTTGAAAGTCTGATTGTTATCGAAAGCACAATATCGGCTTTGAAAGACGTTAATTATGCGACTGTAGACATATAGTTATAAAAGAGAACTTATATTAAAAATGGTGACGTTAGGAGTATCTATAACTGCCGAGTGTGTATGAGAAGATGTATGACTGTCAATGAAGCGAAAGTGGTCTGTCAGGATCAGGACATATGGGGTTCCGTGATCTCTGCCTACCCCTCTACAGGGAATCAGGCGTGATGTGTATGTAAAGACAGTCTACTGAAGTTAATAAGATGTATGATGATGTTTAAGAGGTTTAAGAGGTGTTAAATACCATGATATCTGGTAATTTTGTTACATATATTATAGTTTATATTACTCTTTATGCAACACTTATATGTGCAATTGAACTATACATATGTTAATATGGTTAACTCTAACACCTTTTGGAAATATTCATTGAACTTGTTCGAAATTGAAAAATCATACATTTACGCTACTTAATAATCTCTTAAATTACGTCAGCTTTAGAGCCAGACAATATCTAAGCACAGTCATATACTTAAATGGAAAAGGATTAAGATATAATGATAAACTTGGCATTCGATAATGTTATCTACATAACATAAAGTTACGTCCGATATTACTTTAAATACTTCAAGTACTTCCTTTGTTTAGCTGGAAAGCACTTAGTTATATTTTGTTTCTACTCCAGCAGAAGATTATATATGTATGTAATAATTTGAAGCAACTACAATGTAGGAACTCGAGTACCAAATTATCCGTATGGTTTAAGTTTCATATTAAACGTATGTGTGAAACGGTGAACGTTTTTGGGACTCAATATCGAAGTATCACGCCACCAAAAGTATCAGGGGGTCACGCACCAACGCGTGCATCTGACGATCGATCGAATGAAATAAGTCCTAATTCAATCAACAAACCCTGCCAGGTGTGTAGCTACCAATGGATATGGGACAAAAGTTATGGAAGCTTCTTGCTCGACTAGGCATTTTGCTGTTTATGCCAATTCCTAAATTATTTACGTATATTCGTATAAACTTTTAATCTAAACTGCACTTAGGTTACATGCTCCTGAATTCCTAATAAATAATGAATTTCAAATAGGACAAGGACTTTCACAATGTACAGTTGATGGTATAAAGACAGTACCTCAATCACTTACTACCATGAAAGCCTCAAAAATTCAAACGTGATCCATATGTAGAACATCAATAAATCAAGTTCACGATCAATTATATTAAAAACGTTTGAGAAATAGCATCGTAATTAAAAGCATCGCAATAGTCGATTGGCGATGAAAGTAATTGATCGAGCGAAACAATAGGCAAAATGCTTGAGATTCAATCGAATGATGGATTGACACGACATAGGTCATCACTCTGAGAAGATCGTTAGCACACTAACACTGATCTTACTTATCTTAGAGACTAGGCTGTGCCATACATAATATGTTTAAGACGAAAGGTATATGTAAAAAAAGGCTTTAGGATGCTTGCAACTTCTATACATTGCTAGTTTAGAATAGTTTGATATATAGCTTTTAATATTTATCTAATCAACCGTTTTATGCATATACAAGATGTTGATATAACTTTTAGCGTATAAGTATCAATGGCTAGAAAACTTACTGTTATAGCAAAGTTTAGCAAAATGCTCGACTTGCGTTATTACTCTTATAGATGTTCGGAAGAGATGATTAAAAACAGGCGTCAACACGAAAGGCCTATCATTTCAAAGCTTTTAAAACACGGAAATGTAATATATTAAATACAACTCTTTACAGCACCATATAAATACATTTCCCACTTTCTTTACAGAAGAAAACTGAATAGTTTCAATCAGTCAACGAGTGCCATCACAAAGAAAAGCAATCTTAGTGCGATCAAGCCTCTGATACCGAAGTGCGGAAGGCAAAAGCTCTGAATAGAAAAGATTATCTCCACGTCAAAATGCCGGTAGCTTTTGATTAATGGCCATTTAATAGAAACACGAGGGGCTCGAAAGAAAATTGTTTCATAGTGGCTTTAGCCTCGAGCTTACTGTTGTTGGTTTAGACGTAACAGATTTATGCTTTCGTATTGATAATGCACTGAGACGGTGCTAGGAAAACTGTAGGTATTCAAATTAAGAGAAACCAATTGTTTAAAGGTGATAAATAATCGCAATAATAAGAAACTTTTACATGAGTGATGGAAAATATTATTTATATATATATGGGTTGTTTAGACCTTATTTCATTTCTTGTAATCTATACATATACTTATGACCCTACATACTAAGCAATAATAGCTAGTAACTCCATATAACAACAAATTTCACTGTAACAACTTAAGTTTCTAGTCAAAATAGTGAAATTTATAGAGCTCTAAACCAGCTAAAATAAATAACTAATCAGATGAATTATCAATAAAATATGTTGTTAGCTTTTAATTTTATGGTTCGACTAGCCAACTAGCTATTAAAGATATGAGGCAATCTAGAATATCGGAGAAGCAATTAATAATTGCACTTTATAATTCGCTATAACGAATCAAGGTTATTTACTAGTGTTTGCAAACATGCCTAATAACAAAAGCAATCGAATAGTCAATAAGATGCTCATAAATCAAATTACATTTCAATACACTTGAGGCAATGTTAATTATAATGCAACCTAGGTGCTTAGGTCAACTAACGAAATGTTAGTCTTAAGATTAAGACACACTATCTTTCTTTCTGATCTAAAACGTTATCACTTATGCAGAAAAAATGCAATAGATCGATTGGAAATAAAACAATTTATATTGTAATTATGTAATGATATCAACGTAAACCTTACATATTTTTTCTGAATATAGTAAATAAATGATAAAGCTACGGACACAAGAATTAAGTAAAGTTGACATGGAAGTGAACTTTTCAACGTGAAGGCGAGTGTTATTTTTCTAGGAAATAAAACGTTTTCTGTTTTTTTGTTTTTGGTAAGTCTAATTATTTCATATATTTTAAACACACCTTTACAATTCATCCACTCATTAATCTAAACAAAATTCAAATTACATAAGTGATAATTATGCAAACTATGAACATACTTAACTTTCCTGCCAACTGACTCTATGTACTTACCTTTACCATTAGATTTAGGACAGCAATAACAGTTACATACCTGCAACAATGAAAGTAATTATTAGCCAAAAGCGCGATAATATCGACAAAGTTCTCTTATTAAAGCCTTGTGCAACACAGCCTTGAGCTAAGCTCGATAGTGTCGATACAGTCAACGCGGATCGCTTTTGGGGCCTTTCCAACGCACTGACGCTGTACTAGAACTAGGAAGGCTTATTTTATACTATACATACATACATATAGGTCCATAGAATAGAGTCCCTTTAAGGCCAAACATCTGCTTGATGGCTGTTGGGATAAAGTAGTTCCCTTAGTTGTGATATGATAAACACAAAAATGAAAGTGTAAAAGTGACTTAGGAGATATTATCGGCATTCCAAGGTTATATGTATTCCGAAAGGGACTATAGGATGTAAATGTATATATGTACATAAATACAGATTCAGATAATCATATTACATATATACAGTTTCAAGTAACGAGAACAATAACTCTAAACATAGGTTTTTTAAACGATTCAAAAAGCTACTTCAGAAAGCAATATTGGCAAAACCCTAGCAGTCATATTTTAACAGCCTGACTCATGCATTTAAAACAAACCACGTTTGTTGGAATGCTAAGCTAAGTACACAATTAAAGAAACGTGATTGTTGCTACCTCAGTGCAAAAGCTTTACTCATATTCAAAGTTCAAATTCTATTCGTACTATAATGCTAAGGCCCTTTTAGCCTTGAAAAACTAGTACTCATACATGCACTAACAGAATGAATAAGCGGCTTTTTAACCTACCTAAAGCCACTTAGAAGTTTACCATCCATTTTAAAGGCTACAAAGGCAAACCATAAATCAATCTTGCAGACGTCATTCTTGATCTTTTTAGACCGCGAGGCATAGAAAGGCATAAACATCGATCAAAATGGCGTACTTGCAAATGGAATCTGAATTTCTAATAAGGCACAACTAATGGGAGGCTTTCAATAAGGATGAACGGGGAACATGCTAATATATATATGAAACTGTTATTGCTATGAATCAATCATGAAGAGTTCATTTCATTATGAACAAATACAGTTTTTTTTGGATTGGTCGTGAAGCTTAACAATGTTATCATGGGTTAATATTAAATTTATTTTTGAAAATTGTCTGCAGAGTTCCTTCTCAACAAGTTTTCTTCCTAAATAAAAATTATAAAATATATTCTGGGGTTGTTAGGCTAATAAATTAAACACCTTTAAGAAACAACGTAATGAATATCGTTAACGTTGTAAGTAAATTTAGTGCAATTACTTATGATAAATATTTACATTCTTTTCATATTTTTCAACAAAGAACTTGTCTTAAACAATATAAATAATGCCAACGTTTCTTTTATCTTAAACTAACTTAAAAGGTTTGAACAAGCAGTGTTTGAGTTAATGACTCGTCTATTGTCTGCGCAACAGTTTGAATAGGTCTTTAAAGTCTTAAGTCACAATATTAGGTCACAAGATCGTATCAGCACTGCCTCGATACAATACAAACGACCCGTTCATGAATAGCGGCCATCAACGTTTGTGAATTATAACTGATAGAGTTATTTATTGCTACTTCCTCATGGTAAGTTTCTCTTGTCGTTTCCATCAATAGATGGAGCTATAAGTGAATTGGCGAAACGAATCGAATTGTCTGAAATAGCCCGCAGGTTTACTAGTCCGACTTAATAACATATCCTTTCACTCTTTCTAGTACAACGATAAGAGCAATATTATACAACATTATGCAAGCAAGAGTTGAATGTGCAATGGATTTGAAAGGGATGATCTTAATCAAATAATATCAAAACAATACAACTATTTCTAGGTTTCATAAGGCGTCAACGCCATTCTTCTTTGACGTTATCTGACTGGACAAATTCAATCTCTAATTAAGTTGACATTTAGCAATGTTACATGACAAACAAACAAATTTATCTTACAATTAACGGAGAGTACCTAAATTATTAAAACTTAACACATTCACGTAACTCGTTACATCGACTCTTTTCGAATTCGTGATAATTTTCCCATAAATTCTACCTTAGCCGTACTTTGATAGTTACCTCCTAACACATGCCGGCAAGTAAGAGAGCTTTTAACCATTCTCTTTACTACTTAGCTTTCATAACAACTGACACTATGTACCATCGCATCCCACTTCATTACGATAACTAATTAGGCCCATTTCTCATACAGCACTCAATAGATACACGCGCTTGATATTGTGTACACATTTCACATTGTTACTCAATTTATCACCAGCTTACGAGCATAATTTACCAAGACGCTGAGGTCACGCAGTTCGCGAAGGTAATAGAGTACCTAGTGTTTAAACGTGTGTTCTAAGCTAGTATATTGTATGGACTAAACTGCCTACCTAGTTCTGCTCTGGTTAATTTAGGGTTTGTAATGTGTGGTTGTTTTTGATTTACTCGTAAATGCAACACTAAGGATAGTGTAAATACATCGCTAGTCTTATTATAAATTTAACTTATAACCAAACAACTTATATGTTATAACCAAACTGTAAGTTAGAGAATTTATTAAGTGAATTAATGTCCTGATCAAATCTAACTGTCCAAACAGTCTCATTGATAGCAATTTAACACCCATTTCCAAAATTAAAGGCCTTATACAAATTGAACTATACCTTTGAAATTATACAAATTGATTGAATTGAAGAGTGGTGATTTCCTCTCCTCAAAAATTACTCTTAGTTGAGCTGAACCTAAAACTGGTATTTAAACCACATGAACCCAGAACCAACCAGCCCTGTAGGTCCGATTCTTAATTCGTGTTGATATTGCGAAACTCGTTTAATAGGCACAAAGCCTGCACGCAACACCCCGAGCTCCGAGAGGCATCGATTATGTCGAAACACAACCTTTGAGCTTATTTTCACACACAGTTTCACAAGGTATAGGATGGTTACCATTTTAACACTTTAAGAACTAGAAATTTCTAAAAAAAAAGAAATAAAAGGGTAACGTTATAAGTACCTATTACCGCTGACTATTTATGAGGAGGTGTATGAGTGTCGATAAAGCGAAATTGGTTTGTTAGTATCGGGACAGATGGAAATCTGTGATCTCTGCCTTACCCCTCTACTAGGAATCAGGTCTATCTGGTGATGCATATGAATGGGAAATCTGTGATCTCTGCCTTACGGGGAATCAGGCGTGATGCGTATGTAATCTTGTAACATTTAACGACTTAAATTGAGGGAGTGAACAGAATATGTAGATGAATAATTTTTATTTGACTATTGAATTTTACGTTGACTTTGTCGATCTAGAAACATTTAAACGTTCGACGTTCCAGTCAAATTTACTATAATATACCACAACAAACCTTGCCTAAATTCAATAACCTATTCATTTAACAACAAGAACAAAGTTTATAGAACATACCTTACGAATAGATGAATGCATATCAAGGAAGTAAAAGCATTCTAGCAACGATCCAGAAAGAAGAGATCTGTGTTTTTGTCTACCCTCTATAAGAAAACAGGCGTAACGTGTATGGACCATCTATTTCTTTGAATATGACCGTGAAGTGCATGTTTATAAGTTCAACAAAGTATAGGTATTGGCCAATAAAACCACATAATTGTAAGGGCAATAAAAACCTCAAGGTTCAGAAACCACCATAAAAGCCTTCCTAATTACACAGCGTGTGTGTTATTTACCATTGCACGCTTGGTATTTATACCTGCCATTAATACTAAAAGGTTCTAAGCCAGTTATGTCGAGATAAAATAAAGTTAAGTTAGTTAAGATATAGGAGAAGAATTTATTACTAAAGAAACTGTGATTAATTGTTTAATCTCACACGGTTATTGTTGTATCAGATAAGCAATGATTAGCGCCTTAGTGGTCTGTCGGGATCGGGACAAATGGGGATCCGTGATCTCTGCCTACCCCTCTACAGGGAATCAGGCGTGATGTGTATGTATGTATGTAGCGCTTTATAACTGCGACATAACTCAATTTGACACAAATTAGAATGCAAATTTAGTGACAAGACCCGAACTTATAACTCTCCTGTAATAATCGGCAAGTTATACTTCTTTTACAGTACATTGAAAACCAATTAAAGTACTAACTGACTTATTATATGAATGCATATTCCGACTCCTTCTCAAGATATGCCCTAAGAAACGCAGCTTATTAAACTCTATCCAATCCAACTTCGCACTCAATATACAAAACTTCTAATCTATAACTTCCTCTTAAACTGTGAGAAAACTACCAATACATTTTTCCACCACTCTTATATATTAGCATTATAAACGCCACCATAAAATGCCTATAAAACTTCACAGTAAAACAATACGTTATAAAGGAGTTTATTACATCAGCATCCCTGCTATTAGGTACAGGTTCTTACATAAAGCCTTTCAGTAGCAAGTACTACCTAGGACATATTTTAAACGAGCTTTCCTAGAACTCAGGTACTGTGGACCGCAACAAAGCCTCCGGCAGAATGTGCCGACACCCATAAAACAAATTGAAAAGGTGCTAAACAGCTGATTGCTGAGTGGTTAACGAGGCTTAAATAAGAACGGAGAAAACTGGTGGTTAGGGAAAATAAGTTAAGTATGATGAAAACATTTAAGCTCGGGCTAGACTTGGATGGGAAAAGGCGTTTCGTGTCTGAATTACTATGTAGCTATAAAACTGCGCAAACTTACTGCGCAAGTAATACAACGATTTTTATTAAATTTCCTTCCTAACTTCTCTTTTTGAAGTAATTACTCAGATGTTCCCGGCAATGGCTCTTCTTGTTGATTATTAACATTACGCCAGTTTAAAACTCTACGAGTTCACGCTATCAACATAAAAAACGAGAAGTATGTTTTTACAAATTGAAGTCTAATCATTATTTGTAATGTATTTCTAAAAACATATTACTGAAACTTAGACAGAGGTGTGAGAAACTTTGACTGTGACCCCGCAGCCGATTCCAATTCCTGCAACAAATTTTCTTCACTTTGATTTTCTTTTAATCAATAAACCACTTCACTACTATAACCTCTGTCGTCAATATTTTTCAGTACGTCTTACCTTATTTATACCAGTACAATATTATAATAAACAAGACATCTAACATCACGTATAATATCTAGTATCATAAACACCACATTAGAAAGCCCACATAACCTCTACAACAAACACTAAATCAACCCTTTCCACTTGCACAACCAGTTAGACATTGATAAATATTACATCGAACTCAATCTTACCCTTAATAAACTTATCCTTATTTATTAACACGCTGTGTGCATGACAGAACGCCGCATGAGGTCTCATAGTTGACATACACATACATAAGCATTCATACATACATACAAACGTTCTTTAATCCCTATAGAGACGGAATGTTGGTGATATAATATCTGATTGGTCACCTTTTAGTATTAATATTGGGGTTGTGATGTCATATGGATCATTGACGACCTCCGTGGCGCGATTGGTTAAGCATCTGAACGCTAATCGTGAGGGTAAGATTTCCGCTGGAGGCAGAGTTAAGAATTTCGCTTTTCTTCTGCTTTCCAGTCTCGTTGTGTATTATATATGCTATTTATGTATTTATCTATATATAATATGTATATATTTCTTAAATATACGTTGAATAGTACCCTTAACACAAGTCTTAAATGAACTTACCAAGAAGCTAGTTCAATTCGTGTAATAGTGTCCTTAATATTATTATTATTGTTGACTGTTTCTAGCCAATCGCCCGATAGATTCATTTTCTTTAATCCATTCCTCACCTCTTACGACATGCCAGGATGAACGACAGCTAGTTAGCATTCTTTTTAACTCCCAGACTAGCACAAGATATACAGGATTTCATTATTTACTGTTGAAAGGGCTGACAAAGTGACTAAGGGTATCGTGTGTAATATCGATGGCTGTAGGAAGTTGTTCTCGAGTCCGTTGTGGACAGGTTTCGATTTAACTTGTCATATTGATAACGGACTTGACATGTGCATGTTGTGAGTTAGATAAGGGTATATGCCCATATAATTGATTTATTAAAGGTAATATGGTATGTAAGGTAAGGTTTTATGTAATATGTACCAACGGTCATTTAAGGAGCTAGTAGATGGCAAAAAGTGAATTTATAGTCACTGTAAACTATCGAAATGCATATAAATTTTCATCAAACACGGATTACCTGTCAGCAGTTTACAAATGTACAAATGTATGTACACACGACTATGATATAGGCGAGGAAGTTTTGTTTTTTGTCGAAAATTTAGAAAGATGTGGAAATAATACTACTATTTATATCGATTTTGTGATAGGTCTCTCAAATATACTTGTAGGTAGCAAATTGCTAAGCGGTCTACCAATAAATGCTCTTCCACCAATATTTGTTGCACTTATATTGTTTTTGTACCAATAATTGTTATTTTAGTCACCTCCTAATAAGAAAGACATCTAATCACCATACTATTCACATCTTAAACTATCCCTATACTTATGATTTCCACCATGAACCAAAGCGCTGATGAGGAAGTGGATTAGGCAGGCACTCGTGGCTCTCCGAATGCAAATGTGGGGTTACAGACTCCAGTAGCCTTCCTGGTTGTGTTGCATGCCAAATATGAGATATGGCGGCATTGTAATGTGAAAGTCCGGTAGGGTAGAATTATGAATAAATAAAGCGTCTACAATGTAATTTCTGTAGAAGAGGCTTTAGTGGGATATGGAAGGAACTTTGCCAATGAATCTCATTTATCAGTAGATTTGTCGATTTTGGTTACTATAACAATATATTTAAAGGTAACTGTTATTTATTTATTATAAAGGTAAATGTAATCATATAGTAATATAATATAGGTAATTCGACGTAGCTCAGTTGTTTGGGGCTTGGTTCTGTATAAGTAGGTACAGGGTTCAATCCCCGCTTGAACATGTACCAATGGAAATGAAGTTTAATGAATTTCTATGTACATTTCCGTAATAAAAACACATTTACGAAATGCATCGAATTATACGATGAGGGAAAAAACATCGTGAGGAAACCTATGTTCGACGAACAGGTAATAGTTAGTGCTTGTAAATGGCGACATGGCTGACCACTTGTCACTTTGAGTACTGACTATCTGGTCAACACGTGGGTTCAAGGTGTCCATAGAATTACTATCTTCGCATTTGCGGAGATGGAAACCTGAATCTCCGACTACCCCGCAAGGGTTAATCGTCGTGAATGCGTTTATTTGTTTTTTTGTATGTAAAAGTTTGTATATTTGGAGTCATAAAATAGTAGGAAAGCAATTTCGCTAATAGTAGGAAATTTAGATCTGACCAAATAAGAATAAAATATTGATGTTGAACTCTATTAATATGGATTAAGTAACGAAACAAATATACTGCTTTGACAGTTAATTTATAAAGACTATCTTAATGGGAAGCCGTTTTTTCACTCAGACAACCAAAGTAATCTTAACGTTTACACTACATGTTATACTGGTAGGTATTGTAAATTTAGGCTTTAATAATACTACATAGTCTTTATATATAAGATTTAATTTATGTTGACCTTTTAGGTAACTAGCTACATTCACTAAATTTCAAACCAGATCTAGACTACAATTTAATACTTGCACTAAAAGCCTAGTAAACAAGTTTTTCCATTTGAACCTTAGTCAAAAGTACCGTTCAGTGCAAGTGGATATAACTTAGCGATTAGGTACATACTGGCTAGGGTAATAAATCCAAATCATCCACAGAACATTGTGTAAGCGAGTTAAATACCAGAAATGCAGTTTCTAGTGTAAAAGCGTGAGTAACACGGAGATCGCGATATTGATACACTCGTAGTCAATTGGGCCATGAAAACAGAGGGAATACAGGACTAGAACTATGTACAATTAATCGTGGCCTATTAGGTTAAATGTTGGTTGGAATTGAGAATAGACAAAGTAACCCCTTTTAACTATATTATAAGCAATCGTCATATGCAAAGATGTGGATTAGAACTAAGAACTTAGGTCTAAGTAACTCCTTGTAACTGAGTTCCTTATATGAGCAGATAATGTATGATTATTAAATTCTCTGTAGTGGATTTGTCAAAAAGTATATCTTTACATTAGTATTGTTTGTATACTCTCACTGAATACAATTATGCTAACATGATAAAAAATAGTTTAATTCATATCTAAAACCATTTATACAGATCCAGAAAAAACGATTCTTTTATCTCGGTATACTATTAAATTCTTCCTCATCTAAAGCAACCAATTAAATATTGCAACTGCCAAAGACATGGATTCACTATACAGAATTATACCTTTACATTATATTATTCGTACAAAACCGCCTTTTCCCTGGCCCCACAATCTAAGGCGCTGCACACTCACGCACGACACGACGAGCGACGCGACAAACTAACAAATGCACCAGCGAGTGAAAAGACACATTGCTCCTGGCCCCAGCACCTGATTAAGATTTGTTTTCTCACGAACTAGACGCTTTGTGAGTACTAGCTTTCCTGTACATATGTATATTCTATTTAAAAGGTCTTTTAATCCACTTCGGGGTAGTAGCTTTTCAATACATATATTCTAAAGGAAACGTCTTTAATATCTGTTGGGGTAGATCAAGTCTCGTAGATATAGTAAAAATGAATGGAAAAGCACAGGTTAAACACATGTAGATTTTAAGTACACATAGTTTTTTATATAGAGTTTATATTAGAATGATTAATTTACTAACATAACGAAATATCTAGAAAAACAAGTTACAAAATTTTATGCTGTTTAAAGTGGAGTAAAATCAAAGTCCCATTTATTTTTTAAGGTTAATTGGTTTCCCACACATATCTCACAGTAGTTAAGTTGCCATAAAATTCTGCCTACATCCCCTACAAACCATAAACTTTTATACCCATTTCCCGACTTACATTAAGAAACCAAGGCACCAAACCGATCAACTCTGGCAAGCAATAAAGCCGTTCTAAGTGTTCAAATTGCTTACAAATAGACTGTACTCGATTGAAGTATCATTATCAAAGTATCATTTCGGAGCGCAACCAATGATCTCACTTTCCTCAAGACCAGTGGCAAAAAACACTTTCGAGGCACAAAAGAAGCCACGAAACAAAGTGAAGCAAAAAGCTTAGAAAGCGTTTAGAAATCCAAAACGCAACACGCTACTAATGAGGCGGCAGTTGAAAAACAAAAACACTAACTTTCGTTTCAATATATTCTAATGCAGCTACTAAAATTGTGAGTTTGTTCCAAAGTAGTCAACATATTATTATGCAATTATAATACCTTTAGTTCCCAACTAAAACAACAGACTATCGATCGCCATCTTGAACGATCCTGACAAATTCTCTAGTCTTACTTAACTTGCTTCTATTAACTTTTATGTATGCTTTTATTGTTAACGTAGTATTTAAGAAGAATATCTCATGTAATTTACTAAGATAATATAAGTCTATCCATTATCTAACTAGAAAATACATCAAAATGAAAAACATACGAGTAAAAATTATTATCTTTCAGCATAAATACCGTGAAACATAAACCACGCTCATAAAGCCGAACAAACTTGATCGAAAGTAAAAATTGCGACAAGAGTAGTATAAAAAGGCTTTTTTACATTACATACACGTGAAAGTGTAATGAAATCTGTCAGATATATGGGATACATTATATTAAATGTATTCGTTGTTTCGAATTTATTCTAGTGACTCCGTACGTGATTATTTAACTATATATGTGTATATGTAGTGTAGAACGTAAATATAATATAAATACTTATAAAAAACAAGCTTTGATTTTGAATATTTCTAAGATCTTACCATACATCGATAGAACCTCCGAGATTTAGTATCTCCTAGGTCACTTTTCAGCATGAATATTGGTGTAGTCATCCCCTCCCTCTTGGATCACGTTGAGTGTGGACGTCTTTGTTGTGCTAAAATTATTTCTGGGTGTAGTTAGACTGGGAATTTTAGTGTGTTGCAAGTTGGAATTGACTGATAACGCCATCTGTCGTGGAAAGTGGAGATTGCTTCACTGGAGGGTGGAGTTTTGCCCGGAGTGGAAGCCGTTCTTTGCCTGACCTATTGTGAGTTGAAAATCACTAGTAGCGACATCTATTGTGGAAACTTGTGAAACTATCTTTTGTCACGAAGAAGTGAAGCACAATAATAAGGACTTCTATCAATTTACTTGCTGGGTTTGATTGAGATTTTTTATTAAATATGTCTGTAAAACGTTCACCGCCAACTACTCCAATCACGGCTGGAATAATTTCTCAATCTAACTCAACGCCAAATCTAGCCATTTCTGATGGAAATGTCACCCATAGACCCCTAAAAAGGAAACAAATTGATGATTTTGAACAGCTTATGGAGCGTATGCAGGATATGTTCACTGCCTGGTCGGATAAACAAGAACGTAAATATGATATTCTACTGCAAAGTGTGGAGAAAATTCGTGAGCAAAATGAGGAGATCAATAAAAACATCGAATTTCACAACCAAAAATATGAAGAACTACAGGAAAGAGTAGGAAAGTTGGAAGATGAAAGAAAAAATGATAAGTTGTACATTTCTAGCTTAGAAAACAAGTTGGAAAAATTAGAAAAAAACACCCGGGTTTCGTGCCTTGAGGTCAGAAACATTCCCATTCAAAAGGACGAAAAACCGGAAGATTTGCAAGAGTTTTTTCTTAATATTGGAGAAAAAAATCGACCTACCGTTGAAGCCAACTGACTTACGTAACGCGACTCGAGGATTCGCAAAGGATGTCACGAAAAAACCTATTATACTGGATTTCTCAAGTACAATTATGAAAAATAAATTCCTAAATGCTTTTAAGGAATATAATAGGAACAATGTTGAAAAACTAAATACAAATCAATTAAAGATTAAAGGAAATACCCAGCGAATTTTTGTCTCCGAATTCCTAACACCGAGAATGAATAGATTGTTCTACCTAGCGCGTGACTTTGCAACGTCCAACGAATACAAATACTGCTGGGCAACTCATAATGCCATCTATCTTCGCCGGAAGGAAGGAGAACGTTTTGTAAAGCTAAGAGAAGAAGAAGACTTAAAGAAATTACAATCTCAAGCATGACTAAATTTGTTAATCCAACCACAACATAAACAAAACATTTTTTTAACAGCTTTAAAATATTTTGCATGTATTCTATTTTTTTGTATATTTTGGATAAAAACTTTATTGCCTACACATTTTTTTCCAAGGTAAATACCGCAATAAAACAGACAATACACTATTGCACACTAGAATCACACAAAGAAATTCATCTACACATACAAACACACTTGACAAAAGGAAAAAATCAAATCTACAGAATTAATAAAAATCAAATCAATCAACAATCTTCAGAGTGGGGTAAGTTTCATTTTTATTTGCTTATTGCCTCATACATGCGTGCTTCATTTATGTTACAAAAAAACAAAATTCGCGGATATAAATACATTAATAAATAATATAGATAATTACACGGTATCTGATGTTATAGTTCGTGAACCCCAAAACTGTAATAATATAATACCAGATCACAATATCTATTTGAAAATCCTGCAACTTAATATTCGTAGTTTAAACAGAAATTTTGACTCCTTTTGTGCTTTACTAAAAATTATTAAAATACAATGTGACATTATCGTACTCTCAGAATGTTGGTTATCGGTCGTCAATAACTTACCTACACTTGAAGGTTACTCTCAGTATAAAACAAATAGAAACTATAATCAAAAATGACAATATATGAGAAATACATTAAATTGCATAGTTGAAGAAGCAGAGTTAATGGAAGCCAATTGTATGGTAATCAAATTTGGTCGGGAAACGGTGGTTATTGCAATCTATAGACCGTGTGCATTTAAGGATATTGATCCTTTTCGCAACTCACTTCAAAAATTAATTGAAGAACTTAAGGTTTTTAACAACATTATTATTGTAGGAGATGTGAACATAAATATAGCCGAAATGGATAACAAAACAATGAATTATCTTGACATACTAACCTTCTGTGGCCTACTTCCGGCACATTTTGTGCCCACTAGAAAAACAAGCTGCCTAGACCATGTCATCGTTAAAACAAAGTTAAATTCTATTACTTGTATAATTCAGTCTGCAATAACTGATCATTACGCAGTACTTTTTGGACTTAAAACTAAACAAAACCATAATTTGTCGAAAACGATTTATAAATCAAAAATTGATTATGAAAATATTATGAAAGAGAGTACACAAATAAGCTTTGATGACATATTAGAATCTACAGATGTAAATTGGGCTACAGATACTATAATACACAGAATACATCAATTAATAATTAGTAATACACTAAAAACTAAAATACCGCGAAGTAAAATGACTTTTAAACCTTGGATTACAGTAGGTCTTGTCAGATGTATACGAAATAGAGACAGAATGCATATGGCACTTAGAAAAGATTCTGAAAATGAGGTTATTAAAACTACATACAAAAGATATAGAAACTATTGTAACAATATATTAAAGAGATGTAAAAGGGCTTATGAGAGAGAAAAAATACATGCATCTAAAGGAAATAATAAAGAAATGTGGAAGACCATAAATGATGTCACACACAGAAATAAAAAAGGAAGCCCACCTACAGAACTTCTTAATATAGCGTCATCACCATCAGAAGCACTTAAAATAGTGAATAATTACTTTAAAAATGTAGCCACTGACCTTGCAAAACAAATTTTGTCTCATAATATACCACCTTTTACTGAAGCACAAGTTTCCGCTAGCAATTTGTCAAAGTCTTTCGTTCTCCTAGAAACAGATCATAGTGAAGTTGAGTGTATTATACAAAACCTAAAGAATAAGAAATCGGTCGGTTGGGACGGCATATCTGCGTTAATAGCCAAGCTCTTGAAAGATCAAATTGTTCCGCCTCTTACTCACATTTTCAATAACTGTCTAAGTCAAGGTAAATTTCCAGATTCTCTTAAAAAGTCGATAGTTGTTCCAATTCATAAAGGAGGTAAAAAAGATAGCGTCAATAACTATCGACCCATCTCACTACTACCGATAATGTCAAAAATACTGGAAAAAATCATAAATAAAAGACTTATAAAATACCTGGAAACAGAAAAATTGCTTTCGGACGCACAGTTTGGTTTCAGAGCAGGGAGATCCACAGATGATGCCGTTGCCAATTTTACAAATTTTGTTACCACTAAACTGGACCAAGGATTAAAATGTATCACAATCTTCCTTGACTTAGCAAAAGCTTTTGACACCGTTTCAGCCGATAGACTAATTGTGCAACTTGAAAAGCTTGGTATCAGAAATAAGCAACTTGAGCTGTTTGAAGACTACCTGTCCAATCGTGTACAAAGCCTTAAGATTGGTGATAGTGTCAGTGCGGAGGTGAATATTTCGCTAGGTGTTCCCCAAGGTAGCATACTTGGTCCTACCTTATTTTTATGCTACATAAATGAATTGTGTCAAATGAAATTGGAAAATTGTAACATTATAGCATACGCAGATGACACTGCACTGACCTTTTATGCTGATACGTGGGAGAGCGTTTTCAAAATAGCACAAAAAGGCTTCAACAAAGTTTGTCACTGGTTAGCAGCAAGTGTCTTGACTCTAAACGCTTCAAAAACTAAATATATCGCCTTTTCCATAAAAAAACCAAAAGAAAATTTTGATTGTCATGCATTGCTTGCTCACCATTGCTGTAGCCCAGAAAACTGCACCACATGCCCATCCATTGAACGAACAAGTAATATAAAATACCTTGGGGTCAAAATTGACGAGCATATGTCCTTCGAAACACATATCAACACCCTATCCCAAAGGATTAGAAAACTGACGTTTGTGTTCAAACAGCTGAGGCATGTCGCAGATAAGGACATTATGAAAACCGTTTACTATGCTCTTGCACAGTCACTATTAACATACTGTGTGTCATCATGGGGAGGTGCAAATAAAAGTAACATGTTACGCATTGAACGAGCCCAAAGACTTATCCTAAAAGTAAGCCTCTTCAAGCCACGAATGTTCCCTACAGTAGAACTTTATAGAGAAGCTCAAGTGCTGACGGTAAGACAGCTCTTTATCTTGGCGATTCTTTTGAGAAAACACTCTGAAATACAATATGATAAGGGTGACTACATGGTATCAGTTTTGTCAGATAGACGTTTTTATGAAGTGTGTGATCGGGCGACTGTTAGAACAAGTTTTGTAAAAAAGTTCTACAGCTTTCAGAGCAGTAGGTTGTACAACCTAGCAAATAAAAAAATTTCTATTTTTCCTAAATGTAGGTTTGAAGCTAAAACAGCTCTCACCAAATGGCTACAAAGCCTAACCTATAATGAAACTGAAAAGTTGTTGGAAGTTGTGAAATAACTCGTATCGAATAGTCTGTAAAAAATTTAATAAATATAAATAAACTCTAAATTTAAAACAAAATTAAAATAAACAGATTAGGTAAAATACGGTTTGTCTACACACATGCACACACACACACACACCCCCACACACACGCACACACACACACACCACACATATAAAAAATGGATTTTAGACTCCCTTCCACTAAAGATGTTTTTATTGTAGTCGTTTTACTTTTTGTCCGAGAGGTGGAGGCCAGGAGCTCCAAGACACAGGTTCTACCTAGTTTGGAATCCTGTCTCCCACGCCTAAATTTTATGTTCTGTATTTGTTCTGTCTTGTATCACTTTTTAAATGGGAGAAATAAATAATTTTTATTATTATTTTATTATTATTATTATTATTATTATTAAAATTGATTCCGTATTTTTTGAGAAAATCATGTTTAAATACCATAATGGTCACTGAGTCGATTATGTTGCTCGCGAGTGTATATATATATATACTATAGAGAACAAATATTTTGATTTCCGATTCTAGGAACCAATTTACACACTCGGCAGTTATACGTACTCTTGACGCTACTCTTTTCGATATGTCGACTATCTGACTGTGATAAGTCTTATTCAATCAATCAATCAATCAGCCTATGACAGCCACTGCTGGACGTAGGCCTCCCCAAGGTAACGCCACAAAACACGATCACTCGTGGCCCTCAGCCAACCACTACCAGCGACCTTTTTCAGGTCATCAGTCCATCTGGCAGGGGGGCGTCCTACACTACGTTTACCGAGACGAGGTCGCCATTCGAGAACCGCCTTGCTCCAACGGTCGTCGGTTCTGCGACAGACGTGACCGGCCCACTTACACTTCAGCTTGCAACATCAATAGACAATGTCTACGACATTGGTTCTCTGCCGGATAATCTCGTTCCGGACTCTGTCCCTTAACGAGATACCCAGCATCGAACGTTCCATTGCTCGCTGAGCGACATGCAATCGGTGAGCCAGCCCGACTGTCATGTTCCACGTCTCGGCACCGTATGTCATTACAGGTAGGACGCACTGATTAAATACCCTGGTCTTAAGACACTGCGGTAGTGGCGACGAGAAGATATGACGCAACTTCCCGAATGCTGCCCAGCCCAGCTGCACTCTTCTGGAAATCTCACGCTCGAAGCTGTCCCTACCCATTTGTAGAACCTGGCCCAGGTAGACATATTCCTGGACCACTTCGAGCGTTTCTCCACTGATCGTGATCGGCCCCGGGACAACGAGCTCATTGAACATGGCTTTTGTCTTGTCCAAGTTCATCCGGAGACCGACCGACCGTGAGGCAGCGTTAAGACTGTGCAGCATTCCCTGTAAATCCTGCAGCGAATCCGCCATTCCAAGTCTTATTGTATGTCTAGTATTATACGAAAAGCAAAAAATATTAAAATGCACACCAAAAATACTGAATAGTATACCAAAATAAGTGGCGTAGTAATAAGTGGCGTTATTTGGGGGAGGCCTATGCCCAACAGTGGATTCAGACAGGCTGATGATGATGATGATACCAAAATAAAACAGTTCCAACTCATGCCTAAGCTTTGGTGTGCGTTTAGCTATATTTTAGTCTAGCTTGTGTATGTAGGAGTAACTATGTTCCTTATTGTATTAGTAATAGTATTTGCCTGGGTGGCCACATGTATTTCTTTGGTCGATCTACTATATACGCAAACTTGTCCCAACCTTATCTTATTAATAATAATAAAGCGTTTATTTACAGTCACGAAAACATATACAATACAAAAAGTTTACAAAACCAAACTTACAGACTAGGGCGTATAGCTTGTGCATGTTATAGGCAGCAAAAAGGTTCCAACTCAGCTGAGTTTATGACGCTGATATTATGTTAGAACCAACAAGAGGGCGAAATTAACAATATGACTACATATTAACTAACTTCAATACTCTAGTACTTATAGCTTAAATACTCACTTCCTGACCGCCGGATGCGTGAACTTGGGCGTGAGGAGTTCGAGGGCGTCTTCCACGTCCATCGGCGCCCACTGGTGCATCATCGACAGCGCCTGGCGCACCTCGCCTGCGACAACACAATGGAATGATATGAATTGATTTTTTATTAAATGATAAGGATCATAAATATCACTAATTTAAAGCACAAATATTAGTAAATAGTCAATATTGGTGAACGGTGATGGACTCACCACCTGTCATACAGATAAAGCATACTACACATATGTATATCCTGGGTATATACATATCACTTTTTATCGATTATCCCCTGTAACCTTTATACCGTCGATATTATTATGTACATACATTAAGGCAGAGACTATCGAGCGCAACCTGGAACGATCCTAACAAACTTCACATGCACATGCTTCACTCACACTCAATAACCTTCTCATGCATGCTCTTCTTTTATAAGACGTTATACCTACTACATAATTCTATAAAATTTGTAAAGATGTGTATACACAATCATGTATTTTTTATCTCTCTTAGGAAAGACAGTAAACTGGAGACTTAGAAATAAATATTGTGAATGTTCTATCGCATTGGGTTAATCACCTGTAATTATAGGATTATATATTAATAAATAAATAATAATAACCATTGTATTATACTATTGTTATGACCTTCGATAACAATAAAATACATTGGTTTACATGTATCTAGTTCATCAACCTATACATATGTGTACATACATATACATTCACGTCCTTTACTCCCTTTCAGGCTGGATAGAACCTCAGAGTAACAATATCTCCTAGATCACTTTTAAGCATTAATATCGAGGTTGTGATGTCATATTGAATATTGGTTGTAGTACAAGTAGTTGCTAGCTTACCGCCCTATGAATTCAATTTACCCCTAGTCCCTTAGTCACTGTTTACGACATGCCGGGGAAAACGGCAGCTAGTTAACGTTATTTTATGTCACAGACTAGAACAAATACCCAATAGAATCCTTCAAAAGTAAAACATCTAGATGACATTTACATACCTGGTCGATTCCAATTGACACACTCGAGGAATTTGGGCAGAGCACGCGGGTTTGAAGACAGGTAGAACCTATAACATAACATATTAGTAAATGTGAGAAAATAGCTACTTTAACAGGGTAGTCAGAGAGGTAGTTATGTATGTGTATTTTGGAATTGAAAACATATTCATATATTTCATTATATGCACGTATGTATATAATGTCTGATAGGTCACTTTTTAGCATACATACTATAGTTGTCTTATGTACATTTGTAACTGGTTTGTAGCTCATCGTTCAATAGATTCCATTACCTTCTTAGTCGCCTACTACGGTATTCTGGAAAGAACGGCAGCTAGTATAACCCTTTACTCTTATACACTTTCAGAGGATACAGAAACTTAGAAACAACATTACCTCGGTAATCTTAGGCATAACTACTAAAAGACTGTAATGGCATTAACATGGAAAAGATTGACAGATTGTTGGTAGCTCAATTTTTTCTTCTCGAATAAGATTTAATTCTGGGAAGAAAGGCAGCTAGTTAGCATTGAATTTACGTCTCAAACTAGTTCAGAACAAAAATTTACTTAAACCACAATCACGGTAGATTGACACCTTTAATACAAATCTACTATCGACCCCATAAAACATAAAAAACATACGCTTCACGACTTGTGTATACACACTCCCTTTTTTATTATGGCGGGGTAGTCAGAGGCTTGAATGCCCATCTCCGAAATTTCGAAGGCATGTTAGGTATGGGTCATTCGTAGCCCGCGTATCACTAGATAGACATCACCCAACGTGATAGGTAGTGAACCGTATCGCTGTACATAGGCACTGACTATTACCTGATATGAAAACGATGTCATAGTATCCACAAACTAACTCACCGGAACCTCCACAGCAAATCGTGATGCCTGGCCCTGGTAGCGGGTGGTGCGGATAGGGCGGAAGCCAGCAAGTCCCGCTGTGCTGCTGTAGGCTTAGCATCCCTCGCTCGACCGCCGTACCGTAAAGAGCGAGCTAGACGGTGCTGCTTACTCTCTACTAGGTTCTCCTGCGTGATTACAATAATATAAAGTCATGATATGTTTCTGGGAATATGTAATATCTGCTTCAAAGTATGTGAAGGGAGATAAGCATTATGTATTTTGTTAGGTAACTAGTGACCCGCTCCGGCTTCGCACGGGTATAAAATATATAGCCTACTCCACTATTTAATGGATGTTATTATACATATAAACCTTTCTCTTGAATCACTCTATCTATTAAAAAAAACCGCATCAAATCCGTTGCGTAGTTTCAAAGGTTTAAGCATACATAGGGACAAAGAAAGCGACTTTGTTTTATACTATGTAGTGATGAAATAAAACACTACACTTTCGCGACCATTATCCTTTACGTGGTAATGAGATTTGAGAGGCTATCTCTGCAATGGCGGAGGTAGTAAAATAGTCTATAATTTTTAGATATTTGGTACATCTTCGTATCTATGAATAGGCGTTCATAAGCTAAATGGGACACGTATTTGAAAACTTTTATTCACAGGGATTGTCACACATGTAAGGTTTGTCCTAAGGCACAAAAATAGACAATATTCTGAAGAAGATTATCATAGTAATTAATAACCGCAATGTGGTGAGGTGATTTTAAAAGTTTTCCTATAAGTGATGTGATGTACATAAATACATACTGCTATACAGACAAAGTCTTACTTGTAATATCTCATAGTCAGGAACTGTGACTATTTCAGCTTGGGTTTTGAACTGGTACATTTCATCGCCGTCTTGTTCGTAGTATACTACTGCATGCTGTAATAAATTAAACTATAATACACACTGGAGACGTAAATTAAATACTAAAGTCTTGTCTTACCGGCATTTCATAGAAAGAGACTAAAGTACTCATAGAATTGATTTTATCATTTGTTACTGTAAATCCATATTGATAGTATTGCAACCCAAAGCTAAAGCTAAAAGAGACTGCAAATATTAGGTTCGCCTATCAAATTAAATTACTTACATACATAGTTATACATTCGCGTCCTTTAATCCCTTTCGGGGTTGACAGAACCTCGGAGATATGTCCTAGATCTGTTTGTACCATGAATTTCGAGGCAAGTTTAATTAAAGTTATTATATGATAAAATTTTAGTGAAAGAAACGCAAAATAATCGCCTAAATAAAAATCACAGTCAAATGTTTTTATTCAACATAATTAGAAGTACAGTACATTCATTGAAAGTCAAAACATTTGCCTGACACTGGTTGTCTCTAAGCATTGAAATTCTACCGTTGGTTCGGAAGCCGTGGCTCGGAGAAGAACCAACAAGAAACTCCAGCTTTCAGGATTTTTTGCCTGAATAACTTCAAAACAACCCAAATCCCTTACTATAACCTTTTAGGACATACCTAAAAAATTTAAACATAACATACGCTTCACGACTTGTGTATACACACTCCCTTTTTTATTATGGCGGGGTAGTCTGAGGCTTGAATGCCCATCTCCGAAATTTCGAAGGCATGTTAGGTATGGGTCATTCGTAGCCCACGTATCACTAGATAGACAGCACCCAACGTGATGGGTAGTGAACCGTATCGCCGTATATAGGCACTGACTATTATCTATCCTGAGGGATGGGCAGGTTTCCTCACGATGTTTTCCCTCACCGTTAACAATTTAACTTTTAAAAATAACAACAATAACAATACTAAACAATAAACATTTAATACTCACATTAATATTATCGATATGCACCGAAGGAAATTCGATCATGAGATACATATAGTCCGAGGTTCGTTTTTCCTTCTCATTGATCATTTCAATCTCCCTGAACGTCAGTCTATCTAGCCAGTCCACCTGAAAACACATGTATGTAAAATATGCTATATGACCATCAAGCCTTGCGGGGTAGTCAGAGGTTGAGTGTCTAACATCCAAACTATCCTGACAAGTGACATTAAAATCTTAATACATAACCGTTAATATCATAATCAAATAGGTAATGAAGAAACTTTGGCATAGTTATATCTCTAAATCACGACTTATTACCACACCAAAAATTATTGTTATATCAAACTAGCAAAAGAAGTGATGTATCAGGATTCTCTAAATAGGCTTTTAGATCTCTAACTACTTCTCCAAATAGAGCAGGTGTAGTGAGCTAGTGATCTGTCACATGAGAACAACCAAAGCTAAATATTCAAAATTTTCGAATGAACCCAACCCAGTTTGAATATATCTGGATAGATGAAAATGGTCGGTTATGGTGGGGAAAACATCGTTTATCGTAAACTAATCTTCTTGTTTCTCTAGTTCCTTAGTCACTCTTTCTCACTACCCCATTACCCTCAAAATAATCTATCTGGTGACACTTCAACTTTTAGTGAACTTTATCAATTTCCTAAGACATAATTATCGTGAAATGTACATATGTAGTAGGAGATATTCAACTTACCTTAGGCATGTGTCCATTCCTATGTTTCTTCGCCAGCTTAGCGAGCCTCTGCATTTGTTCCTTGCCTCTGTCCGGAGCCTTTCCTGGGGTCTTATCACTGCCTTCCATCCCCGGCCACACA
This sequence comes from Leucoptera coffeella, assembly GCA_030578115.1. Classification (NCBI taxonomy): domain Eukaryota; kingdom Metazoa; phylum Arthropoda; class Insecta; order Lepidoptera; family Lyonetiidae; genus Leucoptera; species Leucoptera coffeella. Next base: position 292,618 of record JAMBLF010000251.1, read on the forward strand.
CGAAGATCGAACATGCCCTTTTTACGGGAAGAATAGAACTTTTTAATCTTTTCTACAAAAGCCTTGTAACCTCTTTTGTAGTGGCTTAAAGTGCTCATGCTTTTGCCCATTGTGATTTTATAAAGACAACACCTGTCACTTTGAAAGTAATTTTGTAACTAATATACACCTGTGTTCAATAAATTATATACTTATTAACTTAAAACTTAAACTTTATATTGAAAAAACTAGAATTATTACTTAATTGATAATTCTTTATGAGCCATAATATTAACTTATAACATGATTAGACCATTAACTTAATTGTATAACCCTCACTAATATCACTCATTATTTTGACACAAAATCGTATACATAATGAATGCACTACTGGTCATATTATGAGATAATTCTGATGACATATTGCCTGATAGAAAGTTCCAAGCCAACTGGCAATTTCCGATACGTTTTAAGATATTTATTACATATAAAGGAGTATTGTAAACAACTAATATAGGGTCACCACTTTACTTAAGAAACATAGATAATAAACTATTTTTGTGACACGGCTTACCAACGGTTACATAGAGTACTGACTATCTGGTCATCACGTAGGTTTGAGGTGGCCATAGAATTACTAGCTTCGCAATTGCGGGGAATCACACCTGAACCTCTGGCTACCCCGCAAGGGTTAAGAGTCGTGGACGCGTTTGTCTTTTGTCAAACACCTTACATTTAACTAAATAGGTAAGTATACATATATTAACTTTTTTTTCAGTTTCTAATTGTGATCATTAATGATGTATAAAACCATTAATGAACTTTTTATACTAGTTAAACTTGTAAAATATATTAAAACCTGATTTACACAGTTATTACCATCACTTTCATAAATCAATCAGAACATATCTTTTTATACTAATTTTATATTGATTATTTTTTTCATAATATTTCTTTTCTCATCACATTTTGTAAAACACACATATCACACCCATATCCCTGTAGAGAGGTAGGCAGAGATCCCGAATCCCCATCTGTCTTGAACTAACAAACCACTTTCGCTTCATTGACACTCATACAGTGGAGGACAAACACATTCGGTGGTAATAGGTACTTCTAACATCAACCTTTTTCAGTATGTCGTCTATCTGAGTGTCATATGTGTTATTAGGCCGACCCCTATGTGACCGCCCTACCACATCACACTCATACATCTCCTCATATACACTCAATGGTAAATTAAGAGCATTAATTCAGAGTCAAAAGAAACTAAATGCCCTATTAAAATTCCAATAGAAAGCATTCATTGTAATCTTGGTTCAAATATAGTTAACAAGCCGGTCTTTATACATAAGTATAGGTTAATGCTCTTACGTACATTTCCATTTCATATCAACAGTTTTAATGAGTAACAGTTGTGTCATCATTGTACTGAATAATCTACAAACATACATACATAAACACAAATATACAAGCTTATGTAGTTTACTTGAAATCATTATTTTTTTAATGTTTTGTTATCCTTTTAAGAGTTTTGAGTCTACCTGGACGAAATTATTATGATCCCATTTACCCCTAGTCCATGTCATGCCAGGAATAACAGCAGCTAGTTAGCATTCTTTTTACATTCCTAAAGCTAGCACAGGATTAATTATTAATACAATATTTATTAAAGTATACCTGTCTTAGCAATCCATGTTTTCCAAATAGCGATATTGTGGTGCCGCCTACAACCATCACTTTTCCTGGTCCAGCACAGTCGTATATTGTCATTGCGAGTATTGCATTGCGTGGTAGATCGCTGTATAGAACGGGTAACGTAACCCATTCATTCCAACTGTAAAGAACATATTAGATTAATTATGTTTCCTTGTAGAACTATCTTTAATAATCAGCATTCCACTGCTGTACATACCTCTCGAGGGTATGTTACAACACATAAAAACTCATAGCCTTTATTTGGCAACTAAAATAAAGCTTCAGGTTCTCGGTATACCTGGCAGGGAGTTGTCATACATCACATTTGATGAAATGCAACTTCTGACCAAGAACCAATTTTCAAAACCCTTAGATATATTGAAAATCAGTTCAGGATTTTACATCAAATTTGAACAAAAATGGAGTATATGGATGATTAGGTAGTATAGAATTTTATGTGAGGTAGTTATGCTATGCTTAAGACAAAAAAGCAGTCATTATGTTAGCTCCGCTACCCGTACATGAACTTATGTACTTACATCCTTTTAATCCATTTGGGTGGGCTCTATTATGTTAATAGTTAAGTCTATCCTCCATACCATTACAAACACTTCAAAAGAGTTTAAATGGTATGGGTAAACATATTTATGAGTACCATTATCATTCAAGTACTTACTTCCACCTATTCGTAAAGGCCTTGTATGACGTATTCACAGGTAACGCCAACGGCACTCCATCACTCAATATCTGGCATGTTACATACAGATCCGCACAACCCTCCTGGTAGAGACCGGAAAACTTTAGCATTGGATCTTCTAGCAGCTTTGTATAGTCAGGCTTCGGTCTTTTGCCTTCAAGGGTGCCACTGTGAATGAAATAAATATCTAGATATTATATATAAAATACAAAAATGTGTGTATTTGATATTGCTCGTAGAAAAAACACTTAGGAAACCCTACCTATCTCACTGGATAATAATATCTAGCATCTGTGATATCTAGTGAAAATTATCTTTCAATGGCCAAAGATCCTTATGGTGTTGATGGTCAGTTTAATATAGCTGAAAAGACCTTTAGGACAAGCTATATAAAAAGGTTCAAGTAAGCTTTTGAGATTTCAAACCAATATCTAAGAATACCTATGGGTACTCATGCTTTCTCTTTAATGATTGTGATGCTAGTAATTTAGTTCCTTATACTGCATTGTCTGAAGTAACTAACTTTAATATAATGTTTTATGATCATGAAGTATCATATAAATTTTGTCTCAGTACTCTGAGTCTTACAGACACATGGTGTGTGTATGACATGTGATTCACGAATATCATACAATTAAGGGAGATGTTACAAATTACTTCCCTTATATGCCAAGACTAAGCTGGAAGGGAATATATGATGTCTCCCATCCTCTTTAAAGGGAAATTAACGTGACATTGTCTGCGATACAACCTTGCGGTTTAAGTATTAATTACAAGTTCATTCAAATGTACTCACATTTTTATCTCAAACTTATGATCCAGCGAAGAACTGTAAACGTAGTAGAACTTGTCTTCTATGTCGTCCATCATGTTTAGTAGTCTATTGCACAATTTTTGAAAGTTTACTAAAACGAAGTGGAGTTATTTCACAGAAAAATCACTTTGTACTTGTTTGGCAATGATTGTGAAAGTAGGCAGGTGTTCTTATGGATAACTAGACTAAGAAACTTAATGATAATATAAAACTATACATAGCGTGTAAATTTAAGTTATTCTAATAAACACTCATAACCAAAGCAAACTACAGAAAGAACTCCAGATATTAATTTATCAATATCTATAATAGCAACAATGAGAAAACAAACAAAGTAATGTATTCTACTATCCACAGCTGACTGACAGCATTAGCTTAAGTTTTCTTAAACTGTCAAATAGGAGGAACACAGAATGCAGTACAGACACATATTAATCAGTGTGATTCACAAGCAAAACGTTCACACCTTTATTAATCTATCTGATCTATACGAAATTTCTCAGACAGATACTGTATTCTCGTTGTCTGCAAATCTAATTTAGTATGATAACCACTATCCTCATACGTTTTCCTCCTCAAAAGTCCACATAAAAGGCGTCCTGAAATTGGACTTTCTTTATAATTCATACATACATACACTTATCACGCCCGATTTCCTGTAGCAGTAAGGCAGAGATCACGGATCCCCAGATTCTATGGCGTAAAACAACATTAACACGAGATTAAAAAGAGACTAATATAAAACAGCTGTACCAAAAGCTGTTCAAACAACATCCGTCAGTCGTCAAATTCTATTCAGCTTTATCCATTGTTGTTTATATTTTGTAGTAATCTTTATTACGTGAACTATATACGTGGACACTGCGTATTTTGAATAAAAACAATAGGGACTTGGCCTTAACTAGTACCGCAGTTATTATAGCGCCTGGCATACTGAAATATAACGTAAGTACTAATGTAACCTATACACGTTTACTTATCTAATTAGTAATAAAATTGCGTTGAATAATATTTATTTCCTACTATATTATATAGCCTACAAGTACTCTGACTGAAACCTTCTTTTCACAAACCAAACTCATTTATAACTTAACCCAACTTCATAGCTGATGATTGATAATCAGACTATTCTTATGATAGTTCTTCTCATCCTAGTATTTACAAATGCCTAAGCTAAATATCTTGGTCATCTTCAGCATAACTTTTGATATGGTGATGATATTCATGTGTAATTTTTGTGACAGATTGCAAGCTCATATCGAAATAGATTCCTAAACGTTTAACATAGATATCTTCCTTTAACGTTTCAGAAGAATGACAAAATTAGTGGAATGGTTGAGCGTTGCAGCAGCTTTATTCGCCATCTGGTATACATTAGTCGGTGGCTACGTTAAGCATCCAGCGATAGAACAGAACATGACGTTAGTACTAATCTCACCTATAATTTTTGTAATCCTGTTTGGTTTGTATGCGGTAAGCGTTATACTGTATAGGGTGCTTACGTTTAATGATTGTGAAGATGCAGCTAAAGAATTGCAAGAGGAAATAGTACAAGCTAAGAAAGATTTATTGTTGAAAGGGATGAAATTGTAAAATTAGGAAAGATATGTAGGTGGTAAGTTAATGTACTATATTTTTGTAAGGAGCTCTTTGATTGTTTTGTAATGAAACTTGGTAGAAATGTGCTATTAATAGTTTTCATACTATTACATGATACAGAACCATGTAACTAAAATTTGATCTAATCTGCATTTGGCTATGGCATAAGTTATTAGTGTTTACAAGGTCTGTCTTACTATCACATATGATCTGTTAAAACTTGCATTTATTAGTGAATCAGAGTCTAGTATATGAAAACTGAGTTTTGTATAATATTAATATCTAGTTTGGATAATAAAGTGGAAACCAAAAACTGGCAATAATACATATTGATATAAACAATATTTTTACATAATGTATTTATTTATAGTTACATTCCAATCAGCAAATAAACTAAATTTTTACTAGAAAATGTTTAAATTTTTATTCAGTAAACATAACTGTCCATTTTTTAGAAAAAAAAGTTTGAAAAAAGGTTTTAATAAAGGTTGTTTTTTTACCACGTATCAGAGAAGAGGAGATCCTAGAAGTTCAAATTTCTTTGGCTAGTAAAAACTCTTTTTACCTGAGTTCACAGTTCTTAAATACTGACTGTCTATTTACAAGAATTCAGTTACTTAGCAGTGTTTTAAGTAAATTGATATGTAAAATTTCATAACACCTATACAGATTTGGAAGGCAAACATCTTGAACCTTAAAACATGTGGAAAACAGAAGTAAAAATATGGGTGAATGAACATAATGTTATATTATGGATGATCCCCGTTATGTGTTATGCCTTCATTGTTTTTACAAATATTATTTACCATTTAAAACTCACTCCTCAGATAGACAGCACCCAATTTCATAACAATTTCAATGATTATCAGGAGGTTTTGTCATAATAAAACACAAAATATAAATGTGAATTATATATTACTTTTCAAGCGTATTTTGTTAGCAAATGGCAATTATTCATACAATGTTCATTGCACTTGTTTAAAACAAATCTTTCAAGGCAAGCTTAGTTTGATTAACCTACACAAAATCCTTGGTACATAGTAAACCCACATCAGAAACACTCTTCGGGACTCTATGGAACCAATTGAACTAGCCCCTTAGTAAATTAATTTCTGACCTGTGGTAAGGCTAGCATAGTATCTTTAAGGGTACTACTATGAATCTTTAATAAAATAATAATTATATCATCAACAACCAGACTGATAAGAGGAGGGAAAAAGTATACAAAATTCTGCTTACATCAGGAATTGAACCTGGGACCACACAATTAGCATTTAAGCTTGGATCCCTATGTACCAAGAAAATTTTCACAATGGCATAAAGCAATATTGCTGTAATCTAGAGTCTGTTTTTTAAATAACAAGTACCAAACATTTTTACTACGTTGCTATTGGTCCTTGTAATCCATGTAACAAATATCCATCAATCAATCCATCAAATGTCGACAAAGGCATTGACACTATCACTGATATTTGTCAGTGACATATTGACACATCAAAACGTCAAAATTGGAAATTTATGACAAATATACTCGCAGTGTACTTGTTAGTTAAAAAACAGGCGAAGGTTTATTCTTTTTAACATCTCTCTCATTTTATCATATGATAGAGTGAGGTAAGATGTTAAAAAAAGATCCAAACAGCATAAAAACAAAGCTGTATTGGCTGAATTTACAATATTAGGGCACATTTAATCTGACATCATGGGTTTATAATAATTTTATACAGGAATAATTACTAAAATAATGTTAAATTAGCAGTTAAAATAATTTACTTTTCAATAATATATAAATTTAACAAAACGTTTTAATTTTGTCATTGAAACAATTGTATAAACACTTTTTTTTATATTTTATGATACATGATATCAATTTAAAAATGCACCAATTCCACAATAGCCACAATTTATTATTTACTTCCATAATGAATATTAACGTTAATTTTATTATAAAGCATCTAAATTTTATTGTTAATTTATTGTACAACCAACATTTATCACAATGTTCATGTTTGTATCTTTAACCTAAGAACAAAAAGTTCTTAAAATGATCCTATAAAAGCATTTTTTACAGCTAGTCCTATGCTAGAATCGTGTAAAGAAGAAAAGTGGACTGATCTTAACCTATAAATAACTTTTTTCAATATTATCTATTTGAATTATGAAAGAAATTGATGAGCATATAATATTGTGAGTTGTTCAACTGAATATAAGTACGTTCATTGACCTGTGAAATAGTTCTTTGGTGTTTTTAGGTCACTGCTTTACTTGTCAGAAATTTCGTAGCATTTCATTTGTTGTATTGATCTTATAACTTAAGTTACATAATAACATTATATCATTCAAGTGTAACTTAAGCACTTAGTACAAACAGATTACAAGTGGAAACAGATCAAGCAGAGGAAAATAATCCTTATTTAAAGTTGATATTAGTCTAGAATGATTGGAAAGGATGCTGAAGATTATTACCTAGGTACTTAAGTTATATCGAGTGAACCATAATAATGTAAATTCTTACAGGGTAGAGACATTTGAAAATCAAAGCAGAATAGATCTTATGACTAGAGAGAATAAGTACCATTACATGTTTAAAGTTTAATACCAAGTAATTATGACGACAACTAGGTATTGTCTCATTACATACGTCTGTCCTTAAACCTAGTTTAACTTACGCACTAGCGACATCTCTTGAAACTTTTAAGAACTCGTTAATTCATAAGTAAGGTTTCTTACAACTACCCTCGCGATTAAAATGTATTGCTTTTTTAGAAAATAGCTCGTTTTAAGCGGACGAAATAATTGTTTTGCACCTAAGGGTGTGTTTTGGCTAATTAAACTTTTCTTATCATGTATTAGGTACAAATTGGGTATATCAATCATCATAAAATAAACTTAAGCTAGGCAGCTCAATTTTTTTTATATTGCGATTTCGTTGTAGCGTTAAAACTTTATAACTTGTTAAAATTCTGCGGGATGTGTAGAAATCCCTTTAGGTAAAAGCATGAAAGAGACAAGTACGAATAAGTTGCAAAATTCATCATAAATAGGTTTAGAAAAGCAAAAGCAAGCATTTTAATAATTTAAGTAATATTTATAAGCTCAAATGCGGCATAGCCCGAAAATTCACAGTGGAAACTGCGCAATAGTTTAATAACATTGAAAAATATTAGATATTATATAAAAAATAATAATAAACATTATATTGAAAGTGTAGCTAGGGCGAGACATTGAGAAATAAACTTATGAAACGTAATTATTTTGCCTGCAAATATACCATTTTTGGAAGTAAAAATGTTGCCTGCAAATATACAATTTTTGGAAGAAAAGTAGCCAATAACGTGCCAGAAATATCTCCGCTCTCATTCTTCATTTCTACTCCATCCTTCACTGTCATCTTTCATATACATTAATGGATCATTTTTGTTCCATGAAAGAAACTCTTTTAAATCAAGTTCTTTTTACACTCGGTGTAAACAACCAACTTTCGTTTGGCCCAAGTGACTTACAAACTTTGCATCACCGCTTCCCTCTAGTGGTTCTGTCATAAGACCAGCGTTGCGTGTGTTACGAAACGTTACACATCCCTTTGAATTGGATCTCATTTAGATCCGATGATAACATCTACAGACTTTATTACACTAATCTAACTATTAAAACTAATCTATTCAAACAAGATATTATTCCGTATAGTGTACGATTATGTCGTTGTAAATAAATGTTTTTATTATAATAATGTATAATTTTAATAAATATATTAACTAAATTAACGTACAGTTTCAGTTGTAAGCTACTTGGGTCAAACTAATGTTGGTTCTTTCTTAACTTTCGCCATCGTAGGACATCAAAATCTGTCAAAAAGACATTACTTTGGCCAATATCTGTCAGAATATTCTAAATCATATTTTGTAGCTCATTACAGCGTAAACCGTTGGACAAGCCACACCACTCCAATTGGACCATATAACACATATCATTTCAAATTCACAACGCATTATTAATTTTAAGGCATTACGTAAAATTGGTCCGATGTAAGTTATTGTTTTCAATATATATTTAAACCTTTGAGACATCAAATATTCTTTATTTTATTTTATAGTTAGGTATCTTCATACATACATGTGTTAATCATCAAAATTAATTTTGTTTTTCGTCATTGTTCGAGCATACACATTTTTAGTTAGTTAATTCATAGGATCTACTCTCAATTTCATCAAATTTTGTTTAACTGTACATGGTATATAGATTTTGTGAAATCAATTTGGATTTTAGGTTCTTATGTGATTTGTTTGACATATTTATATTAATTTATATTATTAGAACATGAACTAACCAACCGACTAGTGAAACTAATATTGTTTATTATTTATGGATATTATTTATTTAACACTATTTATTTGCTTTCGTATTCTCTAAGAGAACCTGATGAATTAAATGATATATGATTTATTCAAAGGCTTTAACAAAAATGGGTCTAGCGTAGAATTTAAAATGACAACGTGAAAATTTGCTAATTTCCATGAGTTCAAGAGAAATTTAAGAGCTATTGAGTAGTAAAAAAAATTCTCGCTTGCTCTTAATAGATTTCCCACTTTAAAACAAACATTGATTGTCTACACCTTTTACTCTTATTGCTTTCGTATTTTTATTAATATACACATAATATTATTATCTAACTACGAAATCACAATTGAACAAACTAAGCTAACTAAATCTATCCTTAATTAACATTCGTTGTTGCCGAAACATTGCTTATCAGTCCTTATAACTAAATAAAAAAAAGTATTGGCGCGTCTTGGCAGTTAATGACAAAAGCCGTCACGCTTAACCATGACATTAGCCTGACGTGACGTTAAAGACGCCATTACACTTATCAATTATATTAGTAAATAGCTTAGACTACATGATGGTCGAGTTATTTTATTTATGTTTAGGTTTTCATTATGCAATTGCTTGTACTTTGCAAATTTGTACCTTCAACTCAAGTACAAGTTTTCACTGTAATTTGCATACAAATACTTGCATAATAAAACCGCTCCTTTAGTTGCATAAATATTAACATATTTCTGCACAAGAGTATTATATAATCTGTGGCACAAGGCTACATGATGGTCGCCATTTATACTTATTTTATTCCTCCCTAAACCTATACTTTATGGTCGTTTCACATAATGTGATACAAGGCAAAGGCAATGAGGGTAAAGCCAGTTTTGACCCGGACTATCCGGTCGTCTGGCGCTGATGAGTTACCGGACAGGATGAGGGCTCGGAGCCGTTCCCTCTCGCGGTATCTGGTGTCCTCTCCCGGAGGATCCAGGCAGGTGAACTCACAGCATCTCTCGCCTACCAGGAAGTTTTTGCAGAACTGGAAATTCAAGGAACAGAGTTATATATGGTTTCTTATAGCGTGAAATGAGTAGTTTTTATGTCGTAAGGTTTTGGGCATATTGTTGAATGATGGGGTTCATCATTAATATACTTCTTAAGATTCCTACCGTAAGACATTATAAACATCCTTAATCCCGTAATTAATTTAAGAGCATTGCAATACATACATACACTACGCACCCGTAATCTACAGAGGAGTAGGCAGATATCTATAGCATTCCGATACATGCAGGAATCACTCTTACAAACTCAAACAATGACAATTCGAATACATATTTTACTATTTGCATATTCATCAGTGCCTGTACACGGCGATATGAACAACTACCTGTTACGTGGGGCACGACTAACTGGTTAAAAATGAGCTGACTATAAAATTCATAAATAAGTGATTTGTGCACAAAAATTGGGTGGTGCCGAAGGACCAGTAATGCTGCCTAGTTGTATCGTATACTGAGGCTACCTTTTCACTGCATCAAGGTTTTAATTTTTCGTATGTTTGTGTTTGTAATATGTAAGTCTTTTCTTTTGCAAACTGCAATTGAAACTGCAAGTGCGTAAATGTATAATATGCGAACATAATTTTAATGATGTAAGTAGCTGACATAACCTAAAAGAACCTATAAGCACCGAATATGTATGCAAAAACTTATGGACCTCACTGAACAGAAAATGGTTCGCCAGCATCGAGAAAGCAATATTTGATCTCTTCCTATCTCTTTAGGCTGGTAATATAATACTCACATAAGGAGGATCACAGTATATGGCCTTACACCACATGGGTTCGGAGTGGTAGCACACGCAGATTGAACAGACCCCGGGGCCAGGCACGTAGAGCAGGCCGTGGGCCACTGTCTTCCCTTCCCAGTCTACGCAGTCTTCCTCAACTGATCCTGAAATTCACGTGGGTTAGATAGAAGTTTTATTATGCGGGCCGGCAAGGAGTGGATTTCCCTGCCTGCGTCTATGTTTCCGGAAGGGTACAGTCCACAGACTTTTAAATCCCGGGTGCACAAGCACTTTCAGGAAGAGCTCGGTCCACCTTAGGCCTGACCAATCCAACTACTTGGATTAGTAGATACGGGCCAAGAGCAATCCCATTCTAAATAAAAAAAAAAGTTCAGAGATACGATTTAATTCATATATAACTTATAATTTTAGTCCCTGGGACTAAAAATAATGCTAACTAGCTGCCGTTCTTCCCCGCATGACGTAGGATACGACTAAGGGACTAGAAATGGATAGGATCTACTGGACGATGGTCTAACAACCTGTCACCTATGATCTTTATGAGATCACAACCTCAATATTCATGCCAAGAAATGACCAAGAAGATGTTGTCATGTATCCAAGGTTCTGTCCACCCGAAAGGGATTGAAGGACGTGAACATTATGTATGTACGGAATAAGATTCAATGCAAAATTTAAATCTTACATAATATATACATACATGGTTATATTTAGTATCGTGATATTGAAGATTGATATGGAACATTGGTAAAACGTGAAATATCGGCGAATCTGTGCTATTAATATCAAGTCCCTTATTCGTCTCTTACGACATGCTTAGCAAAAAGACGTGCTTTTTTCCATTGATACTACATCAAAGGTGTTCAGCGTAAGTGTAGATTAACCCTCATAATTAGAAACCCCAAATATCGTTGTCGACTCTTTTTGAAATAGGATAAAATAGAAAAACAGGCATAAGCTTTCACGACCATCCACCTTTGTGGGAGAGTCAGAAGTTCGAGTGTCCGTCTTAGAATGCAGAGTAAGGCATCTCGCCATTTAAGAGTTCTATTACATATTCCGAGAAATAGGTAGGTTTATCAATGATATTTTACCTCACCAGTAATACATAATAATATAAATACCATCACAACCCCAACATAACTTCTACAAGAAACCAGAGAGATTTTTATGCCTATATGGTTCTCTCCACCCTAAAAGGGATTAAATGACATTACTGTATGTAGAACAGCAGAACATAAATGTCCCTTAATTCCTTAAGGACATGCATATACTGCTGTACAAAAGTTTCTTTTAAAAAGTACATAGAATTAATTATTCTTAGATTCATATAATGGTGTTAAAAAGTTAGTGCTAAAAACTACATAGAAATTAATATTATAATTTAAGGAAATATCATCCCGTTTAATTGAAAAGTTTGAGGATCCCAGGGCTGGAGCATTTTTCTCTCAGAGAATTTAGCTTTGCTATTCAGAGGGGGAATGCTATCAGTGTCTTGGGAACCCTACCACCCTGACAGCGATGATTATAAAGATATTTTCTATGTAATTTAATTTTTATTTCTACTTTAGGTTTATGGTTTTAATTTCTTGTTTTATTGTATACTAGTGACCCGCTCCGGCTTTGCACGGGTATAAAATATATAGCCTACTCCACTGTTTAATGGATGTTATTATACATTTAAACCTTCCTCTTGAATCACTCTATCTATTAAAAAAAACCGCATAAAAATCCGTTGCGTAGTTTCAAAGATTTAAGCATACAAAAGGACTTAGGGATAGAGAAAGTCACTTTGTTTTATACTATATAGTGATAATAAATCATTGATATTATAATTTTATTTCTACTAGGATATTCTCGGGTGATCGAACGATAAACAGCTGGTTACACTACACGTTTTTCCCAGACCAGCACGGTATACCACTTATTTTAACCTGAATAAATAATATAGGGAGTTGGCACGAAAACTGCCGCATGCAGTATTGCTGGAGGTAGCCTATGCTAGTTGGGGACGTGTTTGGAATGTTAACTAGCTGCCGTTCAACGTGGACTGTTAGTCGAACTTGATTAAACTTTGGTTTTTAGGACGCTATTACACCAATTGAACTAGACCCTTATTTAATTGCTTGCTTGCTTGCATTTAAGACTTGGGGTACTAGTCAACGTATATAAAAGAGTATATCCTTATTATAAAGATTTAAATATATATAGAGCGTATATAATCAATGATCAGACTGGAAATCACAAGAATAAAAGAAGAAAATATTAACAAAACCTATATCTTATTTGAAGCGAAAAAATTGTCTAAATAACATTCCAAGAAGATTTATGATATCTGCTTAGTCTTGTTTAAGGACATGCGCGTGATATGTATTTATGTATTACTTGTTTACAATTTTATTCCTTTATTAGCTGTGCTCGCGATTTCGTACGAGTTGGTTAATTCGGGCATGATTCATCTAGAAAAATTACTTGTTTTTGATTAAATGTTCCTAAATGTGGTCAAAATAACTACGAACAAAACAATTTTTTCTCAATCCAAACAAACACTTCCTGATATTAGCGCGCTCAAACTTTTCAGATTTATAATATTATATACAAGATTATGATCACGCTCCTGATAGTTGTCCTAAAAGTTACTAAGAAGATATATCTCCGAGGTTCTGCCTACCCTAAAAGGCACTAATACCTGTATGTATATGTGCTAGCATTATAACTGCTATAGAAATATTCTATTTAGTTAATTCCTTAAAACGAAGTTACGTGTCTATGCAATGGCTGAATGCAGGGGTTTCCTTGCCAACTTTTCACTTATTAAAGTTTTAACATTTTTATTGCAATGGCGCCAACGTGCTGTGCGAACATGGGACTAGAAAAATGTAATCAGGTACCTTTATATAAATTGTTTGACTGGTTATAGAGTATTTTACAACAATAGTTATATATTTCTTCTAAATAATAAATTAGATCTGACAAAATGCATTTAAGACTAAGTTATATTCCTGGTTCAAATTTTGCATTGAAGCGACCATGATATTTTAGATTCTACCTTTTCTTACTTTTTTCTTATTTATCACTTCAACTATACTTAACGCAATAAGCAGAAGTTTAGCGTCTCCGTAATCACGTATTTCCTAATTTAAAGCCACATCACACACTCCTTTTCTCGTAATTATTCCGTCACAGAGTATTCAAGCAGCTGATTACACCATTTAAATACTAGACTAGCACGGGAGCGTGTTAAGACATAAATTGCTCCAGCCATAGCACACGTTATCATAAACGACGATAACCGTTTTCAAATTATGCACAGTCACGACATGTTAATAAGGGGCTAAGTAATTAGTGTAATTAGCGCTTAATGTTTTATTTATTTTAGTCTCAAGTTGCTTTGGGATTTGAATGGAATGTAAACGCTATGCCATTCTTTAATTTTTATAAATAATATGGAGTGTAATTTATTTCATGGTATTAACCTCCGTGGCTAAAATGGTGAACTACCTGGGGTCCACTAATCTTATATATCTTAGAATTCTATTGTATGTTGAATATTATTACATACAATATTCAACATACAATAGAATTCTAAGACAATAATTGGATTACATAATACCCAACACATAAAATTACATTTCATTCAATTAAATTACATTTCAAATATGATATTACACAGCTAGTTGTGGTAATCTCAAAAGGTGTCCAGCTCTGCAGTAGTCTATATCACATCAGTAATGCTGTGAAGTTTTGTAGTGGATTATTTAAAGTACCTATCAAATTTTGCCATTCGCGTTTATGCTTGGGTAACGCATTAGTAAACTTGGGCCCCTGACGCTAATCTTAAGGTCCTGGATTTGATTCCCGATGGAGGCGAGAATTATAAACTACGCTTTTTCTCTGCTTTCCAGCCTGGTCGTTGATAATGAGTGTACTTATCTATTTAATAATCAGTATACATAAATTTGAAATGTACAAGAGGCTATTTCAATTCGTTAATAGAATTCTACACTATTTTTTTATTAATTATTCTAACAAAATCAAAATAGTTGAGCTCAAGATGACAATGGAAACGCGTCTATGTATTTATATTCACCGCAAAGCGATCGAAATTTGTATGTAAATACCTAAACTATTCCATTACGTTATTGAATTAAAACTTTCCCGCTTTTTAAAATAAGCTACCATACTGAATTCTTAATTATTGTTCTAATCACTTTATTATTCATTCAGGTAACTACAAACTTCATAGACATTGCATTTACGGATAATTATGAATTTAAATTAATTGTCTTCTAATGTACTTTCATCAATATTAAATAACTTATCAACATTAAAGAACTTATATAAAGTGTAATATAAATACATATATAAAAATGTTAATACATTCACTACTACTACTCGTGACCTTCTATCACATTTTGGATGAATTTATCGTTGTGATAGAGAATCTAATTTGAATTTATTATTTTTACACTAATTATTGGGGTTGTATTAATTATTTGAGGTATTGGTGCCATAAGATGGTACTAACAAATCTTTATTCTTTGTCTATACACATATAAATACACGATGCTTTATCCATTTCGGGTGAACTAACCATTGAAACATACTATTTCCTAAGTTACCCTTAAACATCAGGAATAATAACGTCTATCTGGGTTGTGATGGTATTCATTATTATTGATGGCAGTCCATCATCGCCCCATAGATTCGATTTTCCCTTAGTTCCTCAGTGTATCGTTTAACGTCCTAGTTTACCAAGAGACTATATTATAATAATATCTAAAGACCTAAACTATTATATTATACACGTTTAATTTAAAAAAATCACTCGCATAACCTTAGCTAAAAATTACAAAACACACAAACCCTAAATTTTCCCGCTCAATCAACCATTTTGAATTTTCATTTTTTACTCCTCTAATCACTTACCGACGATCGTGATGCAAACAGCCAAGAGGAGCACAGCGCAGCGCGCCATGTTTCTCGGTCGGCGGCATGCCTCGCACTGAGCCCCGCGCCCCTCTCCCCCCCTTGAATGCGGCAATGCGACCCACTGAAACATATCTATCAAACAATGAGGTTGTATTCCAGGATATATTGGATGAATGCGATAAACTCCTTGCTTAGAAGAAAAAAATATTCTAAGTGCTAATTATTGTTTGCAGAAATGCGCTAAACTGGTAAATGATTTTTCAGTTTAAACCTATTTAGAACTTACTGACACCTATCATATTTTCACGGTGGTTTAATGAAAGACTGAAATTAATGCCTGAAGTAGTTTCAAGAGTTAAATATCAATAATTACGTAAATTTATACGTTTAAACATGAGATTCTGAAAAATTGCGCATAATGGCGTATAATACATACCTTAAAAACACAATATTCATGTCCTTATAGAGAGTCTTACTCTATACAAATTATTCTCCGAAAGGGTAGCCAGAACAAAAGGTTCCGATGAAATTTTGATCACTTTTCAGCTTGTTAAAGGGAGTAAGCGTGTTATTAGATTGAGTAAGGGAAATTAGTTTTCATTATTTGGAAATAACTATCAAAACAATAAAAAAATATCGATGTGACAATTATTGCATAGAGTACACGAACCTGTGGCTACCCCTAGTAATTATCATGAATTAGTTTTTCATCGCTGAAAAAGTAGACATTTTAAATCAATAATAGCGTTTTCTTTGTTAGCAATTTTTATAATCGACTTTAGTATCTCTATTCCCTTGGTAGCTGGGACGTAAAAAGAATGCTAACTAGCTGCAGTTCTTTTCCGGCATGTTGAAGGAAACGACAGGGGAAATAAAGGTCAATGAAATCTATTGGGCGTTGAGATAGCAACCTGTGACTTATGTTCCATATAACATCACAACCCCAATTCATGCTAAGAATGGTCGTCGTCTCAATAAGGTTCTGTACACCCTGAAAAGGATTAAAGAACGTGAATATTTATCTATATCTCTAATTAGTACAAAAACATCATTTGCTTTACCCGATATACTAAATTAAACATATCAAAAACTCATAGGAAACCAATACCACAAACATCTATCTACCCCTCTAAACAATCTAGTCGAGGTGCCCGTATGTTAGTAACAGGAAATGACGTAAGTCTGGAATTCCGGAAGTGCATTTCATTGGCACTTGGCCAAAATTCCCTCGCCCCGTGCAAAGCTCAGTGTAAACAATCCTTATTTGAACGAGAACGAAATGGTACATATTCACGTTTATTACTGAAGTGGGTAGATAGGGTATCCACGTGCAAACCCGTTAGTCAGGTTCACGTATAAAGGAAAGTGTTAATTAGGTGTATTTTTTATATCACTACATAGTATAAAACAAAGTCGCTTTCTTTGTCCCTTTGTATGCTTAAATCTTTGAAACTACGCAACGGATTTTGATGCAGTTTTTTTAATAGATAGAGTGATTCAAGAGGAAGGTTTATATGTATAATAACATCCATTAAATAGTGGAGTAGGCTATATATTTTATACCCGTGCGAAGCAGGAGCGGGTCACTAGTACAACATATTAAAAGTAATAACTAGGTGAATGTTTATTTTATTTTATATATGAGTGAAGCAAGAGAGATTTGTCAAGGTTTAAGGTGGCGTTCTTCTTGCTCTCTGCCTATCCCGTAAAGGAAGTAGAGGTGTTAATATACGTATCTCTTACGAAGATGGACACTTAAACTTGTACCTACCCTTGTGTCTACCCTTCAAGGGTTCATTAATGGTCGTGAATGTTAATTTTGGTACGAGATTGAACCTAAAACCTAGCATCATAAAGACAAAGACAAACGCTTTCACGACTATAAACCCTTGCAGGGTAGTCAGAGGTTCAGGTGTCCATCTCCGCAATTGCGAAGGTAGTAATACTATAGTTACCTCGAACCCACGTGTTGACCAGATAGTCAGTACTCAATGTGACAGGTGGTAAGCCATGTCGCCATTTACAAGCACTAACTATTACCTGTTCAGGGAACAGGTAGGTTTCCTCACGATGTTTTCCCTCATCGTTATACTAAACTTTCCTATAAGACCTAAAATAACCTAAATTCCTTTAAAACTCTTAACTACGGGTTTAAACTTCGTAGGCGCATTGCTACGGATGCGGAACTACGGATTAGGGAGGCTCTATCTTGTACTACGAGTTTCGGTACATTGGATTCGGGTTGGAGTTTATGCTACGGAATTTGGGGCTCATTTGTTGGGAATTTAGAATGTAAAGGTTTTAGGTACTATACTTATTCAGTGAATTTAGTATTTGAAATAGTTATCACGAAATTCTAACGTTTCACTACCGTAAACCCTTTTGGAGTAACAGAGGTTCTGTGGTTAATAAGTTTTCATTTCCATGGAAAGTAAATACGGATGAAAAACTAAGTCCAATGTCGATCTATATAGATAATATGTAGGTAGGTTTATTACAGTAAATATTCTTCATAACTATCATCCCCTTAGGGGTGATCAGAAACTAATGTATTCATATAATTATCCATACTCAAAGTCAAGTTAATTACTAAGACCTTTGCAGTATCAAACGTGGTCACTCAAATATCTGACTACCCCGAAAGGATTTACGGTCGTATATGATTATGTTATGACGTTCACCCTACTAAATCAGGGAATTGCATTGTTTATACCGTTGCCTAGCAACTCAACAACCCTCATGTCAAAATATTACAGTCAATAAGTCTTACAACAGAATTCTTCAAGATTTTAATTTAAAAAGAGCAAAGTATGAATATAAATTCAATGAATTAATGTACAACATTGAGTATTTTTTCATAATTTTGTAGTAATTGAATTTTAATTGGTGTATTTTTGATTGTGCATGTGATATTGTGTGTTTATTAATTGTTTACTACAACATGTTATCGACAGGAAACAAACCTATGAGTACGGCTAAGAAACTGCAAACTGTAAGTACATATATATTTACACGCCTATAATTTCTAACGGGATGAATAGAGCAAACGTTTCTAAGATCGAGACAAATGGGGATCATCTCTACAGGGAATAAGGCGTGATGTGTATGTATGTTTGTTTCTAAGACAAAGACAAAGATATAATATACATAAGAACATATATTTAAGCCTCTACGTCTTTAACAGGATAGGTAGAGACTTTCGATCATCACCTTTAACGATCCTGACAAATCTCCCTTGCTTCACTTACACCCATTAACCTTCTCATACATGCTCTTCTGTTCTTCACGCTACGTACACCCACCTTGAGAAGAACATCATAGAATGTTTTTATTCAGCCGGCTTTTACGATGTGTTGTAAAGAAGGCAGTTGGTTACATTCTTTTGTAGTCCCAGACAAGCTCAGATGGTGTTATAGGAAGCAATAAAATAATAAACTTTTAACAATAACTTATTATATTACTTTATTTTAATTTACTGTATGAGACCGGGTCCTACCAAGTCTTACCGCGACCACAGCCTATGCAACTGGGTCGAAAAGTCGGGTAAAATAAATGTAGGTAAGTATCTATATTAATGTATTATTAATAATAGTAATGTATGTATATTAACTAGTGTATGTATTATTTTTTCGTGATACGATCCGGTCTCATATAATAAATAAAATGAGTACAAATCGCGAGTGATTCAAAATAACTATAATACATTTTCTATATGATATTTCATAACTAATAAAATTTATCAGTTATTCTGTATGTATAGACGCGTTTATCTCAAAAACTACTGATTCGATCTTCATCATTCTTTTTGTATTTAATACCTACATAACCAATAAAGCATATAAACTATTCTTCTTAGGCCTAACATGGTAGACAATATCCATAAACCATCATTTTCTTTACTATATTAATAGAATATCGGCGGTCGTGTTTCCAAGTATTTCTTGACTCTTGGTTCGTTCTCTACATGATTAACCAGCGCAGCAAACCCTGGATACTCCTTGGGAATGTCCATCCTCATCATCTGCTTCAGATAGTCCAGAACTCCTGCTATGTAGAAGTCTCCCCAGGTCAGCTGGAAATGGATAGACACATATGTATTTAATTTTATATGACGACCTCCGTGGCGCGATCGGTTAGCCGCCTGAACGGTAATTGAGAGGTCCCGGGTTCGATTCCCGTTGGAGGCAGAGTTAAGAACTACGCTTTTCTTCTGCTTTCCAGTCTGATAGGTGATTATATATGCTATATATATTTATCTATGTATAATAAGCATATATTACTTAAATATACGTTGACTAGTACCCTTAACAAGTTTTAAATGTACTTAGCAATGTGCTTGTTCAATTGGTGTAATAAAGTCCTACAATATTATATTCTTACTTATGTATGTATAAGAAGGTTAATGGGTGTGAGTGAAGCGAGGAGATTCGTCAAGATCGTTTCAGGTAGCAATCAGTCTTTGCCCCGTTGGAGATATAGTGGTGTGAATATATTTATGTCAATAAATAGAATGAAATTTGCTTACAAGAACACGTGACGTTAAAGTGAAATTGCGTATGGGAATTCCATAAATTTTACTTTTTATTCTCTTGATGCTGTTCGCCAATGATATGAGAGAATTATAGTTTTAAGAGATTCGCGATTTATAACCATGATTAATAACTAACGGGACTAAAGTTACCTTTTTAGTGAAAGTTACGTCGGGTTAATAAAGGTAACTTTATTATTCATATAAAAACTTATGCGATAACTCCCGTTAGTTATTAATCATGATAAAGAGAGAATGCTCGTACGTATACATAATAAATAGGTACTGTCTAATATGTCTTATTAGGCCTACGTAACCGCCCTTCCACTTCACTCATATATATTCCTTTTGTCAATCTGCTATCATTCATCCGCATAACATGTCCAAATCATCGCAGCATGCTCTTTTCAATCTTAGTCAATACATCTTCTTTCAAACCGCAACCTTCCCTTACCTTACCTTGACGTTAGGAGTACCTTTAACCGCCGAGAGTGTATAAGAAGATGTACTCGTATGAATGTCAATGAAGCGAAAGTGGTCTGTCAGGATCGGGACAAATGGGGATCCGTGATCTCTGCCTACACCTCTACAGGGAATCAGGCGTGATGTGTATGTATGTATGCATGTATGTACTGTTCACTATTAAATACCTTTCCCAAAGCGATGTGTCCATTGTTCCTTTGGATGATATCGTGGATCATCTGCATCAGGCGAGGGTAGTCGTTCTGGGAGTATTCCTGGTGGAGTTTTTCCTTCAGTGTAGCGTCGCTGTTGTAGAACACCTCTTGGGCATCTGTGGGATTGAAGGTTATATATACATACATATCACGGTCTATATTATAAAAAAAATACTTGTATTAAAAAAGGATGACGTTAGAAGTACCTATAACCGCGGAGTGAGTATGAGTGTTAATGAAGCGAAAGTGGTTTATCAAGATCGGGAAAGATGGGAATCCGTGATCTCTACCTACACCTTTACAGGAAAACGGCATAATGTGTAGCTATGTAATGTCAAGGACAACTCGTTTCTATATAGTATATTACTCAATATTAAAGTGGGTTAGGTAGAGATCATATAACATTATATTTCCCGATGTTAGCAGAACCACTTTCGTATCCATATACCGCTATATATGTACATATACGATGGTTAAGAGATATCCTAATGCCACTATTGATAAGTACATACATACATATATTGAGGCATTCACTTCCTTTACGGGATAAGTAAAGTTTAACATACAACCTCTCGCATATAAGTTCTTCGCTATCTTTATTATTTTTATTATCTTACACAGTATGTCGTTAATTATATTTTCATAAGCTTAGAGCAACTAATGGGTACTCTATTTCATCCAACATACACAGATTAAATTGGGGACACACTTCTCAAGGCGGGTGAACGTAGCGTGAAGAACTGAAGAGCACGTATGAGAAGGTTAATGCGTTATTGAAGCTAGAGAGATTTGTCAGGGTCGTTCTAGGTGGCGATTGATAGTCTCTGCCTATCTTATTAATTATGTGAGACCGGGTCAAATCACGATAAATTTATAAAGTTATGTGATTACCTTTATTTTGTCCGACGTTTCGACCCAGTGGCATAGGCCATGGTCGCGGAAAGACTATCTGCCTATCTTGTTACAGACATATAGGAGTGAAAATATGTATGTAATTAATCCCAACTAGTAAAGTCGACTCACGTTGTTTGATATCGAGGAACAAATCGATGTTCTGGTCGATCTCAAAGTCCTCTTCCACAGTAGTTCCGCAGAGCCCATACTTCCTGCCCAGCATACGACAGATGGCGACTGATTGCGCGAACTGCTTCCCATCGATCTCTAAGACTGGCATCGCTTGGAATTTCATCTCTGGAATTATTACATCAACATACATAAACATACCCTTCACTACTTGTGTATACACACTCCCTTTTTTATTATGGCGGGGTAGTCAGAAGCTTGAATGCCCATCTCCGAAATTTCGAAGGCATGTTAGGTATGGGTCATTCGAAGCCCGCGTATCACTAGATAGACAGCACCCAACGTGATAGGTAGTGAACCGTATCGCCGTATATAGGCACTGACTATTACCTTTCCTGAGGGGTGGGCAGGTTTCCCCACGATGTTTTCCCTCACCGTTAGCGACTGTAAATTATGTACGTAAATGAAAAACACATACTTAAATTTCATTCATAGGTACATGCCAGAGTCGGGATTCGAACCTAGAACTTTTCTAATACGAAATCCGAGGTCTTACCCACTGGGCTACAGCCGCTTACTGGAATTATTAATATCAGGGTTAATGTTAATGTGAGGTTTCTGGTTTGATTTTCGGTTAAGTAATAATGAATTTTTAAAACTACAGGCCTATATTCATGCTGAAAGTGGTCTTGGAGATATTATCGACTTCAAGGTTCTGTCCAGTCCGAATGGAATTAGAGGACGTTAAAATTTGTAGCCTACAATCCCAAAATTCATGTTAAAAAGTGCTCTTGGAGTTATTATCGTCTGTAAGTTACTGTCTACCTCGAAAGAGATTAAAGGACGTGAATGTATATGTATGTATGTATGTAGCGATATTTTCAAACATAGAGGGCTAAGTACAAATAATACTTGTCTGTAAACACAATTATATCTTTTATATTCATACTTAAATTCCCATTAATCCTTTTGAAAATAGCTTTCGACCCAATACGTTCTCGGTATTTTGACATAGCAACAACACTATCGGCTTATTACGACATTAATTGTTGATAGAGTATCACTTGATCACCAATAGATTACCCCTCGATCTTTAAACATTAAAAGAATATGTTGTTATTTTTATCCAATTAATGTTATTTTTGAATTTTAATTACATTTACTATTCTGTAAATTTTATTTATTATATTTATTTATACGTTATAATATACAAATTGACTCGTATATATCGCATTAGAAGAATTTCTATATGGTAGTTTTTATGTTTAATAATGGTTTTAATGAAAATTCTATTTATTCTTAGAAATCACGTATGCATGTTTAGATGACTTTTAAAAACAAATTTTATTCTTACGTGTTTTGTATTGAGACCATTCTTCAAATTTCAGCCTTATGTCTTCAAATTCTTGGTTCCCATAAGCCAAGAGCATCCGGCAACCATCTGCCAACCCTCTCGCATCATAATAATAGAATTTAACTTTCATTTTCACTATAAAATCACTCGTACTATGTTAACACTTAAAACTATGTTTGTTCTATGGAATCAGGTACAATACTGAATAATATTATTATCTGTTTATAGCTAAGTCATCTTCGTATGATGTAATGGGTAGGATTGTTGAGAAGATAAGGTATAAAAAATAGATGACTCATTACATGTTGGATATGTAAATGTCATCTTGAATTTGATTAAATATTACGAGTACTCAATTTGACTGTTTTGACTTTGTTGTTAAAGATTGTTAGAAATTATGATTATTAAATTGTTAATGTGATTTTTAGAACACTATTACACCAATCGAACACTATTACCCCTTGCTAAGTACATTTAAGAATGGTGTCGGTACTAGTCAACGTATAATTAAGAAATATATACTTATTATATATAGATTAATTCATATATAGTATATATAATCAACAACCAGACTGGAAAGCAGAAGAGAAGCGTAGAAAACCGGAAATCGAACCCGGGAAATCACCATTAGCGATCGCAACACGGAGGTCGTCAAAATACATAATGTGATGATTTTCTTACCATAATTATAACTGATAACTTTTTTCATATCATGAATTAATAAACTCAAACGCAGAATATTTCTATTATTTTCGTTTATGATTTAAATTCATTAAGTTTAGCTTAAATGCTAATTTACTAAATAATTTATTAAAATTAGACAATATTATGGACAATATAACAATATACAATAGTCAACAAATGTGAAATTATGTTTTAAAGGAAAACATCGTTCATTTTCATTGCCTCTATTCAATTGAACAAATATTATTGCCGGATACATATTAACAGGCTATTTATTGTTTATCAATCTTACTATCTATCAATCTATCGTACCATTGATATGTATAATCTTTAGTATATTTGCAAAATCTGATATTGTTTCTAACCGGTGATAAGAGCTTTATCAAATACAAAGATCGATGTTTTGCAGATTCTTAACTATATTATTCATACATACATGTATCCTTTATTCCTTTTGGGGGTGGCCAGACATATCCTAGATTATTAATAGCAATACTTTTAAAGTTGAATGGAGTTTTTGCCCAGAGGTTGTCGTTGGCTATCCAGCGGGGCAACGCTGCTAGTGTGTTGGGGCCTTTTGCTTCTGGGTGCTAAATTCGGTACACTAGTAGCGCCGTGTAAAAATTAACTTTTTGTTGGATTTGAGTTTTTTTTATGTTTTAATTTGTACATATTTAGTTTTATTTTGCTTAATAAATGTTTAGTTTAAGTTAATGGTAATATCGGGGTCATGTACAAGTCTATTCATACATACATATTCGTATTTATTCATATATATAACGTTCGCTAAACCCACTAGATGTGTGCAGAACCTTCGAGACATCATAGTTCGAAGGTCACTTTTCGCGTTACTGTCGCGTTAATTATATCATTGTTGCTAGCCAATTGGTCAATACTAAAAGTACTTTAAGTTTTCCAGAACTAGGTATACACCAAATATTTGTGTTTCTTCCTCTACCTTTTACAGTTTTTTGTTTGAAAAGATACATATATTCAGTATCGATATATGATGCATAAACTCAGTTCTAGATAATAAATACTTAAGTTAGGTATCCTATTTAAACACATTTTTAAATCTGTTTTCATTTACCTACTTAATTTACAGTCGCTAACAGTAAAGGGAAACATGTCTATCCCTCGGGATATAGTGTGTATACACAAGTCGTGAAGCGTATGTTATGTGTTATGTTATTTACTTGAGTAAACTATCTCTACCCCAATACGTTATCTTTCTCACTTTCAGAAAGAAACCCTATTTCGTCAGAGGAAGCGTATCCTTAGGTATATGGTGCTGCAGTTTCTGAAGCAAGAGGGGTTGATGAAGAGTGCTGAAACCCTGGCACAGGAAGCCGATCTGACTGGAGAGTATGCTGTTTGTGATAATATAGACCTGGATATCATGTTGCAGGTGATCAATGATGATGAAATGTGGGTAGAGCTTATAAAATTTCGTATAAAATGCATAAACCTAAGCGACTGGAAGATGTAATAAAATTAATGAATAGAGTGAATGAATATTGAATTCAGATCAATTTATTATGTACATTACAAAAAAATATATAATATTAAACAGATCACACAGCTGTTATAATATATAAGCAATTAAACTGATACTTATTATACTATCTACTAAATTAATAGGTAATAATCAGCTGATTATGATAAAGAAGTAATACAATACACGATGATTCATCATACCTAATTACAAACATGATATTTGCGTATCTGAATCTGTATTAATAATACCTAGAGTGAGACTAGATTACTGATACCTATATTTAAGGGCATATGCCAATCAGATAGACGACATATTGAAAAAGGGTGATATTAGAAGTACCTGTAACCGCCGAGTGTATATGAGAAAGTGTAAATGTCAATGAAGCGAAAGTGGTTTGTCAGGATCGCCACAGATCGGGAAATTCAATCACAGGGAATCCGTGATCTCTGCCTACTCCTCTACAGGGAATCGGGAGGGATGTGTGTATATGTATCTAGCAAGTAGCTGTGACGGATCCCTTTCGCAGGGGCCCGGGGCTAGCATACGGCGCCACGCCCCTTTTCTCCATCAAATTGTTGATTTCCGTTTTATTTCTGTCGATAAAACAAAGTCGCTTTCTCTGTCCCTATGTCCCTTTGTATGCTTAAATCTTTGAAACTACGCAACGGATTTCGATGCGGTTTTTTTTAATAGATAGAGTGATTAAAGAGAAAGGTTTATATGTATAATAACATCCATTAAATAGTGGAGTAGGCTATATATTTTAAACCCTTGCGAAGCCGGAGCGGGTCGCTAGTTGTGAATAAAGTGAATTTTATTTTATTGTTTTCTGTCCAGGACTACTGCAACTTCTACATGATGCGCTTCAACAAGGCACCCCAGCTGATCAGGAGGGTGGAAGAGCAGCCCCAGAAACCACCAGTGAGGAGACAGAAGACCCAGGAAGATAGGAAGTCGTCAGGGGATAGTCAGACTGTTGAGACACCTCTGTTTACTGTTACGCAGTTGACTAAGGTAATCTTGAAGGGATACAGTTTTGGTATGGTACTTATTTATGAAGGATCAATCACCTTTTTAAAGCGGGCTGTAGCCCAGTGAGTAAGACCTCTGACTTCTTATGAGAAAGATCCTAGGTTCGAATTCCGGCTCGGGCATGTACCAATGGATAAAGTTTAAATATGTGTTTTTAATTTACGTACATAATTTACAGTCGCTGACGGTGAGGGAAAATATCGCTCGCTCGGGATAGGTAATTGCCAGTGCCTATATACGGCGGTACGGTTCACTATTTATCACGTTGGGTGCTGTCTATCTAGTGAAATGCGGGCTTTGAGTGACCCTTAACCTTGGAAATGTCCGAGATGGGCACTTTAGTATCTGTCTACAACGCCACAAGAAAAAAGGGAGTGTGTATTCACAAGTAGCGAAGCGAAGTATGTTTTATATTTTACCTATATTTGATGCAGTAACACTATGTGTTTAGAATTCAGCAGATTGTGTTTTATTTTAGTATATTATATATAAAATTGATATCTGCTCTTTAGGTAAATGGGCGTGCTCGAATGTAAAAGTATGTACTTTTATAGTCTGCTACAAGCTACGTCTTACGCACCTTTCTTCTAAATAGCTAAAAAGTTAGGGCTAACTAAATCCGATCAATGCAAATGAGATATGTTATCAATTTATAAATCAAATAATCACAACACTCATAGTTACTGTCAAAGGATCCTTGTAAATAAAGTACATATCTTCGAAGAAATTATGTTCCAATTTTAAATTTATATTTTGTTTAAATGTTTCTATTATATTAGTATATATTTTTTCACAGGGAGATCCCACAACTTCACCACCATACGAACTGAAACCGTTATCCGGTATCCTAGCAACGGCGTCAGCTCAGAAGCGGCAGATAATTGAGATGCTGTACCAGGACATCGTGAGGCCTGGAGACAACACGTGGGACCAGATCAAGGGACTGGATCAGGCTAAGGGACTGCTAATGGAGTCTGTGGTTTATCCTATAAGGTAGGCTTGTGATTCTATATATACATTCACGTCCTTTAACCCCTTTCGGAGTGGACAGAACTTTAGAGATATAATATCTTCTATGTCACTTGTCAACATGAATATTAGGCTTGCGATGAGATGCTAGCCCATCGCCCAATAGATTTTATTTACCCTTAGTCCCTTACTCACCTCCTAACATACCGGAAGAAATGGCATCCATCCAACGTAAGTAATACAATCAATCAATCAATCAGCCTATGACAGTCCACTGCTGGACGTAGGCCTCCCCAAGGTAACGCCACAAAACACGATCACTCGTGGCCCTCAGCCAACCACTACCAGCGACCTTTTTCAGGTCATCAGTCCACCTAGCAGGGGGTAGTAAGTAATACGTCGTTTACAAAATATACTCGATAATTCCCGTTTTCTTGTAAAAAAAATAAACATTATGAGTCTCCCAAAAATATTGTATATACTCGTACATATTACTATCGAAGGTGTATGGATATCAATGAAGCGTTAATAGTTTGCCAGGTTCTTAGACAATGATGATCCGTGATCTCTGCCTACACCTCTATAGAGAGGAAAGCGTGCTGTGTATTTAGGTTCATGAAACAGGTGTTCCGTGCTAGATGGGTCGTCATTATGTTCGATCTAGATTAGTTGTTGGCACTGTTCCATTCCTTACGACCTAAGGTGCTTTGAGACTTGTTTAAATGGTGATTTCTTCTTAGCATGTCGTAAGAGATGACTAAGGGACGAAGGGTAAATGGAATTTATTTTTATTATTTAATTCGACGTAGCTCAGTTGTTTGAGGCTTGGCTCTGTATCAGTGGGTACAGGGTTCAAATCCCGTTTGAGCATGTACCAATGGAAATGAAGTTTAATGAATTTCTATGTACATTTTCGTAATAAAAACACATTTACGAAATGCGTTGAATTATACGGTGAGGGAAAACATCTTGAGGAAGCCTACCTGTTCGTCGAACAGGTAATAGTTAGTGCTTGTAAATGGCGACATGGCTGACCACCTGTCACATTGAGTACTGACTATCTGGTTAACACGTGGGTTCGAGGTATCCATAGAATTACTACCTTCGCAATTGCGGAGATGGACACCTGAACCTCTGACTACCCCGCAAGGGTTAATGGTCGTGAATGCGTTTGTTTTTTTTTGTTTTTTTTACTATTTGCTAGTCAGTAATATTCTTGATTGTGAATGTGATCGAAAAGATGTAGTAGCGAAGCGAAAGTAACAAAAAGGTGGCTGAAAACAGTGAAGCTTGTTGATCTTTATCGTGCAATATGCATGAGGTATATACTGAATATAAGAAAAAGTAAATACTAAGAAAGATGATAATCATGACAGTCCCTGTACTGTATGTGTACTAAAGAGGAATAAATAAGAGCAATCCCTATCTTATGAATATCTGCAAGACAATGCCTATAATGAGTATGTATTATGAATGAACATTATATTACTTAAAATTACTTTATAAAATACTTTCCATTAACAGCCTACCTAAATAAACACACAACTCAAATACTTTCAATTAATACAAGTACAGTACACTCATTGAAAGTAAAAACATTTATCTGACACTGGTTGTCTTTTACTAATAAAATTCTACCGTTGGAACATTATCTCCCAATATTAAATAACTATGTTAATTTTAGTACCCATGTTTCACCAGATACCCAGCAATGTTCACGGGTCTTCTGGAGCCTTGGCGGGGTATCCTGCTCCACGGCCCCCCTGGCACCGGGAAGACCACCCTGGCCAGGGCGTTGGCTGGTCAGGGAAGCTGCACCTTCTTCAACATATCCTGCGGCACGGTAGTCAATAAGTGGAGAGGGGAGTCTGAGAAGATTGTCCAGGTAAAGAATACATATGAACATATAGATTCTCGTCCTTTAATCCCTTTCGTGGTGGACAGAACCTCGGATATATAATATGTTCTCGGTCCCTTTTTAGCATGAATAGAGGATCATTAGAATAAACTCAATCTTAAATATAAATCTAATTAGATTCGTAAATAACAGTTGAACTGAATTACTTTTATTTACTAACCAAGTTGTAACATACTTTTAATTATTTTCCAATTTCAGGTCTTATTCGAAATGGCATCTTATTTCGCGCCCTCCATAATATTCATAGACGAGATAGAGACCCTAGCGTCCGAAAGAGGTAACCCCGGGGAACACGAAGCTTCAAGACGACTGAAAGCCCAACTGTTGACTGAACTGGACGGTATTAAGAAGAGGGATGGAGTAGTGTTTCTATTGGCTAACACAAATATGCCGTGGTGAGTTAAACCAAATAAATTTTATCGAGGGTTAAATAGAATAGAATACCCTTTAACTGCCGTCTTGTGCGTCGTGAAAAGAGGAGAATTAGAGTGTTTTGTTATTAAGGTTCTGTCAACCCCAAAAGGGATTAAAGCATCTGAATGTATATGTAGTTGTATGTAAAGTGTAGCTATAATGTAAAAAAACTTCTACATTATAGCTTAGCAAACGCTTTCTTGCTGGCATGTTATCAATTAAATAATTCAAATCATCAATTCAATTACATATTGATGGTTTCTTGCGGACATGTAATGTATTAAATAATTCAAATCATCAATTCAATTATATATTGAAGGAAACTATAGGATGTGAAGATAGTAAATCATCAACAATAACAGGACATTGGCTCCAAGGTTTTACTCAAATGGCATTGATGATTATTGACCATCTCATACAAAAATATCTATCTTCAGGGACATAGATGCAGCTATGCTAAGGCGTCTAGAGAAGAGAATCCACATACCCTTACCAGACCAAAAGACCAGGGCAGAACTATTCAAACTCTACCTTGAGGGTGTAGAGGTATACCCCAGGACTGACTATATGGATCTGGCTCAAAGGACGGAAGGCTATTCGGGCAGTGACATCAAGATGGTCTGTAAGGAAGCCCTCATGAATAATTTTAGGAAAAAGTTGCCCGGGATTCAGGGTAAAGGTAAAATAATAATAATTGGACATTATTACATTAATTGAACTAGCCCCTTGGTGAGTACATTTAAGACTTGTGTTAAGGGTTCTAGTCAACGTATATTTAAGAAATGTATACATATTATATATAGATTAATACATATATAGTACATATATATAATCAACGACCAGACTGGAAAGCAGTAGAAAAGCGTAGTTCTTAACTCTGCCTCCACCGGAACCTCACGAATTAGCGTTCAGGCGTCTAACCGATCGCGCCACGGAGGTCGTCGAATATATAGGCTATATATTTTTATGTATATTTTGTTGTTATTTTTTGATTTTATTTGTTGTTTTGTTTTATGTACGTATACGGGACAGGCATAGAAAAAAACATAAATTGTATTGTAGTTTATACTTTTAATTTTATTTGTTTTAGAATTTGAAAGTCAACAGATCCAAGCTATAATGTAATTATAAATGATCTGTTTCTTCACAGAATGTCGTAAGATGCGACTCTGGAACTTAGGGTAAAAATAGAATATCATGTTGAAGTGATATTAAGTACTTTGGTTTTTTCTGATAAGCTCAACCCTAATTGATAATCTGAACTGAACTGGGTTTTTCTTTGACGAAACAACCAACAATTTACAGACAATCTTTTTCCCTCGCTTTACATAAACGTAGATTATAGTTTTAAGAGATTCGCGATTTATACTCATGATTAATAATTAACGGGACTTATCGCGTAAGTTTATATAGTTTAAAGAGATTCGCGATTTATACTCATGATTAATAACAAAACGTGATAAATAACACTCATGATAAATAATATAACGTCGGTTTAATAAAGGTAACTTTATTATTTAAAAACATACGCGATAAGTCCCGTTTGTTTTTAATCATAAGTTTATATATAATAAAATTACCTTTATTTATACGTAGATTATCGACATCATTGTGCATATATGTCTTTCAGCACCCCAAATCAAGAAGAAGGAGCGTCTCCAGCAGTGCGATGTGCTAGCAGCCATTGAGAAGACAAAGCCAGTGGGAAAACACTTGGCGAAGAAGCACCTAGAGTGGCAGGCAGAGTTCGGGTGCTCATAAATTTGATGGACAAATTGTGTACATTCATTTTATACAAATTAACAATATACCCAAATAGCGACGATAAAAGTATGTTTAACTACCGAGTGTGTATAGTTTAATTAAAATTGTGTACATTCTCATTTTATACAAATTAACAACCCAAATAGCGACGATAAAAGTATGTTTAACTACCGAGTGTGTATGAGATGTATGGATGTTCATAAACGGTTTCTGACAAACCACTTTCGGTTTGTCAGGAAAGGGAAAACATGAACATTATGGAGATAAATGATCTCTGCCTACCCTTTTTTATAAAGTTGTGATTGGTATGTAGGTACATATACACGTGTATAGATTCTTGAATCCTATTCGGGGTGGGCAGAACTCGAGAGATATAATATCGTCTTGGTGAATTTTGTGTGATTTGTTATTTTGTGATATTAAGTATCGAGGTTTTGCATACCTTCTAAAAAAGTTTAACAAGGTATAAATAATACTCATTTTTATATGATACTACAATTTAATTTAATTTATTATAATTAATCTAATTTATACATTGGTGTTCTAAAAAACTATTTTTTCAGCTGCTTACCTGACTAGCAGATACATAATTATCCAAAATTACAGGTCTATTTACAGTATTTTTCATTAGGAAACTTATACCAATTGAACTAGCCCCTTGGTATGTAAATTTGGGTACTAGTTATTATAGACCGATACCTCAGGTTATCGTACCAATATTTAATGATATAAACTTATGATTTATATACAATTATATTGGTTTCTGTATAGATTGATAAATTATAAATAGAGACTGCATTATATATTATGTTTTTCGAAACCCAAATGTTTAATTTCTTTCCTTTATGTTGTTTATAATTCTCATACGTTAAAAATATATGATTTGTTATACAAGAAAACCATATTAGGCCTTAAAAATAGTGTCACAATTCTTTCTGACCAGTTGACAGCGCCTTAATTGTTATCAGTTTAAATATTTTATGATTTAAAGGAATTACAATAGCAGTACATAATGGCTGGTCTTAAACCTACTTATACCAACCAACAAATACGGAATCCCTTATCACAAATACTTAAATTACAAACCAAAATAATACAATTGTAAAACTAACCTTTGTTTTGCGTTAATATATATTTTTAGAGTACATTCCATAGTATAAGATGTATATTTAATTATTTTTTGTTCCTAATTTGGCTACCGGGTCAGAAAATATTGTCACACTAAACTCTAATCTTGTTACTGTATTTGTCTTTTTCTGTTTAAAAGGATATTATATAAAGAAACATAAATATTTGTGGTAGTTTAATATTTACATACACTTCACGACCATGATCCCTTACGGGGTAGTCAGAGGTACGCGTGTCTATGCGATTGGGAAGTTCATTTATTGCCAAATACAACCCATATAAACATATAGTCAGCACCTAATATGACACGTGACATATCACGTAAAAACACTGACTATTAGCCTTTTATTGCCTAATCCAATCAATTCATTAATTTGTTAGAAAAGAATAGTTTTTTTAGATATTAGGGAATATAAAACATTAATTACTAATTTGGTGGGTAATTAAATTCTATTATCATCAGTCTAGATATGTAATTAATAGTTTCATTTATAAATAATAATTTATTTACTCTCTTTTATCATTTGTTACAAATAATTATAAAATAACAAGGGTACTGTACAAAAAGGAATAAAAACAATTTTATAAACATTTTCAGATAATTTCCTGTTGTTATTCAAAATAAAATTTTACGAAAAATCTCTTTATATCTTTGCTAAAATTCTAATATCTTATAACCTTCAAATATGTTTATTTATGTGTATGATTATCAGTATCGAAATATATAGGTATGTATGTAAATCATACACACTCACGACCATAATACTCCAAGAGATAGACAGAACATAAATTTACAAAAACCCTTATATCCATATTACTATCACAATATCTTTTAAAACTCTTAAAATCTTTGTTCAACAGAATATATGTATGTGATGAACTATTCTTTGTAACCTTTTATTCTGTCTCCCCATTTAAAGCTTAAAATGAGTTATACATACATACACATTGAATTTTAGCAAAGACACACACATACAATAAAATACATTGGTCATTTACAATTTCATTCACATTTTATACTAGTAAAAAATCCTATATTAAAGCTAAGAAAGCTTCATGACTGAATTCCCTTTCAGGGTAGTCAGAGTTCTTTGGCCACTAGGATAGCTAACGTTTACCCCAATTAGGAATCAAGGTGAAACGTATTTTAGAATTTCTATATACATTTGTGCTTTAAGACTAATTTATAATTATTTCTAATCTATAGACTATTCGCGTTAAGTAAATAGTGACGTCACGATAGTCAGAGGTTAAACTGGCCAATGAGACGTGAGTAAATGAGAATAAAGTCACATTGACCAATTACAGACATCCGTTGTTACGTCCCATTGGTCAAATTTTGGGGACATGATGACGTGACTATTTTAATGCGCATATACTATAGATAGTTTTTAGGTGGAATTGTATAGGTACTCACAACATACATACATAAGCATTCACGACCATACATACCTTTCGGGGTAGTCAGAAGTTGAGTGTCTACCATCAACTAAGTATTTTGTTATGGTCTTTGGTCACTCGAAACCCACTTTTTACCTGATTATCAATACCCAACGTGATAGATAGTAAACCATGTCGCCGTATACATACCGACTGTTATTATTGCAGACTCACAACTATTATCTCTTTTAGGGTATGTAGAACTAAGGTGTATATCCTCATGACAGCTCCTTTTTATTAGACAGACAGCACAAGTGAGTTACGTAAGCCATGACTGCCTATTGCCTATCCCGACATATGTACTCGTATAGGCATATTTCCACAAGATGTTTTAGTTTCATACATACACAACATACACCTATTAACATTCCCATACATTTCTGTTCTTAACGCACATATATAAGCATTTGATAATGTTACTATTTTATTTATACCGTTGGAACTTTAAATATATATATTCACGGCTCAGCGTCTCTAACGGGATAGGCAGGGACTATCGATCGCCACTTAGAATGATCACTCACACGCATAAAAGTTCTCAAACATATTCCTCTGTTCTTCACACTACGTACAGTCAACGCTAAAAGTGCAGTCCCAGTCACTTTTTATAAGGTTTACGTTTATAAGAACAAAAGACAATATTTTTCATTTCGAATTTCATTGGTGGCCATGACAATGCATAGTGGCGCCAGTTTTAAAATGTAAAATATTCTATTTTGTTGTTATAATCTTAAGCCTTATAAAAAGTTACTGGGACTGCACTTTTAGCGCTTTGTACACCCGTCTTGAAAAGATTGTCTCTAATATAATCTGTATAAGTTCTACGCGACCTACCCCGTTTAACTCTACCTAAATGAATGCTTACATATATACGTAAACGGGAGATCTATAGCGAAATACAGTCCAAATCTACACTCGCGTGCAAGTAAATCGACTCAAGCCTCAAGTACGCATAAAAAGTGATATAACTAAAAAATGCCTTATTATACCTCTATATAATGTTTTACCATTTGAACCATTTGAAAGCCTAATTACTAGGCTTTAATTATGTAAAACATTGTAAATAGAGGTAAAATAAGTCATTTTTTAGTTATATCACTTTTTATGCGCACTTGAGACTTGAGTCGATTTACTTGCACGCAAGTATAGTTCTTGAAATCATATTCTATATACACGATCATAATCATTCATATATAGAATATGATGGCAGGGATCTGTCCATCTTCTACGGACGTTCCATTGTTATTCCCCGCTGCGTAGGAGAATTGGAAAGCTACTTTCTCACCGTTGTTACAATCCACCGTGACGCAGCGGACCCCTCTTGTGCCGTAATATGAATCTGTGCCCTGGTAACAAAATAATCAATCAATCAGCCTATGTCAGTCCACTGCTGGACGTAGGCCTCCCCAAGAGTATGCCACATAACAAGATATCTCGTGGACCTCATCCAGCCATGTAAGTGACCGACCTTTTTCAGACCATCGATCCACCTAGCAGGTCTTACACTACGTTTACCGAGCAATATTATATGTAAGAGTAGTACATACATACTTAGTAGTACATAAATAAAACTTACCGCGACCACGGCCTATGCAACTGGGTCGAAATGTCGGGGGAAATAAAGGTATTTATATCTTTTTTAATTTATCGTGATACGACATGGTCTCACATAGTAAATATAATAAATATAACTGTTGATTGTGTATGCGGACAAATACGCATGATAGAAATTATTTTTATTCGATATAAAGATCGTCAATATCATTTCAAAGTAAAAAAGTCATTACCGAGAAATAAATATTACATACATACATACGCTTCACGACTTGTGTATACACACTACCTTTTTTATTGTAGCGGTGTAGTGAGAGGCTTGAGTCCCCATCTTCGAATTTTTGTTCGGAATGAGTCACTCTAAGCCCGCGTTTCACTAGATAGACAGTAACCAACGTGATAGGTAGTGAACCGTATCGTAGTATATAGGCACTTTTTATTACCTATCCTAAGCCATTAGCAGGTTTCCTCACAATGTTTCCCTCACCGTTAGCGACTGTAAATTATCTAGGTAAATGAAAAGGACATTTTTAAATTTCATTCCTTGGTACATGACAGAGCCGGTATCGAGCCTAGGACCTCTAATGATAAATCAGTCTTACCCACCACCACACTTCCCAAAGACTTCAGCCGCTTTTATAATATATTTACATATACAAACATACCTTGAGTTTAGCGCTAGCAATATATGAAGTGTTGGGCAGTATTTCGACAGGTTCCTTGAACATGGCTCTGAAAGTGTCGTCTGTCCCGTCGCAACAGAACGTCGTTGTGTTGGATCCACACACCTTTTTCGTCGCTAGATGTATTATCTGGAAGGGTAGACAGGTATTAGAAAGACTTACATGGCCTTCGGGAGTGGACAGAACCTTGGAGATGTAATATCTTAGGTTACTGTTCAGCATTTTACATACATACATATCACGCCTGATTCCTTGTAGAGTAGCAGGCTGAGATTGTGGATCCTCATCTGTCCCGATCCTGACAAACCACTGTCGATTCATTTGCACTCATACACACACATTTTTCATTATGACGTCTATTTTTTCGTATTGTAGAACCTACTTTCTACTTACTTTCTTTTTTTTTCAGAGGTTAGTGTGTGTATGAGATTTATGGCCAAATGAAATCCATTATTCACCAGCTAGACAGCAACTAGGTTACCAGTATGAACGAAAAACGCACGACAGTAGAGTCATAGTTGTAAGACAACCAGTGCCACATAAATATATGTTGACATTCAATGTAGTTATATTGAAAAAAGATATTTAGAATTTTAAATAAACATCATTTTACATGATTTTATTCTTTCTCAAAGATATTGTATCTCTATCCAATGATGTAGGGTTGCCACATCCCTGAAGTATGGAAAAAGTAGTATATGTATGTTTACTATAAACCTTTAAAATCTATTAATTTCTTATTACCTAACTGCTACGCCTAACCTAATGTCTTCTTACTACTACTTGCCTCACGTAACTTTAAACCTACAAACTCACCTGTAAATGCACTTCATACTCGGTGGGTCCAAAGTACGATCCATACAGTCCGAACCCCACAACAAACACTCGCTGATCCACCGAAAACCTTATCCTATCAGTCGTGCCACTGTATCCCCATCTAGACTCCGTCTGCCTGAACCGGTTCACCATCAACTCTTTTCCGGTCATACAGCATCGTGGCGTATCCAAGAACCCTACATTCGGTTTAGGGTTCACCGTAAAATACAGGAACAGTTGAACGATTTCTCTATCATCTAACAAGCCACTTTGTGCCGGTCCCATTGCGAATTCTTCAACGGACATTAATGGGAAACGTATAGCGTTAAAAGCTCTTCCGAGAACACTTCTTTGGTTAGTTGGCGTCACTGGCAGTTGTTTCCTGATGCATTCTGCCTCTGACCATCGTAATACGGCTGAGAATATCTTCGCTTCTCTGATTCGGAGGGTGTCTCTGGAATAGGGAGAAAATTATATTTATAATAATAATAATATTTGGACTTTATTACACCAATTGAACAAGCCCCTCGGTAAGTACATTTAAGACTTGTGTTAGAGGTACTAGTTAACGTATATTTATGAAATGAATACATATTATATATAGATAAATACATATATAGCATATATAATCAACAAGTAGAAAACTCTGCCACCACCGGGAATCGAACCTGGGACATAACGATTACCGTTCAGGTGTGTTACCGATCACGCCATGGAGGTCGTCATTATAATGAACTCAGTTCGGTGTAGCTTAGTGGTAAGGTTAATGAATTTGTAGATTCTAGGTTATAGTCCTGCCTGAACATGCCTCAATGGATATAAAGTTTTGTGAATGTTAGCAGAAACATTAATTACATAGTTAACATAACTAAATGCTCAGACTATGATAAGGTAAACTTTGAAAGGAATCTATTATCTGTCACAAATAACAGTTTAACACTTATTACATAGATGCTGACTATCTGGTTTGTGGAGGACTTATGATTATAAACTTTAATTGCGGAAAATAAGATTACTCTTAGAAAGCTAGTATCACAATACAAAGCTAAGACTAATTTGAAAAAGTGAACAATTTTACCTTTCAAGAACTGCATTTAGAGTATCCTGGTCTATATCAGTAAATCCTTCAGCATTGAGCGCATCAGTTGTGTTTTTATCAATCATTTCCAAACACAAAGCGGCCAGTTGAGGTTCATCAAACAATCTTGCCTGTGTTAGTAACAAGAAGGCATTATCCGTACCAAGATTACTCTTCAGGAAATCTACACAATGCTCTTCCAAAGCAGCCACTGCATACTTCTTTGCAGTATATAGAGTAGTCATCACAGATTCCGGCCCAATCCTCACTTCATCTGAGTACAGAAACTTCAATAGATGCAGAAAGGCAGCTGGTTCTACATCTGGCAACTCTACTTCATCTGATTTCGTAGCTAATACACCGTTAAACATAGCGTCAAACACAGCACTGCCGACGGAAAGAACGAATTTATGAGCCGGGATAACTTGCTGAATTTCTCCTTTGCCAACAATGAAATGGACGTCGCAGAGGATTTCGTTGTTGAAAAGGAAAGTCAGGCGTTCTTTTACTGTCGTTTTAGTCGCTTGCCAGTTGTGTAGATGGACCCCAAGTTTGTTCGTTGGCTGCAGATTCTCGATCGTAGATGAGGATACGGAAGGCTCGTTAGATTGGTGGTGTTCGATGTCCCGCGAGTTGCTCGGCTGCCTCCCGTGCTGGTTCGAAGGCAACATGTTCTGGGGAGGCGCCTCGTCACCAGATTCCATCAAATCATCCATCATGTTAGCTACTTCAGCATTCTGATTTGCAGATGCCATTTCAAATGTTAACTCACAACTGGCTTTAACCGGAATATAGACTAAGCCGTTGTTTCGGCTAAAGAGAAAGATAATGTGCAAATCAAAATGATTGGTACATGGTCTTTTTGCACGAAGATTTTGTTTAATTATTTGTTTTTGTTTAGAATCGATCGAAACAACACAACACATCAACGAATGGATTAAATTGAAACTGACATAACGTTCTGTGTGACTGATGTATCTAGGACTAAGCTATTGATATAGAGATGTGAAAGTACTGCAACGGTTCTGGGCCCTTACTCCACTAATTAACTTTGACAACCACTCAACTGCGAGGCTATAGCGATAAATCTGCATCTCGGCTGTAAAAGTGGTACTCTGCTAATATTTTGACAGCCAGAATAGCGCCATAATAGCGAGTCAATGGCACTTCAGTGACCACACACAAAGTACAGAAATTATTGTCTATGGATTACAACAATTTAAAAAACTGTTTGCACTGCTATGCAGCAATGTAAATTAATGCATATTGATTTAGCAGTTAAAAGTTTTAAGTTTATAACGTAAACGTAACTAAAAACGTAACTGAAAAAATATTTTATGTTTTTAATTGAAACTAAAACTACTAACTGAGTGTGTGAGTGTACACTAGATATTGACCATAGACAAAAATAGCTGTCAAAACAATAGTAGAGTACCAAAATGAAGGCTATTGAACTAATATTGAGGCACGTTTGATTAGTTGTATTTCGATAGCGCTTCAGTGGCCAAAATTTGTTAGTGGAGTGCGAAAAGTGTCAAATTACGGCCATTGAACTGCCACAATGTCGACACTGAAGTAATATTGTGGCCAATATGAATTAGTGGAGTAAGGGCCCCTGGGTACTACAATTATTCTACGAAGTTGGGTACTTTGTGAAGGTCAGTTCAGTAAGACAAATATATGGAATATAAGATAATTTGAATCTACATATGGGGCCAGAGACTAAACATCTATCTGTCTCACAGGTGTTTTGAATCTAGAATAGCCAAATTCTGGAAGGACTATCAATTTATCATTATTGTTGTGAATCCCTATCGTTATCACCTGATCAGAATATGCTGATCAAAATATTTTCAAGCAAATAAATAAGACAACTTAAATATGTAGAGATCGCGCCACATAAATTGGCAGTAGGCAAACTTGGAACTAAATTTGACGTTTCCGCCATTGCGTGTTATTTTGTATGAAAGGTAAATTTAGTATTACCAACGTTGTGTTTTTTGCTCACTCTTTGTAATTTTTATGTTTGTTAAGGGCGATTATAATAAATTGATTTCCGAAGTTTCTTGGTAGTTCTTCTCTAAGCTAGGGTCTCCGCTGATCTAATCTCGGTAAAAAATATGTAAAGACAATGCTCAGTGCCATGTTTGAAATAATAGTTTTAACCCATTTAGACCGGTAACTATTTTTGCGACAGAAATGAGTTTACTTAAGGAAAACGTAATAATTATAGTTCAAGAGTAATGAAAAAAATAATTTAAAAAATATTCCTTAAATAGGGGGGCTCTGGGGGGGCGTACCATATAGGGTACGGTAGGACTATACGAAAGCAAAACCAAAGATTTCTCATAGGAACTTTTATTCATTTTTTCGTATGAAATTTGATGATACATTTCACATAAACACCGATATTGCACTTGACACATCTCGTCGGGCATTGTTTGTGACATTGTCCACACCTGGTTCTTTTCTCCTGCTTGGTCACATAGTGGTCTTTACCATCATATCGAGAATCATTATATGTTATTGAAGAAGGCCGACTGGGTCCAGTACCATAGCCTCAACAATGCTGTGATTCTCCTTATGCGGACAATGCTGAAGGAACTTGAATACTAAGAGATTTAGCAATGGGCGCACTTTTGCAAATTTATCGGATCTGTCTAAGTTCAGATTATAAGCGACATGAATGTTGGAGTAAATGAGTGCAAATCTATCTCTAGACAAGGCGGAAACAATCAACTCATTTCTTGAATCTGGCGTATTTTCCCCGTACATTCTTCGTCTGTTTACTTGACTGTAGTCGCTGACTAACAAAATTCCAACCAAACGTTTCATTTCTTCCATCTTGACATCACCAGGAAGAAGTTTTCGGGTCAAATATCTATTAGTTTCCATCGTTAGTAACTCAAAAATATCTTCAGAAAACAACAAAGAAAACCATTCCATTGCCGTTCTTTCAAGGGAAACATGATGAACTGGTTGCCATGATGAACATGATGAAATGTGGTTTCTTAGGTGCCATGTGGTCTTTAGGTTGTAAGTCTTGTTTTCTCCAGTTATACTTCATACCACGTTTTTGTAAGGGTTGGTTAGACTCATCACGGTCTCGGTCTTCATTTTCTGGCTCGTCTGAAGAAGCAGATGCTGCAAGCTCCGCTGGGGCTCGAAGCAAACTCGGGGGCAAGTTATTTATGTTGACTGTATCTTCATCACCCGAGTCTTCGTCAGTCTGATCATCGTTAACGGTGTCAGGAGGTAGTATAAAAATATCAAAATCTTGTCCCTGGCTGCTATTATCATCATCTTCCTCAAGAAGTGTTGCAATCTCATGAAGTGTCAATGATCTAAAACAACAAAACACAAGATTTAGACAATAAAATCAACAGTAGTGTTTAGTCACATGTTGCTCGTGCTTAGACCTACCGTACCGTATATGGTACACCTAATTGAGGGCTCAGTATTTCTTGCAAAAATAATGTAGATATAAAATCCTTCAATTACAACATCAATTTGAATCTTATACTTCATAGAAACACCAACAAATAATACATTACATAACAAATAATGTGAGACTTACCTCTTCGAAGACATGGTCCAATATTTTTATAATTTCTTCCACGAAATATCGGTGATTGCTCAAAATCACTTGCACAGAACGTCTTTGTAACACAACTAATGTTTAAGTAACACTTCGGTGCGGTTCTCATAACTGAATAATGCATTCATTGTTTTATAAGTAAAACAAAATAATTTTACAAAGTTACTGTACCACATACGGTACGCTAGGTCTATATGGGGAGATTCGCGATTTATACTCATGATATACTCGTAAGATAAAAGGGTGTGTATAACATTGATTGCAGCTGTGGGA